>JAJAGP010000551.1:251108-361485 GCA_025084515.1 Ancistrus triradiatus | reverse complement strand
AAGGGCAAATTCATTCAGTCTGTCTCCTTGGAGAACCGACTGAGCTTTGAAATAGCACCGAAGTTATCACAGCCTCACACGTTCACACTATGGAGTCGGAGAGGAACGCTCTAAAGTCTATTCCAGGCGTTCAGGTGCTGTGCTTCCTGTAGGTTAAATGAAGGACGGAGATAATGACGTTTTATCTGTAGAAATTTCCATTTTGACACATTCCCCCTGATATAAGTGCCAGCTGTCAAAAACGAATTTAAAGGGCACTGGGGGGAAACATGCTATAGTGAAGGGTGGTACCATTCCTCACCACTTGATGGCAGTAGAGCTATATGAACCGATCTGTCCTTGGCACTGTATTGTTTATCCATAAACACACCCGCCTCCTATACATAGCGCTGGATTCGGTCCAATTATGAACGGTGTGTCGCCGGAACGGTATTTCTCTCTGCGAGTTACCTATATATAGGTATAGTTGTGGACACTCGAAGAAATTACATCCAAAACGTGGGTATCCGTATGGAGTTTGTCCACCACCTTTGTTTCTACAACAGCCTTTGTTCTTCTAAAAGGGCTTTCCACTGGATTTTTGGAACATGACCATGAGGTTGGCTTCTGATATTTGACAATAAGCCCTGGTTCACTTTTGGCATTCAAATGCATTTTCAGTGTGATGGAGTTGAGGTTCTGTGCTAGCCAACAAGTTCTCAATCCAAAAATCCTCCATGGACTTTGTTTAAGGACAGCTGGACAGAAAGTTGATGAACTGACCTGTGTCATATTGAGGGTCGCTGGGGTATCAGTCCAACCCATTCCACGGCCAGAAATGTGTTCTTTATATAACTTGTTACAAGTGAGTGTTGCATAAATAGCAGTGCTTACTAATTAGAGGTGTCCACAAACTTGTGTCTATATATTTATATGCATGAGTATACTCCCTGAACAAAAAAAGTCACCTTGTGCGTTTAAGGAAGTAGTAACTTCAGGCTCCTGCAGATGGCGTTTAACGAGGATATAAATACCAGCAGGGTGTGTGTGACGGGCTTCATAGGCTGAGAAGAGGTGGTACAGTGCAGTGAATGTCTCGTTTCATGTGTGAAAAATTGGGCGTGCCAAAGGCCACAGTGTGAAGGAAGTAGCTGAATTTACAGGTGCATCATACGGGTCTACCAGCGATGGGGGAAAAACCCCAGGAAATTCTCGTCAGAATTCGCGGAGATGTTACGAGCTGTTAGGTACGTTACATTTACATTTTTTACATTTACAGCATTTAGCAGACGCCCTTATCCAGAGCGACTTACAACTGATACAGTCTTACAATCCAAGCAATTGTGGGTTAAGGGCCTTGCTCAAGGAGCCAACAGTGGCAGCTTGGCAGGGGTGGGATTTGAACCCTGGACCTTTTGGTCCATAGTCCAGTACCTTACCCACTAGGCTACCACAGTCCACAGGTAACTACTTTTTTGTCCAATGAGTGTGTGTGTGTGTGTGTGTGTGTGAGGATTATATATGTGTGTCACACAAGCTTACCTTCAGTCATTTAGCAGACACTCTTATCCAGATCGTCTCATAACTGATACAGCCTTACAATATAAAATCCCAGCAACTGAGGGTTAAGGGTTTTGCTCAAAGCCCAACAGCAGCAGCTTGGTGGTGCTGGGTATTGAACCCTGGACCTTGTGGTATGTGTATGTATGCTGCATATATGAGTGTATTTATGTAATGGTTGCCCTGAGGTATGTGTGTGTGTGTGTGTGTGTGTGTCCTAAGTTCTTCACTTCAGTTTGCCACAACCTCCAGTTTCATGTAACCTTTTGGAACGCCAGTCCAATGCCAGGCTGGCACTCTTCACTGTGCCAGTATGTGACACCCGACCTGGCTGGAAAGGATCGGGATTCAAACCCAAGTCACTGTTGTGGTGTGGTAGACACCTTCATCACCTGAGCATCATCAGTTACATTGAGTAAGGACTTAAAACCGTGCCATGTTGTGCTTACAAGAGCACTTAGGTATGATATCTAGAGAAATCGTTTTGGTTCCACAGAGACTGAATAATTATGTTTTCAATACTACATTTATCAGCACTTAGCAGATGCCCTTATCTGAGAGCTATGCTTATCGAGCTGGGATTTAAACTCACAGCGTTCTGCATAGCAGGTCAGACCCTTAAGAGTCAAGCATCCCCACTGAGATAGGGACTAAAGGCCTATTCACACCAAGTCTGATTTTAAGGGACGAAAACATGCACGCAAGTTTTGAAAAACAACTTGGTAGGAAAGATGGATTGCGATGCTGCGTAAAATTTTGAAGCGGAGCCTGTTCTAATTCATGCCCTGTTCGGATGCATTAAAATCAGGCCGACCAATCAGAGCTCGGTTGTCAGGCAGAACAGCTCGTCCTGCTAGTAGCTTATAGAACGAGCAACAAGCTGACTATAAAAACATGGATATTAATGAAAAGAGCTGGTGGAATAGAACTGAAAGGCTGGAGAATGACGGAAGGAGGAACTGTTCTCTTGATTATCTAAATGTTTTGTTTTTTTAAAGTTGAGACTGTATAACAGTTTAGGTGAAAAAAAACATGCTAACATCTCCGTGACACCTTAAGACAAGGGACGAAGCAAACGTGAACAGGGCGTGTTAGAGTGTTTAAAACAAAAAACGTAGCGCACTTGGGTGTGAAGGTCCCACCACGTTCAAACTCGCACCCCCAAGTGTCACCCTCACTTGACACGTGGGCAGTGTCAAGTACGCAGTGTTGGGAAGGTAGACCATATTAATCTAGTTGGAATGGAAACACTTATCTTCACCAGCTTGTTCTGTCACTTGATTATTAACAGTCATTTTACCATGTTTTGTGTTGGGACAATTTTTGCCAGACAGAACAGTCCGGATCACGCCAAGGTCCCTTCAAACCTAGGGTGACTCTTAAAGCTAGCTCACTTGATTAATCTGGTCACTGCGTGATGTTTTTTCAAGAATTGGGTTGCACTTGAGGGGACTGTTGCCATAAAAAACACCAGGTAGATAGAGAGATGTTACCTGCCTTCTTTGAAACACTTTGCCAATAACCAACCGGCGACTTCCTAGGACGATTTGCAACCAGACAGATTACTGTCTCCCTGATATAGGAACAGAGCACGCACATAGTATGACACAGAGGCATTGACAGCTCCCCTGGGCTGACTTGGTCAAGGATTAAAGAAAGATAATAAACAAGCCAGATGACTAAAAAAAAACTGAGCATGGGCTGGCCGTTTGTAGAATGGAAATAGATGGTGTTTGTGTCAGTGTGAAACAAAAAGTGGCTTTTCCCCCATGCTTAATGAATCGGTGAAGAACACTTTCCGAACATTGTAGGGTGCACTTTATGGAGGTGTGCTGCTGATCATGGACCATCACATCCAGTTCTCCTATGGTGTACCATTTTGTAGATATGAGTGATTTGAGCTAGCCACATTTTCCTGGTACAAACGACAATGAGCTGCCAAGACATTTTGAGCCCAGTTGAAATAACACTGTCAGCATCATTATCATTTAAACATCATGGGTGAATGAAATTCAATATCCACTGCTCAACATCCATTAATTGTAGTATTCCCAAATTCTAGTGTGATGAAGCAAATGAGAAATAGATAGATATATATAATATATATAATATATATGCATATATATCACACCCCAGAGTCGGGTCTGTTTGTCTCGGTGGCACCAACTGGCACAAGAACATAAAAAGATGAAGCTAATTTACAAAAACGTTGCGTTATAGGTCTTTAGGCTAACCCCACCCTTTAACCTTAGTTTGCTTGGTGTAACATTTGTTTGGTGGCACACCTTTCATACTCCATAGAGAACCAGGTCATGTGGGCAAACTGAAACACTGGATCAATACTAAAACGTGTGAGCTCAGAGGGAGGACCAAGGTCAGCCCGATATCCTCCAAATACGTACGCCAGGCTTCCCAGAGTCCCATCGGCTCCTCCAAGTACACAGAACATGCATCACTGTGATGCCCGAAAATCCCGTTGGAGTCTTCGCAGTCTCGCAGGGCTTACTCTAGTAAACACGTTAATGGCCATTTACCTCGCTTGACTTTTTTCTTTTCCCTTGCTAGCTCTTTCCGGGGCACAAATGCGATGTATATGCAAAATGCAAATCCCCTCCAGAGCTCAGTGATGGAATGCACTCAATCTTGCAGGGGCCAGTTTTGCCATGTAAGCACTAAACAGTAACGGATAGGTCAAACACATAATAAAAAAAAAAAAATATATATATATATATATATATATATATATATATATATAAATAAATATATATATGTATATCAAGAAGCCTGGGTTTTTTTTACCTCCCAATACTGGGAGGTGGGCAGGCAGACTGGAAAAGATCACACTCCAAAACAAGAAGCTTGGTGTTTACTACCCAGGCTCTCTTGTTTTTGATGGACAGACTGCAAACTGGATTATAGCCGCCTCCTGATGAGGCTTTTGAAGTTTTCAGAAAGCCAGATAATCATGTCAGGAAACAGGAAAGGCAGAAAAACCCCAGCTTGCCGCCCAGTATGCTGGGAGCTGAATAACAAGATGAATGTTTTTTTGTTGCCAGGTTATTTACATTTCATGACTGAAAAGGGCTGTCATTGCTAGATCTACGTCATTCACCGATGACAAGAGCCGCAGCTCAATGAGTGCGTTTACGTGCACTTAATAATCCCATAAGTGCAGAAAATCAGATTTGGTCAGTAATCCGATCAACGACTCAGATAATGGTGAACCTCCGGGATTTCATGACTCAGGCAGTAACTGGATTTCATTTTGCAACCAGCCAATAATCTTATAGAAATTTGTGACATAAACTCGAACTTTAATATTAAATAATCAAATTATTCATTTTTTGAGTACAAAAATGCGTTGAGTCTCCCCAAGTGGCGTGTTTGAATTCGGGGTTGCCAGATCCAACGGGGAAAAACAGTTTGAAGTAAATGGTAAAAGGAGCCAAATAAAACCAAGACGTTGAATACGCAGCCCGGGCCACCGTGCGCATACGAAAACACAGATTAGAAATCAGTAACTGTATTACTTGCATGCGTAATCTGTTTTCTGGGATAAAATCCAGCTCTCTTTATCTCTTTCTTAATCTGATTTTAGATCGGAGCACATGTGGATTGACCACTTGAATAATCAGAAAACGCAGAAATCCGACTATGGATCGGATTATTACGTGCATGTTAAAAACAGTGATGAAACGACTTAGCCCAGACATTTTGATGGTGTTTCTGCCACTTTGTCTTCAGGGATACTTTCAGATTTTCCACCTCATCCAAGAATAAATATTTGAGGAAACTAGTTCACTTGCAGTGTCTGAGAGAATATCATATTCTCGGCGTCATCTACTAGGCTACAAAAGGGACCACAAGCATAAATAAGGATAATAATTAATAAGAATTTCTAAACTTTTTATAAGACCATTGCTTCTACATCCTAAAATTGGACCCCAGGGGAAGTTACAATAAACTTAATTTGGGATAAGGTCATGATCTGGGGGTGAAACCCACGCCTCGAGGAAGCGAGAAGCACTTCACACGCAGCGATGGAGAGTTAACCACAGTGATGATGAGTTAGAGTACAAAAATAGACGGTACCGTATTTTCCGGGCTCTAAAGCGCACGGGGTATAAGGCGCGATATCAGTGATCGGGCTGCTAACGGATCTATTGTCATACATAAAGCCGCCACCGGGTTATACGGAGCAATATCCAACGATCGGCTGCTAAAGGAATCTATTTTAATACATAAAGCGACAACCGGGTTAAAGACGCTGAATGAAACAAAAAACGTCTTCAGCATTCTGTATACGCTTCCAGTGGGTCTTTACGGGCGAAGGGGGTCTTCTTTGCTTCCTCCACTTCGTACCAGTGATTAGTTAATGTTGAATTCCCTCGCAAGGCTGCTCTATGCCCATGTTGTACTGCGTGACGAGAGCGTTGTGTTTGA
Organism: Ancistrus triradiatus; assembly: GCA_025084515.1. Lineage (NCBI taxonomy): Eukaryota > Metazoa > Chordata > Actinopteri > Siluriformes > Loricariidae > Ancistrus > Ancistrus triradiatus. The sequence continues at coordinate 355,503 of JAJAGP010000551.1, read as the reverse complement.
AATCCGCTTCGAAAATGGATTGAATGAATGCACGTAACCCTAATGCTGCAGCACCTTACCGTATTACTCCGCGTGCTGCGCAACTATGGGGCCGTAAAGCTTCGGAACTACAAAAGGCCCTTGCTAAAACATTTTGACAGATTTATGAGCGCCGTGTACCATCTACAATCGGTTCATAGGTCAGAAAGCTCCAACCAGAATTAATTCATACATTTAGACGCACCGCATTTAAAGCGCACTGCGATTTTTGAGAAAATTAAAGGATTTTAAGTGCGGCTTATGGTCCGAAAAATACGGTAAGTGCATGTAAAAACATCGCGCCTGATAACCCGGTGCGCTTTATGTATGAACATAGATCCGTTAGCAGCCGATCGTTGATATTGCGTCTTATAATCCAGTGCACTTTATGGTCCGAAAAAACGGTAATAATCCTGCAAAAAATCTGATTTAGTCAGTAATCCGATCAAGCAGTATTCAATACCAGTCAAAAGTTTGGACACACCTTCTCACTCACATTTTAGATTAATATTGAAGACTTCAAAACTATGAGGGAACACATTAAGAAGGCATGAAAGTCCTCAAGTTAACTCATGACAATGCCCACCTGTTAACTGAAACCCTTTCCAGGTGATCACCTTAAATCTGATTGAGATAATTTCAAGAGTATGCGAAGCTGCCATCAAAGCAAAGGGGGACCTCTTTGAAAAATCTAAAGTATAAAACATATTGTAGTTTGTTTAACACTTTTTCTTTACTACATAATTCCATACATGGCCCTTCATAGTTTGGATGTCTTCAAATGTCTTCCAGGTGCGTTCAAACTTTTGACTGGTACTGTACATGCACTTGAGTAATCTGGTGAATCTGGGAAACCTCTGGATTTTCATGACCCAGGAAATAATCGGATTTCTGCTTTGCAACTAGCCAATAATCTCACAGAAAGGTGTGAGGAAAATTCTATTTGAAATATTAAATAATCAAACAGTTGAAGTAATGCAACGTATTTAAAATGCATCACAGATGACAGTTAAGGGCAGGTGAAATAAATTGTAACAATAACCCTCCCAGCACTGTTTATAACTATATTAATACTAAACTTCACTGTTGTGTATCGTACTGCCACTTTAGGCTAAGTAAAGTCAGATGTATGAAACCTCCCTAAGTGTTGTTGTACCTGTTTTGTTCTCTAGCCGCCTTACATAAACAGGCATTATTAGTCAGTAGCTTTTATTGTTTATTCCTTGTTATTCAACTGTGCTATTGGTTTCCATATTCACAATGTAATGAAATTTGACGCACTAGGACCTGGGGGAGGCCTTAAAACGGTCCTGATACAACAGTTGAAGGTTTGATCTGTGGCCGGTGAGTGAGTGAGTGGATGTTCCTGAAGGCGAGTGTAACTTTAGCACAAACGTTTATTAACCAAAGTGAAACCTCATTGATGCACTAGTGGAAATTTCATTATTCCAGCGGAGGAAACCTGATGATTGATGAACATAAAGTTTGCCTACTGACAAAGCCAATTGGAGTTTAATTTAAGCATCGCAGTGTTTAGGACAGATAGGAATGGGTGGTTTGGTCTCCCTTGGTTTTATGACTGTATATGTTACAGATACCTGATTATAATAAGTTAATAGTTGATTATAACTCAAAACGTTTTTAAGGTTAATTCGTTCTCGCCCCAACCATGATTATAATAATAATAATAATAATAATAATCATCATCATCTTCTTCTTCTTCTTCTTTTGGCTTCTCCCTTTATCAGGGGTCACCACAGCGAGTTAAACGTTTCCACCTCACCCTGTCCTCCACGTCCTCTACTCTCACCCCAACTCTTCTGCACATGTCCAAACCATCTCAGTCTTCCCTCTCGAATTTTGTCTCCCAATTTTCCAACCTGTGCTGTCCCTCTGATGATCTCATTCCTAATCCTGTCCACCCTAGACCCTCCTAAAGAGAACCTCAACATCTTAAGTTCTGCCACCTCCAGCTCTGCTTCCTGTCTCTTTGTCAGTGCCACTGTCTCTAAGCCATACAACATAATAATCAATAAATATATTAAATAAGTGAAATATAAAGACATGAAAGAGGCACAGAGTGTCTGCTATTGCACCCATAGACTAATGAAATATACATATACAACATATGATATGATATAATACAATATATAGTCCTCGACTGTGCAATACCTGCCCACAGGAACATTTTAGTGCTCAGTGGTTGCTCTTTCATACCTCAGGAGAATGGTCATTCTAATTAACGTTTCATTACGTATCGACCTGGTCACGGATATTTCTACTAAAATCCAAGAGAAGGAAAAGAATTACACAAAATGGAACCATTCTGGACCCGCTGTTCCCAGTGTATGAGTCACAGAGTGGCCCTTAGATTCCAGATGAATAAATATATAGAAAAGATCAGTCTAAGCTACAGCAAATTGCTGTAATGTTTGAGTGATGTAAGTGTATGTGCTTACATTATATGTCAACAGTGAACACGTAGAGTAATGCACATGTACTGAAATTGTGAATAAGAAAATACTGTAGGAGCAAAACATTGTTGAGTGCAGAGCCATAACATGATGGAGTAGACATTATTTGACAAATGATAGTTATTACCAAAGTTCTTCACATTAAATCAGAGAAAGAGTTGGTTATAGATCAGAAATGTTTTTCATTTTTGAGAGCTCAGTCTTTTCTCAGCAGCAGATAAACAGGAGAATTATGATGTTGACAGATCTGAGCACAGTGTGAGTCTTTATGGGGATCTCTGCTAAATCTCAAGCAGAGAAGTGAGATTACTGGAATCACTTTGCACGGGAGAAAAGCCTGAGAGCCAGGAGATATTTTTCTTTCCATTTGATCTCACTGTTGTTTGGAAGTAACTACAGAGATATTAAGGAGATCTCTTTTGTGATTGTCTTTTCCTGTGGGCAGCAGACCACCATAACTGTCACCGTCAGATAAACTGCATTTTAGGAGAAACAAACTCCACTCTCCAGGATCAAAAAAGCACGCGATATCTGTCAATCCGTCCACTGTTTCACACAACTCAAACAGTAAGGGTTGCAAAGGCCAGCGTGCAGCTGTTGTCAAGAAGGGCCGAGCAAGACATCGCCAAAACAAAGGGAAGTTTGGTCTAAAACACTAGAACTGGATGTAGAAAGTTTATGGACTGATGAGTTTAAATCTGAGGGAGTGTGTAAAACTGTGTTATTCCATCTAGGGCTGATATCTTCTTCTTCTTCTTATTATTATTATTATATAAATTGACTATTAATAATAATACCAACAATAATAATTATGACAAAGTAATTCAATTAATGAATTTAAAAGGCAATGTGCTGTCCATATATTTATGGATATTTGCTTTAGCTCCTAGAAATTTTATTTAAGGGTTATTAAGATGGTTTCAAAGTTGTCCCGATCGTTTGGCTAAAAGATATTTAGGGGTCCAAATATTTTTGGCTTTAGGTAATTCACAGTGGTTGCTAGGCTGTTGCTGTGTGGGTGCTAAGTGGTTGTAAGTGGTTGATAAGTGATTACATACATCGCTGCTAAGCGGTTACAACGGGTTTCTAGGCTGTTGTAAGTGGTTTCCTTTATTGTGACTTTGATGATGTAGTTGATAAGGTGTTAATATATTATTTAAATAAAAATATATTTATTTAAATAATAATCTGCTGTCCATATATTTATGGTTATTTGCCTTTTAGCTTAACAGAAATTCCCAGAAAGCCTTTTAGGTTTCCAGAAATTTACTACATTAAACAAAATGTACCAAAAATGTACAGCTAATTTTTCATAAGTTGTCCAGATATTTATGGATAAAGATCTTTAGCTGTCCCAGTTATTTATGGATTTGTGGTAATTCCAAGTGTGGTTTGCTAGCCTTTGCTAGGGTGGTTGCTAAACCGGTTGCTACATGTTTGCTAAGTAGTTACTATTTGCCGTGGGCTACGTGGTGGGTAAGTGGTCGCTAGGCTGTTGTAAGGTGTTGAGTATTTTATTTAATAAATAATGACATTAAATGTAGTCAGCTGTCCATATATGTATGGATAAAATCTACATTCATTGTCCCGATGTTTATGGCCCTTTGCTTATTCCAAGAAGTGGTTTATAGGTGTTGCTAAGTGGTTGCCAAGGTGTATTGATATTATATTTAAATAAAAATTACTTAAAAGGCAACTGCTGTCCATATATTTGTGGTTATTTGCCTTTTAGCTTTCCATAAATGTATTACATTTTTAAGGTTATTTATTTATTTAAGGCAATTTAGCTGTCCAGATATTTATGGCCAGTTTTTGTAAGTCATCCAGATACTTTTTTGTCTAAAGATCATTTAGCTGTCCCAGTATTTATGGCTTTGTGGTAATTCCAAGTGTGGTTGCTAGGCTTTTGCTACGTGGTTGCTAAGCGGTTGCTACATGTTTGCTAAGTAGTTACTATGCCGTTGCTACGTGGTGGGTAAGTGGTCGCTAGGCTGTTGCTAAGGTGTTAGTATTTTATTTAAATAAATATATGTGCATTTAAAAGGTAGTCAGCTGTCCATATATGTATGGATAAATATAATTTAGTTGTCCCAATGTTTATTGGCCCTTTTGCTTATTCCAAGAGTGGTTTCTAGGCTGTTGCTAAGTGGTTGGCAAGGTATTGATATATTATTTAAAGAAAAATACTTAAAAGGCAATCTGCTGTCCATATATTTGTGGTTATTTGCCTTTTAGCTTTCCATAAATGTATTACATTTTTAAGGTTATTATTTATTTAAGGCAATTTAGCTGTCCAGATATTTATGGCCAGTTTTTGTAAGTCTCCAGATCCTTTTTGTCTAAAGATCATTTAGTGTCCCCATATTTATGGATTTATGGGAATTCCAAGAGTGGTTGCTAGCTGTTGCTAGGTGTTGGTAAGATACAGTATTTAAACTCTGGTTTGGGAAGTCCAGTGTTCACCTCATGGACGTCTATTGTGTTCATGGAATTGCAAATCGAGGGAGTGGGGTGCATGATTAGATATGAATACCCGGTGCAGGTGGAATAATGAGTAGTGGGATCTCATAAAATGTCTAATCAGTAGTCTACGCTTGTGTGCGACCTTCAGCTCCAGCATTCACACAGATTTATATTTTTAATATTTTATTCCACATTTGCAAGTATCTGACTTCTCAGCACATGCAGAGTATTACAATAGAGTGTGTAGCTCAAGAATGGCCGGCGCCCTCGCTGAGAGAGGCTATAGGATGGCTTTGTGGTAATAAGACCAAATCCCTTTAGGTATTCACCAGCGTGGAAGTTTAGAGAATCCACCCAAAGGGACAATGACATGCTGTTCCTGAAGGGGTGGCACAGTTGATCAGGTTTCTGTCCAGGCTACTGTGGCTGCACAGTGGCTTGGGTGTGAGACGTAAGAGGGCTTAGGGATGTGGCGGTCTGCTAAAATGCTTGTACCATGTGAAATGTTGTCAATAATCAGGCGGGCTATAAATAGAAGCCTGCCAAATATCCATGGGCCATTTAGAGCAATAATTAAGACGTTTGAACAACCAGCGCGTACTGAAGCTGCTGGAAGAGAGGATGCAGGCTGCTTTGCCCTCATGCACGTTAAGGAGCATGATTAGAGGGCAAAGGTTTTTCCAAGGAACGAGCATTTGGGGCCTCCAAGTCTCCGGATCTACAATTAAGACCATTACAAGTTCCATCCCAAGGACACGAGTGTATTTAGGAAGCAATGGCCTGGAGCAGAGCTTCTTCCTCCAACCACAAATATACTCAAAACTGGCAAAAACACATGGCTGTTTGTCCTCCAAAGGGCCCTCAATCCTTCCTAGGTAACATGGCATCAAAGAACACAAATATTTAACTGACAGCAGAAAAGTTACAACTGGGTCATGAAAAACATTACGGCCCAATGCTTTGGCCCACTTCTGACACCTGGCTTTATTTTTCATACGGTTTGAGTTAAGTAATAATTTAGCATCAGTAAAGGTTTCGTTTCACTCTTACTTCTACTTCCACAACGCATTAGCCACGTTTTATGAACTTTTTTTATTTACTCGCCAAGGCCAGTAGTTGTTGAGCTGGTTATATTTATTGATTAAAGCACAGTTACAGACTCGTGCATCAGTTTCATGGCTAAGCTCCGGATCTCCATTCACTGATGACTGATGCCGACTCGGGAAAGAAACGCGAATTGAAATGTCGCAGCGAAGAGTGGAAGAGACCGCTTTAATCAGAAAAACACAACCGACCTTCATCTAAAGACCTGCTGTGGCCTGAAGCTACGAGATAGCTATGAAGTCTGACGGCTACTCCATCAAAGAGCAAAACAAGCAACTTGTAAACCCGGGATGAATTACCTGTCAGTGTTTAATCATTTCCCCTTTCTGTTATATATATGGAATGTGTGGCCCTTTTCAAACCTTTTATTTATATGCTATTGATTTTTTTGCTCTGTCATATTTTTTTAGAAGAACCTCACTAAACAATTTGTAGGACTGCGCTTATAAACTATTTAAAGTATATGCTATCATTACCCCCCCCCCCCCCTTACACAAATACAAGTAAAAAAAAGTATTATTATTATTGTTATTATTATTATTATTGTTATTATTATTATTATTATTATTGTTATTATTGTTATTATTGTTGTTGTTGTTGTTGTTATGAATAATAAAGTAACAAAAATATTATTACAAATCTGTTGTAAAATTCTCATTAAAATATACATATATTTCACATAATAATAATAATAATAATAATAATAATAATATATTAATAATATCATAATATATTAATAATAGCAATAATCTGCTGGACCTTACAAATAATACATAATAATAATAATAACAATAATAATAATAATAACAATAATAATAATAATAATAATAATAATAATAGTTATTATTATTATTATTGTTATTATTGTTGTTGTTGTAATAAATAATATAGTAAAATATAAAAATAATATATTTGCAGCACTGCAGTTACAAATGTAACTACATGATAATAATAATAATAACAATAATAATAATATAGTAGAAGTAATAAGAAACATTTATTTCTATAAATATTCATATTAATAATAACACAAATAGATACAAATATGGGGTTAGTTATTTTTATAATGATAAAAATAATAACTATATACTATAATAATAACTATAATACATAACAATACTTGCAATGCAATATTAAAAATAACATCAAAAGCAACAACATTGTAGCATTAATATTAAGACAGTATGTACGTATTTACTACAACCACCACCACCACTACTACTGATAATAATAATAATAATAATAATAAAAACAGATCCAATTTTAACAGCTAAGATAGCTGTTTTTATTGGTTTTTATTTTATGTGATTATTTTTGTCATGCTTACTATAATAGAGAATTAAGAAATAGGAAATTTGTAGTAAGCACTGTAATTTTACATTTTGACTCAAAAAATCCATGAGACCCCTGAATCCAACACAGCCCAAAACCAAAAATATAGACATCAGCAAAGCCATGAAAGTGTCGGAAGTGTTTTTCTGATGTATCAGCTTGTCGGTAGTAGCTGTAGGACGAGTGTGATGGTAGCTGGAAGTGGCAGTATTTCCCCCCGGCAGGGATGGGGGGCCCCAGGAGCTCCGGGTTGTAATTGGACAGTGACGTGATCTTTGATCTGATGTGACACTTGTATGCACCACTGTTTGTGGTGGTGAGCGGCGGTGTCTGACTGAGCATGTTAATTCGAGCGTAACCGCACCCCCGGTTCAGACCATTTCCGGGCGCGTTATTACCTTCTCTGGGGGTGAAATAGATGTGGACACCGCCTAATTGCAGCTCCCATTTCCTTGCAGACAGGCAGGAAACGAGGAATGACCAGAGATGAGCGGAGGGAAAAGGGATTCCTTTTGGTTTGCAGTTTGCAAATTTGGCTATGATTAGCATCGCGGCGCTGTTTCGCCCACTTCTTGAACGCTTCTCCATTCATTTGTTGGACTGAATCTCAAATATGTAGCGTCTGTATAGCGTACGATTGCAGACAGCTATAGCTTTAATTCAGGTTCTCGACTGACTGTGTACCACGTCGCCTCTTTTTATGCGATTCTAATGCTTCCATACTGCTTACGATCGTGCTTCCAGAACGAAAACCGTAATTATGCCTAATAGGACTGAAAGAAACCCACTTTTACTAATAAAATGGGCCTTTGTGGAAGCAGTTTGGACCAGCCACTTGATGGAGCAATCCTGAACAAAAGCTGTAAATGCTGTTAAGACTACCAGTTAATTTGGATGTGATTAAGTAACTCTACTGAAATGGTGAGGTTCTGAGGATTAAAGGAAGCTTTTATAATCGAATATCTATCCACATATACTATATGGCCAATAGTATGTAGACACACGTTCTAATTAGTGATCTCTAGTTATTTCAGCCACAGTCGTTGCTGAACAGGTGTAGCGTGTCCATAGATTGTGTTTGTAGTATTCTGCTGAACACCTCAGTGACTCTCAGCGTGACACTTTATAGGTTTTAATCTCTAGTCATAGGCTACGTTCACACCAGTGGCATCAGACCCAGTTTGCAGGGCCATGTCGCTGTTCCCCACTAAAATCATGGCAGAAAAATGGCAATTTTTAGACACATAACAGAAGCTTCACTACAGGGACTACATTTCCCATAATGCCCCAGTATCCTTCCAAAAGCTTGACAATAATGGATCTGCAAATATCTATTTCATGTTTAACAGGCGTATCTTCGTGTCATTTGTGCCCCTAGCATCTTTCCATTCTCTTTCTAACAAGGACACATGAGCAGAAGAACATTTATCCTTCCAAAACACCCGTACCTCGTTATCTTGCCCTCTGTTATCTCACCAACCTCATCTCTCGCCACCTGTGATGGCGGGACGGATTTCCCTCCATGCACTTTACCTCGAAAAGCCACCAACCTCACCTCTCGCCCTCGCCAAGCTTAAAATGTGACAAATGTCCTGCCAGTAATGAAATTCTACCCCACTAAGCCACCATGTTTCAGACCGTCAGTAGGTGGCACTTTAATCCTGGTTTAATCTTGTAACCCCGGATGATGTACAGCCCCTGTCTGTTATCAGAGACGTTATATAAGGAGGACACTGGGCACTGGTTGAAATATGAATGGGACTGTAGTAAAGAAGAACCAATCAGCATATTAGTAAATGTGTCAGAGAGATGGGCAGCCAGTCTTGGCCCCTTTGTAGTGGCGGGATGCGCATGCGCAGTAGCCAGAAAAACCTTTAAAAATCGTATTTTTCTGTGTTATTTGAACCCAACAACGCAAGTAAGTAGTATAATTTTGGTCAGATTCTAAATATGCGTGTCAGTTTCAGATATATAGGTCGCTCCCCATTCAAGGAGATAGGAGTCTGGTCTTGTATGGCTGGAAATAACTGATCGGTGGGAGTGAACAGACTTATCTTATAATGACTTTGCTGTTATTCATAGCAGACTGGACTTTTGTCCAGAAACAATTGTCAATTAGGGACTATTTCTCAAATTTAAGTAATTGAATAGAAACTGTACATGTACATATATGTTGATGTACATTGTAAATGTGACTGTACGATCATGAGGGCTGCTCAGCAAAACACATTATGTCATCTGGTGTGAATGTCAAAAATAGATATGAAACAGACGTGGGCGAGATAACGAGTTTAGACTGTATATCTAATCATTGGCGAATGTGGAACAGTCCCACCCCCCTCAGTTTTGAGGAGACGCCTCTCCGGATTGTCCTTTGACAACTGCACGCATTTTTCATACGTCCTGGATCGAGAGTAGGCTGAAAAACCTACGCATTCCTTTAAGTGCCAGTCAAATGTCAAAACCTGTAGCAGAGACTACCGATTGTTCCCTTTATTTCCTCAAGTCTCGACACCACACCACACGTCTCGTTTCACCCACAGTGCTGCTCCATTGCTGTTATGTCACACAAGTGTACACAGATCTTGTCTTCCAGTCTCACCCAGAGAGGCTACCACCAATTCCTACTCATCTCATAGAGTTTGGCATTGCACTGTCCACGTCGGGCTGCTCATTTTGAGTCGAACTTGCTTTGTCTACAGAGCCTGAGACTCTTATAATACACTATATCGACAAAGTTTTGTGGCCCCGCTTCTATTAATTGAAGCTGTAACACGTTCATAATAGAAGCTACATTTCTGGATTCTCATAGACAACAGTGGCAGTAGATGGTTGTACTGATCCCCGGTGACACTCAATATGACACATTATAGGTTTCCTCCGCTTCCAACAGGCCAGGTCATTACCTTTCTTCCTTGCTGTCCTAATAAAGTCCATAAAGATTGGTTTGTCATGTGTTGAAAGAGGCTTGGCTGGGCTCGAACAGAACCTTGATCTTGGCTCCATCGACCACTTTGAAAATGCACCGGAATTCGAAAAGTGAGCCGAATTCACAGTCCTGTTCCAAAATCTAGTGGAAAGCCCTTTCAGAAGATCAAACGCTGTTGTGGGAGAGAAGCTGGGGGTAAATCCCATACTACCTGTCTTTTGAATGTAATTTTTTGGGTGTCCACAAACTTTTGTCTGTATAGTTGTCTGTCACTGTGTGGGGACATTAGTAGGACGATAGCACCAGGCATTTTGGGCGTGGTCGCTCTGTGTAGAGACGAATGGGAGCGTCCTTGCGAAATCCTGTTGTGCAATGATGTGTGTTTATTTCGATGATGCTAATGTGGGGGCTTGCGAGCCAAAGGCCGGCGAGAATGCTTCTGCGGTGAGAGACAAACATTGTTTATGGTGCGGGCTGTAAAAGGAAAATGGGTCATGTAAGAGGCAGATTATTCACTCCTCCAGGGCCGAGGTGCACAAGGTAAAGAGTGAGGAAAACGGGGTAGGCATTAGACCATAGCTGTTGAGTCGCTGGCTATGAAAAACATGGTGAATCATTTGTGACCCCTGAGAAATCATTTATTCATTAGCAGATTGAAAAATGAATGAGCGGGCTGATTCATTCGTTCTCCCTGCACTTCCCTTTTCCTCGCAGCCGCTCTCTCTGCCTCTTTCCTCCCTCGTCTCTTCGACACTTTCCTTCGCGCCCCTCCCTGCGTGCTGAGGTGGGTTAATGAGAATGCTAAAATTTCCCTCAGTTCTTCTCTCTGCCTTGGAGAAGCCTTCTTCCGCATTTTACAGCAGCTTGACAGGATGAAGGGCCAAAGATTAGCCGTGCGTGCCTAGAAACGCTCTGCCTTCGACAGAATTTGGCCGTCAGGAGCAAAAGGTTGGGAAGACTCAGAGACTCGTCTCATTCCCATCCACATACCATTACTAATGAGCGCGGTCAGCTAATGAGGCTCGTACCCATCTGCCTGGGGGACCCACAAGCCTGCACTCAGCTTTTACTGGCCCAGACCTAATTAAAGAGGAAATCAAGACTGGATTTGAATATTGTAGCTGTAAACACATACACTGAACTGCTGGTGTATTCGGTCCATTCAGATGATTAGTCCAACGGTAGACCATAAATGTTTATTGTTTCCATAAACGCTTTAATTATGGACTTCTCCCAGGGCAGCATTTAAATCAGTGATATTCCAGTCGGTGGGGAATATAGAACGACAGCGCATGGCCAAAACTGCACAGTCCTGCCACAATATTCTAACCACCCTTTGTTTCTACACTCACTGCCCAGTATATCGGCCTCTGTTTGCCTTATAGGAGCACTTTGTAGTTCTACAATTACAGACTGTAGTCCATCTGTTTCTCTACATCCCCTTTACTCTGTGCTCTAATGGTCAGGACCCCCACAGAACAAGCACAGATCAGGTACTATTTGGGCGGTGGATCATTCTTAGCACCGCACTAACACTGATGTGGTCGTGGTGTGTTAGTGTGGGTTGTGCTAGTATGAGTGGATCACACAAAGCAGTGCTGCTAGAGGTCAAACACCTCAGTGTCGACTGAAAATAGTGCTTCAACCAAAAATGTCCAGCCACCAGCATACTGCAGGCAGGCATATTAGAGGACGACTAACACAAACTGTGCAACAACAGATGAGCTGCTGTCTCTGAGCCATAATGTGAATGTCTCTAATAAAGTGGATAGTGAGTGAACAGTGTACTCCAGCAGCACTACTGCGTCTGAGCCACTCTAACCAGCACAGTACACAGTGTGGATGTGTTGTCACTGCAGTGCTGAGAATGACCCACCACCCAAATAGGACCTGATCTGTGCAGGGCATAGGGCAAAGGGGGACTAACAAAGTATGTAGGGAAACAGATGGACTACAGACTGTAATTATAGAACTACAAAGTGGTAAACAGAGTAAACATATGCTGGCCAGTGAGTGTAGAAACAAAGGGTGGTCATAGGATGTGGTAGGACTGTGTATATGGGGCAGTGTGAACGGAAAGAAGCCTGACATTTTCAGGTTTAGGTCACTTTCATATATGGGATTGAAATCCGATACGATGCAACGCAACTCGGTCTGAACAGCCAGATCAGATTTTTTTTACTTTTCCGTCAGCTCGACATTCATTATAAATGGGCGCTGAGCAGAAGGGAAAACAGACGACAGCAGTCAGGGAGGTTTTCTGTGGCGGGAGCCGAAGTAACAGAGCTCATAAATATTTGGGGTGATGTCTCTGTGCAAACCAAATTAGAAGGTACATATCACAGTCGCTCCTCCGAGTTTGAGGAAATTCAGAAAAGTCAGATTTATTTCTCTAGCGCTTTTTTACCATGGTATATTGTCTTAAAGCAGCTTTAAAATTTCCTATTATCTTCTAATATTTAGGGCCAATCCGAAATTGAGCAAGCCTAGGGCAACAGTGGCAAGGAAAAACTCCCAAAATTTTATAAGGAAGAAACCTTGGGAGGAGCAAAACTCAAAAAGGAGCCAACCCTCTTAGATGTTATATGTAAGACTTAACCTAAGTTACCTAATTAATAAGGTTATAGTAATAGTTTAAATAAACAGAAGCTAAATAAATATTAACAGATAACATTTAAAAATATAATAATTAAAATAAAATAATATGTCGAGGAATATTTTAGAGAAAACGTAACATTATGAAGAGTATAATAAAAAAAATAGAGAATATAAAACTATAGCATATAAGACAATAATGAAAATAAATGCAAATATTGAATAGAACAATGTACAAAAAGTGGTAATAGCTATAAGTTAGTCCAATAATCAGAGTGATCATACGATCTTGTGTTCTAAAGAAATGGCCGAAGAGGATGTGGCTACAATTTCAAAGGAAAATACAAAGCCTAAAAGCAAAGTTTGCAGAAACCAAGAGCATAAATCAAAGAAGTGGTCGTGGATGAATAACCTATGGGCAAGCGGGTCATGGGAAGCATTGCTCTTTTAGGAGCATGAACTGTTCAAATGAATGTTTGATATGGGTCACGTTAAAAAGAACAACCTAAATTCGATTTGGTGAGAAAATCTGATTCGGGTCAGTTCATCAAATTTCTATGCTGCTGTACAGGAGAAAATGAGAAATACCAATAGCTCATCAACGTCAGCTCAGGGGGAAAAAAACCCTCAGAGAACAGACTCAGCTAGTGATTCGTTAGGGGTTAAGGTTCTTGGACACTAGTCAGAATATTGTGAGGTCTAATCCTGGCTCCATTTAGCTGCCCCTGTGGGCACCTTAACCCTCAACAGCTCCTGATAAAGGTGTCTGCTCAATGCTATAAATGTAATGTAAAGCTTTAAGGATTGGGTTTCCATGGCTGAGCAGCTCTAGCTGGAGTGGTGTAATGCACACTCACATTGGACTCTGCCACGGTTCTAGTAGGTGACTATAGTGGCAACGGTTGGGGAAGGAATGGATGGGGATCGATGTTAAGTTTGCTTACATTAACGATCTCAAACATAAATGATACTCGTCACAGATCTTCCTGCGAGACCAGGTAAACAAAATAAAGTTTTGGTGAGAAATTTGGTGGAAAGGATTAAAAATGTCTCCATTTTGATGTTTTGCACCATCTAGAGTATAACGAATATTCAAATTTGTCATTTCCTCAAGCATGTACTGTGTTTCAGAGTCTCCCCAAAAGTGATTGGTAGCCATTTCTTGAGTGCTCTTTAATTCCAGGGTTGCCAGATCCCGCAAGAGAAACAAGCAACCAGCTCTGTTGAGTAACAAGCCCAAACAAGCAACTTGGCTCAAAAAATAATAATAAGGTATATTTCTTTGTTAGCTTTAGAGGTTGAACAAAATCAGCTTCTAACTTCACTTTAGAAACAAGCCCCAGAAATCTGCAACTACCAATATTTGTAGGTGAATTTATGGGAAAAGAAGCCCATTTTGTCTTAGAATAAGCAGACCTGGCTTTGTATGATGTGCGGTGAGAAATCTGATTACTGAGCTCAAATACAGCTCTCTTTATTAGAGTTATTGATTTCTAGATCTTAATCTGATCCGAGAAATCGGAATATGCTCTACACATAACCATTGGAATAATCAGATAACTGCAGAAATCTAATTATGATCTGATTAGTAAGTGCATGAAACGCACTCTCAGATGTCAGGGCCCAAAGTGTAAGGCAAAAGATTCTGCTTTCAAGCAAGCAGGTGTGTGGCATTGTGGGTAACGCAGTCCACAGCTTACTGCAAGACAGATAAACCAAATAAAGGTTCATCACAAAGTAAACTGTGGACCCCAGTTGAAGTGACTTATTTATTAGAAATGTTTCTCCTTCAGAAGTATTTTATTAATTCTACGACATACTATGACAATCCAGACATCAGTGTCTTTGAAGCTTTGTTGAATTACTATGGGAAAGGCTCTTTCAATGCCCAGTGTATAAATGAGGTCCATATGGAAATAAGGTTTGGTGTTGAAATGGAACACCAAATGATAAAACGTTCAACACAGACCCTAGATAGCAAAAGAAAACTACCTAATAAAAACTAAGTAAATATCACCAGCCAAAAACATTACAGTAAACCAAACTGAAATGTCACGTTGTATAATAATAAATAACAAGGATATTGTCTCCTTGTGATTTTCTCACCTTTAGAAATTGGCACAAAGCTTAAAGTAGCTAATGTCTTAGATTTATTTATTTATTTGTTCAGTTGTTTTAGCATGATTGCTTGATCAGCTGCTCTGTGGCCAGTTAACCTAAATGGATGAAACTGCTATGTCAAAAACCTGCTGTCTTTCCCAAACTCATCAAGTGGCATATGGTGCTGTTAAGGTGGGAAGCCACCAGTAGTACCCACTGGGGAATTTGTGAAAAGCTTTTTCGTTCCAAGCACTTATGCCACCAAATTAGCTTCAATCTCAATTACCATTCCAATTATTTCAGGACATATATCACTGAAATGAGACAAAGAAACCTTTTCCTTTATTCCTCTTTTCCAGGGAGTTGATTCCACAAACCGTTGATTATCTTAATCCCACTTAAACACACTTCAAATATTTGTATATTTAGTTCATTTACTACTTTACCCAGGTGGCAGTGGATCTGGATCCTGCCCAGGGACAGTGGGCCGGTCCATGGTTCACGCTTGCTAACACTCTAATAACTTAGCCAATCCACATACTAGTTTGTTTTGGGAAGTGTGAGGAAAACTGGGGTTCCCTAAAAGAAACCCATGACAAGGGAAGACGTGCCAAACTCAAGACGTGTTAATCGTGACTGTATAAGACCATGCTTCCAGTCCACACCAGGTATTTTGGAGGTCGACCATTGGTTAGAAGGAGCATTTACGGAGCAGGTAATGGTGCCAGAGCAGTTACTTGACTTTGGAGCCAAAGGTTTAGGGTTTAGCACTGGCAAGCTCTCTTAGTTGGGCCCTTGAGCGAGGCTCCTAACTCTCAATTTCTTATCTTGTTTGGGGGCAGCATGCAGGTACAGAGTTTAGCGCTGTCGCCTCACAAGCTCCAGGTTTGTGTTCTGGAGTTTGCATGTTCTCCCAGTGTCAGACATTCCAAAGACATACGTTAGGTCAGCTGGTGAATCTGATATTGTCTCTAGGGTTGATTCCTGCCTTGCACCCTGTGCGGCTGGTTAATATTAAAATAGACGTAGGTATGTAGCTTGTTGGGTTGTGGCTCTGATTAGGGCATCTACTAAATGCTGTAAATGTAAATTCATTGACCAAAAGTTCACCAAGTGGCTTGATTGCTGCCCCTGTTGGACCACTGAGCAAGACCCTTGACCTTCTGTGCTCCGCCTGAATGTATGTCTCCTTGGACAAGGACGTCTGCTAAATCATCAAAGACAGAACTTGGAAACTGCACACTATTCCCCTTGTACATTTTAATATGCAAAAAAACAGGAACCAGCACAAATTTATTGTGTACATACCCTTTAAAGGGTGATAACTCTTGCGTTCGGAGGCTGATACCACACATTTCCGGTTCCCAATCAGTAATAAAAAAGGTGAACACAAAGCTAGAAATCATCCTGACCCCATAAAACAGAACGTGCTCTTCGCACACTCCTACAGATTATGAATTCAGTTAGCAGCAGCATCGGGTTTTACATTCAGCTTGAAATATCATAAATAGTAGAAAGAAGAAACAGGAACGGTCACTTACTGGAGGTACAGTTAATCCTGATACAGTCTAGATGGGGGAGAACACATGAGATGTAAATTCAGCCTTCAAGGTTACAGCTGCACACATCTAATAAAGTACATAACCCACATCTCTGGGGACGACCACGCAGGCACCAGTGCCATTCCCAACGCTCTCCTCCATGGCTTCTCACTCAGTGCTGTGGCAGTTTATATTGATAGAGTTTCAAATAGAGAGGACCCAGTAGGTAATATAATATACAGTGCATATACACACCATATACTATATTAAAGCCTAAGAGAGATACTCGCAGAGTTGGTATGCAATATCTTTATCCGTAAATGGCGTACTGGTACGGCATTCATAATTAAGAGCTAGTTCCTTACTAATAGACTTACCTGGCATGGCTAACTCGCATAGTTCCACTAACAGAACGACTTGTGCCAATATACTACAGCATTTACATTTAATATGTGGTTTGTTAGATTCGTTTTAATTGCAGATTGCACAATCAGGTAATTAAAACACAGTCGTTGGCACACATTACTTATTCATGAGGACATATTCTCTCTAGGAATGCAATTAAGTTGCAGCTAATAAGGCTGATTAGCTTGTTTTCTAGCATTATCATATTTGTTAGTACACGTAAAGTGCTTTGAAGGTGGATAGTGTTTGTACTACTAGTACATGTAGCCAGTGAGGTGTGTTTTTTCTAAACGCAATATCAATGGCATGAGGAATGACTGGCTTCATGGCTTGAAGCTAGCTAGGTCTCTGGTGAAACTTGGCTAGTAAGGTGTAACATTTTAACTGCTACCTCCATTACAACCCTGATGGACTTTTATACTACAACTGAATTAGCTAATCAGGGTGAATATTAATGAATTCCAACGCTTTTTGACCTTAGTTTGTCATGGTATAAATATAAATGACAAATTCTACATAAAAACCACCCAGTCCTGTACCACAAGTAGCTAATCAGGTGTAATATTTAATGATTTCCTCCTGTTAAAGGTTTAGTTTGCCGGGAGCTAATTAAAACATGCAGGAATCCCATTGAAACCGAGCTTGACTCGCTTAGCACATTCGGTCTTAGGATAGCATTGTTTTTATAAGTACTATCTCGTTTAGAACTCTAAATAATCTAATCAGGTGTGAATTTGAGTGATTTTGTACTATTTATGTAATGATTGTGCTAGAATTTGAATGCCCTGGCATGTTATTAGATATGAAAGTAATCAAGCTGACTTATTGTTATGGTTTTAACAGTTTATACTATTTGTTAAGCTGAGCTAGATTTGCGGTCCTTTATAGTGCCACATTCTCGAGTTCTTGTTCCCGTCCCATGATGAAAATGGTTCTGTAAGTGGGAACGCACCATCAGAGAGCATTGAGTTATGACCTTGGTCTGTCTAAACCACTAAGGGGAACTGCACTCAGTCTTATTCATTGTGTTACCCTCTATGAGAGATCATTCCTGGACCCCTCCATGAAATCTGTGAGAGAGTTTGAATAAAGGGCCGATGTGTGTGGATCTACTGAAACGTTGTCTCTCTCTCACAGTGGAGGACTGAGCATGCCCACATCAGGAATGATGCCTTTAAAGATGCCAGCACTTCTTCATGTCCTCAATAGACGTAGGAACCTTAAATATATCCAATATGCATAATGATGAGGTTTAGTAGTTGGTTGTAGATGTTGGACCCCTACATAAATACGTTTTTGGTGGAGTAGTAACATTAGGACACTATGAAAGGCCCAATCTCAAAATAACGCCTTAAATCACCTCAGTGTGTGACTTCAGATCTGTGGAATCTGACTAGAAATATTGTTTATACACAGTAATCCATTTTAATGACCAATAAAATCGTCAGACTGTTTCTAAATCCTTACCTTCTGTCATCTTATTTAAAAATAAATTGAGTTGAATGAGCTTTGCAGTTGTGGTTACAGATTATCACCCTCAGCAGCAAAGTGAAACTAGCAGAGATGCACCGATTGCAGTTTTCTTGGCCGAGATCCAATTTCTTAAACATATGATCGATCGATTCCAATTGTCCGAAGGCCTTTTCACACCGAGTCCAATTTTTACCAAGAAAAAAACGGATGCGATTTTTAACTTAGTGGGACCTTCAGACCAACTCCATTCTCTTAATGTGTCACGGAGATTTCGATGTGTCTTTTTCACATCGTCAACTTTAATCAGTTTCAGACTCGGTGTGAAGGACTGCATTAATATGTGCGTGTTCTTTTTAGGAAAATCTGACTCGGTTGTGAAAATTATAAATGACATCATACAGAAACATTTTTGTTCAACTTTTCTTTTAGTGGAAACTTCTTTGTTGCTAAAGAAATCTCTCTCAACTGTATCAATCCAAACATTTTCGGAGTTGTTGCATGTATTGCTAACAGCACTCTCTGAAGATATGGCTGTGTCCGAAATAGATGGACACCCTTATTAGGATCCCTACTCCATCTTTAGGACTGTATTATTTAGGGAGACTGTTTAGTTGACAAAGTAGCAATCAAACCATGAGCAGCTGAGCTGTGTTTAGAGCTCTATAGGCTACATACATGTATTGAATTCTGAATTAAGGGTAGGAAAAGCTGTGTGGGCTGGGTTTGTGCTGCTGTTTCTGTAGTGTGCTGCACAAGTTAAATGTGACCAGAACAGAATCGGTTATATGAGACTGATCGACCATTTAGGCTGAAATCTAATTTCAGCCTGATTCTGGTCATTGGCAAATCGATCGGTGCATCTCTGGAAAAGAACAAATACAGCTTAATGATTAAAGTAACTGGTTTGGATAAGTGATCAGCCCATCTATAGTACCCATTGTAAACCACTTACGTGCATCCAATCACCTTCTAGATCACTCCAGATCAATTGGCCTCTATTTTACATAATACTTGACAATAAACTGGCTGTACCTTGATCACTGCAGTACTAGAACTGCATGGAAATAATTCATCATGGTTGGAAAGGTGACTTCAAAAGAGCTGTGGGATAAAACTGTGGAAAGGCACCAGAAAAGGACTTTAGGTTATTTACCTATCCCTCAGAGTACCACCAGAAGTGAATGGTGTGGTTTACCTTGCTTAAATCAGACTGTCTCTACATTTGGGAAGACGTATTAACCCTGTTCCCTTTTGCAATTGGATGACAGGGGGCGGGTCTACTTGATGTACGTGATTAAAACATTTCATATTGTATGCCAATATCCAGCACGTAATTTTAAACTAATGTCAACTCGTTGGTTTCCCAGAAATTTGCATTTAAGCACATCATTTTTTTGCATATTGTGTATTGTCTATTGAGGATTGTGCTGTTTAGGATTATAGATGATTAAAGCCCAGTTCACCCTTCAGGCTGGTAAGAACCTGCTACGTGTCGTCAACCTCAGCAGAAAAGTGGTCACAAACAGCCAAAAACCAGCGTCAGCTCTCTCACTCTCTCTCTGTGCGTCAGACAGAATGCTCCGTTTGATGGAGAGTTACATGGACTCTTAAGGGAATTTCATTACAAACTCAGATCAAAATGACCGTGTGAATGATAAAAATAATAGATTTTATTTTCGATTCATCTTCGGAAAACATTAAGGCGACGGCGACGCCATGGCTCGGGGAAACTCCGGAGTGCTTCATGTGCAAAACTCTGGCTGCAATTGACGGGAAAGCAATGAGCCCTATCGCATGCAAGGTGAAAGACATCCATTTTAGGTTTGGACCTCAGCCAAGCTGGAAAAAAGGTGGCTGTGATGCTCCATTTGTAAGGTAGCCTTTTTCTTTAATGGAGGACATTTTTTCTCTCTTTGCAGCCCCGAATAAATTAACCAGAAAAAAAACAATGTGTAGAGAAAACAGACCTTAAGTATACATACACACATGTTAATTGGGCTGAGAGAAGAAATCAGTCTGACCTTCTTGCTTGTTAACTCTGCTAGACAGACAGATTGTCGAAAAGCTAAATGCCACTATGGATCAAAGCAAAGAGTGGAAAGGTGGGAATAGAAAGTAGGCTTCCATAGCACATTTCTATCAGACAGTGATGTACATTTGTTTTTTTTTACTAATCTGAATCCGTAACCTGGTATCTCTTTCCCTTTCCATGCTTCTGTATCTCACATGGTGTCTACTGGATAAATACTGTGACATGTGGGTACTTCAGGGCTGGCTTTAATTCTTCATGGCATAAATACCACAATGTCCTCAGTGATTTTGCTCCATATAGATAGGTTAGTAGCCTCAGTTGCCTGTTCTTAGCTGACACAAGTGGCACCCGGTGTGGTCTTCTGCTGCTGTAGCCCATCTGCTTCAAGGCTCGATGTGTTGTATGTCCGGAGATGCTTTCCTGCACGCCTCCGTGATAAAGAGGGGTTATTTTTGTTACCGTTGCCTTTCTATCAGCTCAGAGCAGTCTGACCATTCTCTTTTGACCTCTGGCGTCAACAAGGCATTTTCACCCAGAGAACTGCCCTCACTGGATATTTTCTATCTCCGACCATTCTTTGTAAAACCTACAGATGGCTGTGCGTGAAAATCCCAGCATATCGGCAGTTTCTGAAATATTTAGATCAGCCCGATCAGCACCAACAGCCATGCCACATTAAAAGCCACTTAATTCATCTTTCTTCTCCATTCTATTGATTGGTTTGAAACTTCATATCGACTAGATCATGTCTACCCTAAATGCATTGAGTTATATATACTGTCCAATCACTTTATTAGGTACACCTCCTTGTTTGTACACTCATTATCGATTTTATCAGCTCCTCTTACCTTATATAAGCACTTTGTAGTTCTACAATTGCAGACTGTAGTCCATCTGTTTCTCTACATACTTTGTTCGTCCTCCTTACTCTGTGCTCTAATTGTCACGACCCTCACAGGTACTATTTGGGTGGTGGATCATTCTCAGCACTGCACTGCCACTGATGTGGTGGTGGTGTGTTAGCGTGCGTTGAGCTGGTACGAGTGGATCACACACAGCAGTGCTGCTGGAGTTTTAAACTCTGCGTTCACTCACTGTCAGCTGTATTAGATACGTTCACATTATTGCTCCACCTTGTAGATGTAAAATCAGAGACAGCAGCTCATCTGTTGTTGCACAGTCCTCTGATCCTTCATCAGTGCTCACAAGATGCTGCCTACAGGATGCTCGTGGCTGGACATTTTTGGTTGGACTATTTTCAGTCCAGCAGTGACACTGAGATGTTTAAGAACTCCGGCAGCACTGCTGTGTCTGATCCAATCGTGCCAGAACAACACACACTAACACACCACCACCACATCAGTGTCAGTGCAGTGCTGAGAATGATCCACCACCCAAATAGTACCTGTGGGGGTCCTGACCCTTAGGGCACAGAGTAAAGGGAACGAACAAAGTATGTAGAGAAACAGATGGACTACAGTCTGTAATTGTAGAACTACAAAGTGCTCCTATATGGTAAGTGGAACTGTGATTGTAGAAACAAGAAACTATCATGTATATAATGATTGCTATGCCATACTGTCTGGTAGAAAAGTCCATGTTTAGCTCCACCTATAGCTTCATTTTCTGTACCCTGATGGGAAAGGTGAGGAGATGTGGGTGAGCGAGGGATTATGGATAGCAGATCTGAGTATGGAGATAAATTTGGGACAGATCTGAATCTCAGAGCATTCTCGATCCCGAGGAAGAGCCGACGTGGTTTTATAGCTATGAGTGAAGAGTTGCAGACTCTGGCCATTGAAGCGCTTGAAAGCATCTCCCCTATATTCACAACAATAATAAGCCAAGTGTGTGTGTGTGTGTGTGTGTGTGTGTGTGTGTGTGTGTGTGTGTGTGTGTCTTGGGTGTGACAGAAACAATGTATATGGAATAAGGTGTCTCAAAACCTGGTGAACTTCCCAGAAACGTATATTATATGTGCATATATTGTATAAGAATGTAAGTCTCTAGCTGCTGAGATAGATAGTTATCATTATATTCCAGTCCATAAAGTAAATATACTCTACTACCATCAGTGTAAATCAGGCACGATAGGTTTGGTGTCTCTGTTCGCTTTTTGGCTTTGTCTCGAAAATTCTGCATAAAGCACATGGTGCTGTCAAGGCAAACGTACATCTACCAGTCCGTTGTATTAAGCAGCTCCTTGTATTATTAGCACAAAGCACCAACAATATTCCTAATATCGGCTCCTTATTTAATAACGTGAAACACCTTGCTTGCTAACATCCATTGTTTTTCATTTACAAATAGTAGTAGTTGAAGTTTGGTCTCCTTGGACCTCGGAAGCCATTTTACGGAAAGCTATTTCATTGACAAGCTTTAAGGCTGAGATCTAATATAACATTCAAGTTCTTTTTTATCACATCCAAGTAAACCACCTCTTATCTTGGATTATAGATGACCAGGTTTGGTCTCCAATCCTTCACTGGATGCATCCCATTTCTTTAACGTCGCCTCCTCATTTCCTCTCCTTAATTCCTTCTCTTGATTCATAGCTCCTCTTTCAGAGGATGCGAGGAAAGGAATCGAGGTAGGGACAGATGAATCGTGGCTGAGTCTATTTGCCAAATGAGATGTGCTTGCTCACCTTTAAAGAGACGCCGGTGATTCACATCTCACCCAAATGTACAACTAATACGAGATCTGTATGTGAGGAACATGCAGTCAAACACTGAATGTGAATGTAAAAAAAAAGATGTAGGTTATCATCTGAACCTCGCATGATTTGTGAACATAGATTCTTTTGTCTGATGTTTCCATTCAATGTTCTGTAAGCACAGTACAAACCGCTCTTTGTGTAGCTTCACTGAGAATTCATTACCTACTGCACGCTTATATCACATGCTAGAATGCAATAAAGACGCCAGCATCTCTAGCAGCACATTTAGGGAATTGGTGCATCCTTATTTACTGCCAAACTCGATTCCGTCTGTCACAAGATGAAGGAGTGAAGAATAAAGAGGCATCAATGGCGTATTGGAAGCATCCAGTGCAATTCATTCCCTTGAACTGTTACAACCCAAAGTTACTGTAATGTATGTATTTCTGCATTTCTGCTGCCCCTTTAGAACATTGTATACTGTGTTTCTATAGTGTTTTTGGCTACATTAATATAGTGAGCTGGCCCTCAACTCACAGCTTCTACAACATCTCCTCCCTTAGAACATGCACTACTTTTGCCATCTACTCTCAGGTCTAGAATTGTATTCCCCTGTTCAGTGTTCTGGTTCCACCTACAGGCACTCACAGCTTCTAGAATGTCTTTCTTTTGGTTACACCTACAGGGACTTACAGCTTCTAGAACGTCTTTCTTCTGCTTCCACCTACTGGCCACTTACAGCTTCTACAATGTCTTTCTTCTGGTTCCACCTACAGACACTTACAGCTTCTAGAATGTCTTTCTTCTGGTTCCACCTACAGACACTTACAGCTTCTAGAATGTCTTTCTTCTGGTTCCACCTACAGGCACTTACAGCTTCTAGAACGTCTTTCTTCTGGTTCCACCTACAGACACTTACAGCTTCTAGAACGTCTTT
The DNA here is from genome assembly GCA_025084515.1 of Ancistrus triradiatus. NCBI lineage: Eukaryota > Metazoa > Chordata > Actinopteri > Siluriformes > Loricariidae > Ancistrus > Ancistrus triradiatus. Next base: position 331,441 of record JAJAGP010000551.1, on the reverse strand, counting down.
CTTCTGGTTCCACCTACAGACACTTACATCTTCTAGAACGTCTTTTTTCTGGTTCCACCTACAGGGACTCACAGCTTCTAGAATGTCTTTTTTCTGGTTCCACCTACAGGGACTCACAGCTTCTAGAACGTCTTTCTTCTGGTTACACCTACATGGACTCACAGCTTCTAGAATGTCTTTCTTCTGGTTCCACCTACTGGCACTCACCACCTCTAGGACGTCTTTCTTCTGGTTCCACCTACAGGGGCTTACAGCTTCTAGAACGTCTTTTTTCTTGTTCCACCTACAGGGTCATACAGCTTCTAGAACGCTTTTCTTCTTGTTTCACCTACAGGCACTCACAGTCTCTAGAATGTCTTTCTTCTGTTTCCACCTACAGGCACTCACAGCTTCCAGAACGTCTTTCTTCTGGTTACACCTACAGACACTTACAGCTTCTAGAATGTCTTTCTTCTGGTTCCACCTACAGGGACTTAGAGCTTCAAGAATGTCTTTCTTCTGGTTCCACCTACAGGCACTCACAGCTTCTAGAACGTCTTTCTTCTGGTTCCACCTAAGTAATGGTGTGATGACAAAGGCAGTATCCACCAAAGGTCTTTTGAGGAGCAATGATAGGCATCGGTTCTCCTGTTTGTCAACAAGTGTTTAGAAACAATGTTCCTCAAAGAAAGGTTGGAAGGGATTTGCATATTTCTCCCTCCACAATGCATGATATCATCAAACGATTCAGTGAATCTGGAGGAGTTTCAGTGCCTAAAGGCCACTGAATTATACTCATCAAAAATAACGCACCCAGGTAGAAATGTCGGATTGCTGAAAAACACGACAGGCAGTTCTGTCTCAGGCAGATTTGTAAATGATTACAGGTGTGCTCTGATTAGACACTGGGTCTTGCCACAAGAGGGCGTAAACGTTTCTCCCCTGCTGCTCTATAAAAAGGCTTTCAGATGCTACTTTTAGGAAGTGTACCTTTTGTTGAGAGATCACAGACTGTTAGACATGCCTCTACTACATTTTGCCCAGCTGACAGACCTTGAGAGGGTGTGCCTCATTGGACTGAGAGAAGGTGGTCATTTCGTAACTAGCGCCACCTTGCAGTTGTAAAATGGTTTAATTGTAATCACTTAGATTCACACACAGAGTTTCAATTGATTCAAAAAACTCCTCCGTGGTGAGTTTTTTTGTTAGTAAGTAATTTGCAATTTGCACACTGTCCCAACTTTTTCTGATTTGGGGCTGACTTCCAGAACTTTCCTTCCTAATATATTCCATAGGCTCTCTTACTGCTCTCTCTGCTGGACCTTTTGACATAACTTTCTTCACTAGTATTCTAGCCCCGGCAACGAGCACTTTTATAACAGTTTTGACAACTTCTTCTCTCTATATAATGTACTGGCTCCACTTCAAATTAATTTGGAATTATACAGTAATCCCAGTGTCTGTAGAAGCCACATAAGCAAGTCTGTCTGAGAATACTTGAGAACCCGACACTGTTTGGCGTGTGTCACGATTTGCATGTGCAGTTTGGATGAAGCTAAACTGGTAGCTGTGAGATTCCCTTACTTGTTAGCTACATTAGCTTTGTAGCGGCAGCACAAATATATTGGCGGCAAAGCTCGCAGATTAAAGTTGTCCTCGCTGATGGAGTACATTTGGGGTAAGGAGAAAATGCGTCAATTAGATTAGTGACTGATTATTTTAATCTATTCTTTTAAGTCGGCCCAGCGTCAGACAGCTGATTCATTAGCCGGTTTATTTCGATAACACTCTCAGCTGTGGGATCATATGGGAGAAGGCATTTATGTTGTAGGACTAATATGAATTTTGTCCAATTAGTGGAGAGGGAAAAGCACACAGATCCGAGTGCCGCTGGCAGTCATTAATATGCAGTACAGCCAGCTCTCCGAGTCTGAGCAAGCGTCACACATCAGCTCACTGTCATACCTGTAAGCACCATCAGCTGATGCTATTTAGCTAGATTCAAGGGGTTGGTTAACGTAAATAACTATGGCTTAAAGGGATACATTCAGATTTTAGGTGTCTGAAGCTTGCCAAAGGCTAGTGTTACTAACTATTAGGATTATGTTCGCACATGACAAGCCTCATGCCAGATTTGCCACAGAGTTGCGTCAAGGCTCCAGATCATGCATGTTGGTGACATTGAAGCTGCAGTGCCAAACTAAAGACGCAGGTGAAAATACCCTTTACATGACAGAGCATAAAAACACTGTGTGATCAGCAGCCTGTTTAGCAGAATGGCATTGTTAAATGCTGCATACCTGTGCAAATTTTGACTTGAATACCTATTTAGAGATGATCAGGTTTAGCTTTGTGGAGACCCATTCTGGTTAAACACAGTCGTTTGGGTAGAAAAGACCAAAGCAGCTCAACAGGTTTTGAGACAAATTCCATGTGCTTGTCTTGGGCGAGTATCGTCAGTTAATGACTGCGTAACGGACGTGGGGCACCCTTGGACGGGAACTCTACCCAGCGCCCTGACTTGAGGACGTCTAAGATGCGGAAGGCCCCCGAGCGAGATGGAAAAGCAGGAACAGGATACACGGACAGAACCGGAACCGTTAAGCATGTGGAACAGGGTGGCCTTGGCCTTAAGGAATGCCTCGAACCTCCCGGAGAAGACAGTTTCATATCTCAGTCCTTGATATCTCAGTACTGTGAACTAGCGCTCCACAGTGTGGCTCGGTGGGTTTGCGTCCAACTCTGCCGAGGTCAGGGTTGCGAGGTATTCCCTCGTCCCGATGGGTTAATGGTCCAAGCTCTGTCCTCTTCCGCTGGGTTCCAGTTCTGTTTGCCTATCTGTTCCTGAGTTTCCACCTCACCAGGGGATCTCAGAGTTCCTCATGTCATGGGGCAGGGACGGTAACGCGCCAGACTAGGGGTGCCCCGCATGCGTGACGGGTTGATAGTGTACCCGATGTAACCGTTGACTTCAGAGCCCATTAGTGCGACTAAGGCTACAGTCTAGGCGGCGATACCTAGGTTGATAGTGAGGCGAACGCGTCCGGCCTCCAACTCCAGCCGCAGAGTGTCAGCCGAATCTCGGGACGTGGTGGCCATGAGGATGCCGTAGGCTCTTTGGGATCGGAACCTCAGGGTCACATCCTCAGCCTCGGTGTGCATGGATACTGGAAGCTGGATTTTCATGAACTTACTGCCGTCGTAGCTCAGGATGGTGGCATCTGCAGACAGAGAGCACAAAGTCCTGCTTAACATAACTAACACAAACAAGGAACAAGGGTCCTACATCCAGGAACGAGGGCAGGCAGTGACCACATTTCTCACCAATAATCACTCACTGGATCATGGGAAGTAGTGATGATTGTATCACTTAGCATGGACCTCACACCGTACGTTGTATCATGAGGTAGTATCATCCCAAATTTCTCAAAAGTGTTATTTTGCACACCGGGATCCTCCATAGTCCTCGTTATTAAATCAGCCTGGACGCTTCTGTCAGGTGGGTTCGAGTTATCGCGCTGTTACACACGAACGCCTTCGTAAATCAGTACCTCGGTGCAGTGCTTACAGAGGCCGAGCAAATTCTGCTGCCTCTCTTCTTGGTCCGCTAATTCAGTCATGCAGGCAGCAACGCTAATTAAGACGCACACTCCCCGAATATGGAGCATGACACTCCACCAGCGCTATAAAATATGAAAAAGCACTTGACAAAAATCCAATTGAGTCGTCTATCTTTAATGAATGAACGTGAACAATATCGTAATTTGTTACAGAATTTGGCTCAAGAGCCCATAATGAAGGCATCAGCCCAAATCTGCTCTCTCCTTGTGCTTGTAAGTATCAGCTGCTGCTTCCTCATGATAAAAACAAAACAAAGCTACAGTGGCACTTTGGAATGGATGCCACACTGGCTGGGTGTAATTCATACAAGTAGAAAAAAATATTAGTGATAGAGAGTCTTTGTGGTTGTAGCTTCTGGACTGATTGTGTTTGTTGATCTCAATGGGTGGAGGTAAACTGAATCAAATACCATGTGACATACACTATATATACCATACATATAATGTAGCACTTTAAAGACGCACAGCTGTTGAAGGACGTCTACTTCTTTATAACTATATATATATATATATATATATATATATATATATATATATGTATATATATGTGTGTGTGTGTGTGCATATACACAATTTCTTTAGGTCCTTCTTTTACTTTTTATTTGATTAGCTTTTATTATTTTTTGCACATTTTATGTAGTGATCTCTGGCTTACTCTTTTTCTTTCTGGTGTGTGTCTTTCTCTTCCATTTTTATCACTGATTCTTTCTCTTTCTCTTCCTCTTTCTTTTATTTCCTCACATTGTTTTTATTCATTATTATTATTCAAGGTTGTCGATTACAAATCGTTCTTTCAATAATCCATTTTTTCTTTCTTTCTTTATTTCGTTTACTTTTTGTTTCTTTGTTTGTTTCTTCTCTTTTTGGAGTCATATCTTTTTTTTTTTTGTGGGCGCTCAGTAACAATTTATCTTTCTTTTTATCCCTCTTTCTTTCTTTCTTTCTTTCTTTCTTTATTTTGTTTACTTTTTGTTTGTTTGTTTGTTTGTTTCTTCTCTTTTTGGAGTCATATCTTTTTTTTTGTGGATGCTCAGTAACAATTGTTCTTTCTTTTTATCCCTCTATTTCGTTTACTTTTTGTTTGTTTGTTTGTTTCTTCTCTTTTTGGAGTCATATCTTTTTTTGTGGACGCTCAGTAACAATTGTTCTTTCTTTTTATCCCTCTTTCTTTATTTCGTTTACTTTTTGTTTGTTTGTTTGTTTCTTCTCTTTTTAGAGTCATATCTTTTTTTTTTGTGGACGCTCAGTAACAATTGTTCTTTCTTTTTATCCCTCTTTCTTTATTTTGTTTACTTTTTGTTTGTTTGTTTGTTTCTTCTCTTTTTGTAGTCGTATCTTTTTTTTGTGGATGCTCAGTAACAATTGTTCTTTCTTTTTATCCCTCTTTCTTTATTTTGTTTGTTTGTTTGTTTGTTTGTTTGTTTCTTCTCTTTTTGGAGTCGTATGTATTTTTTTTGTGGATGCTCAGTAACAATTGTTCTTTCTTTTTATCCCTCTTTCTTTATTTTGTTTATTTTTTGTTTGTTTGTTTGTTTCTTCTCTTTTTGGAGTCGTATCTTTTTTTTTTGTGGACGCTCAGTAACAATTGTTCTTTATTTTTATCCCTCTTTCTTCTTTCTTTCTTTCTTTCTTCCTTCTCTTTCCTATTTGTTTGGTTTGTTTCTTACTTTATTTATTCATTCATTCTTTTTTGAATGGATAACAATGGAAATTCTGTAAATGGCCTCAATTCCCAGCATCTTAAAATAAGATTTTTTATTATTGATTTGATGTAATTTTCTAGAACTAATTGTTCATTGATCTCTGGGCTGCTCTAATTCTTTTTTCTGCTGCTCTGTTCCTTTTTTTCTTTCTCTGCTTTTTACTTTCTTTATTACGTACTTTCTTTCTGCTTTGTTTGTTGGTTAACTGATTCTTTCTTTCTTTTTTTCTTTCTTTCTTTCTTTCTTTTTCCTAGTATTCCTTGTATTCTTTTTTTATTATTTGTTCAATTTTTTTTTTGCACTATTTATTTATTGATATTTCTTTCTTTATGTTGTTTCTTTCTTTCTGTCCCTCTTTTTTAAATTAATTTCCTGTTTGTTTGTTTGATCTTTTCTTTATTATTTTTTTCTTTCTTTTCCTCTTTGTTTGTTTGACTGATTCTCTTTTTCTTTCTTTCTTTCTTTCTTTCTTTCTTTTTTTCTTTCTTTATTTCTTTCTTATTTGATTCAAATGGTCTAGAGTGGTTCATCTCCTAGTGCCACACACAAAAGTTTTTAAATAATTTATTCAATTAATTTTTTTACACCAGTTGTTAGCTTTCTTTCTTTCTTTCTTTCATTCTTTCATTCTTTCTTTCTTACTTTATTTATTCATTCTCGTTTAAATGGATAAGAATGGAAACTCTGGAAATTGCCTGTTAAAATAAGCTTTTTTTTTTATTATTGATGTAATTTTCTAGGGTTAATTATCTATTGATCCCTGGGCTGCTTTAATTTTTTTTTTTTTTTTCTCTGTTTTTTTTTTTTTCTTTATTACTTGCTTCCTTTCTGCTTTGTTGGCTGACTGATTCTTTCTTTCTTTTAATTATTTATTCTATTTATTTTACTTTATTCTGTTTTTTACACCAACTTTTCATTTTCTTTTTCTTTCTTTCTTCCTTTCTTCCACACCTATGTGCAGCACCAGCATGAGCACTGATGCCACCCAACACAGGGAGGCACTGAAGCGGATATTTTAACAATTAATGTGCGTATGCCAGGCTTATGTTTGTTGTTTCTTTATAGATTTATTTCCAGTAAGTCGAAATCTTAGTAAGGCAAAGGAGGATTCCTAAAGTTCTTTACTTAAGAGAGAAAGAGGAGATTTGAAGATTCGTGTAATAGAAATCAGTTCTGTTCTTATCAGCTGGAGTCCCAACAGCTTCCTAACGTTGGTGAGTGCAACGAGTGCCACTTCCTGCTGAAATACCTGACAAAATCTTGGCATGAGGATCCACTGGGACTCCAGATCTTACCTGTGTTAGAGAAACCTATCAGGTGTTGGGTTGGAGCTTGGCTATTTCACATCCTATTAGGAAAACAGCTGGTCTAATCCGATCCACGCTTCAAACCTCTTTTTTTTATATATTATTTTTTATTTCCTTTCTTTATTTCCCCTCCTTGACTCCGTATGCAGTTCTCAGACTGGATCGCCTTGCATGGTAACATCACAACATCTGGCTCCAGGCAAATGCCAGAAATCAGAGAGAAGGAGAGTGAGACAGAGTGTGAAGACGAGTTGAGAGGCTACTTTGCTGTGACACCCATATGTCTGGCACCGTACGCCGAATCTTACGCAACACTCAGCATGAGCCTTAGCAAATATCAGCATGTTCTGTTTTATCGCCGGGTGCGTGCTGGCATTTATATACTGCACTCGCTCGCTATACTAAATCTGAGGCTTTCAAATTAAAACCGCTCGTTAAACTGTCAGTTCAAGCGATAGAAACTAAGGGCCTCTGACAGTTTCATTAAGATGAAGATGTGTTTGTACTAATGTGTGTAGGCAGAGCTGCATGACGAGGCCTATAGCCGTTTAATTAACGTATAATATGCGCTGATCAGATATAGCATTACAGCCGCTGACAGGTGAAGTGAGGAAGCCTGACAGCGTGATGCTCTCGGTAGTGTTCTGCTTGGAAACCTGGGTCCTGCCAATCAGGACTACTTTGACACCTAAACGCTGCTGCAGACCAAGTGCACCCCTTTGTGGCAACGATATTGTAGCTTCTTTCAGCATTATAATGCGTTCTGCTTCACTGCCAAAATTGTTCGGGAATGGTTTGAGGAACATGACAAAGGGTTCTGCCCTGGCCTCCAAATTCCCCAGAGTATTTGTGGCATGCACAGTTCTTCAACACATCCCAAAGGTCTTTTGCTAGATTCAGATTTGGTGAGCGGGACACTGAAGAACACACAAAGCCTGTTTTTCATGGCCATGAATTAAGTTTGAGACGACTTTTGCTCTGTGACATGGTGTAACATCCTGCCTGGCCCCAAAAAAGGTCACACACTAATATTGATTATTTATCTTTCGCTTTGATTATGGCACGCATTCGCTGGGGCATTGTTTCCACTAGCTTCTGCAATGTCACAACATTTATTTCTGTCCAGAGTTGCATTAATATTTCCCCAAGATCTTGTATTGATGATGGGAGATTTGTTCCACTGCATTTTGATAAGTGTGGGCCTCAGTGTGGAGCTGCATGACATGTATAATGGTTGAATTAGGGTTTGCATGTTCTGATGTGTGAAGGTCTCTCTGTGCAGCTGCATGGCTGGGCCATAACAGTTTCCTCAAGATGTTCTGATATGTGTAGGCCTCAGTGTGGAGCTGCATGGCATGGATATAGGTATAATGGTTGAATTAGAGTTTGCATGTTCTGATGTGTGTAGGTCTCTTTGTGCAGCTGCATGGCTGGGCCTGTTTCCTCAAAATGTTGTGATATGTGTAGGCCTCAGTGTGGAGCTGCATGGCATGTCTACATGTATAATGGTTGAGCTATGGCTTGCATGCTCTGATGTGTGTAGGTCTCTCTGTGCAGCTACGTGGCTGGGCCTATAACAGTTTTCTGAATATGTTCTGATGTGTGTACAGTAGGTCCCTCTGAGCAGCTGCATGGCTGGGCCTATAGCAGTTTCCTGGAGATGTTCTGATATGTGTAGGTCTCTCTGTGCAGCTGCATGGCTGGGCCTGTAACAGTTTCCTGAAGGTGTTCTGATATATGTAGGTCTCTCTGTGCAGCTACGTGGCTGGGCCTATAACAGTTTCCTGAAGGTGTTCTGATGTGTGTAGGTCTCTCTGTGCAGCTGCATGGCTGGGCCTGTAACAGTTTCCCAAAGATGTTCTGATATGTGTAGGCCTCAGTGTGGAGCTACATGGCATGGATATAGGTATAATGGTTGAATTATGGTTTGCATGTTCTGATGTGTGTAGGTCCCTCTGTGCCACTGCATGGCTGGGCCTATAACAGTTTCCAGAAGGTGTTCTGATATATGTAGGTCTCTCTGTGAAGCTGCGTGGCTGGGCCTATAACAGTTTCCGAAGGTGTTCTGATATATGTAGGTCTCTCTGTGCAGCTGCATGGCTGGGCCTATAACAGTTTTTGAAGATGCTCTGATATGTGTAGGTCTCTCTGTGCAGCTGCATGGCTGGGCCTATAACAGTTTCCGGAAGGTGTTCTGATATGTGTAGGTCTCTCTGTGCAGCTGCGTGGCTGGGCCTATAACAGTTTCCTGAAGATGTTCTGATATGTGTAGGTCTCTCTGTGCAGCTGCGTGGCTGGGCCTATAACAGTTTCCTGAAGATGTTCTGATATGTGTAGGGCTCAGTGTGGAGCTACATGACATCTATATATGTATGACGTTTGAATTAGAGTTTGCATGTTCTGATATGTGTAGGTCTCTCTGTGCAGCTGCGTGACTGGGACAATAAAAGTTTCCTGAAGATGTTTTGATATATGTAGGCCTTGGTGGGGAGCAGTTTAAGATTAGCATGTTGTAGTGTAGATTGGGGCCTCAGTGTAGAGCTGCATGTAAGAGCTCATAACAGTTTCATTACTATAACAGGCCTGACTGTGCAGCAGTGCAAAAGGGTTTACAACCGTTAGAGGTATGTCTGTTCTTATGTGGGATGGCCTCCGTGCGGAGCTGCATCAGGAGACCTGCAAGAGCACCTAAACGCGTCAAATTTATGCGCTATTGATGTGTGTACCAGTGGTGATTTGAAGCCAGCTCGATTTAAAATGGTTAGTGCTGTAAAGTCCGGCGTATTTTATGATGCTATTAGGAAATATATAAATATAGACCTGCAGCATTCAGTCCCTCATTTCAACAGTGGCAGATTTATCAGACATCTATGAGACAAATCTGTACAAAAGACCTGACACTTAAGCCTCTGTATCTCGACAGTCATTCAGACCGAGTCTGTGCACGAGCATTCACCGGAATCATAGTCATCTATTACATTTCAGAGGAGCGAATAAATCTGACGTGATAAAGCAAGCAGACGGAAAGCTGACTCCTGGAATAAGTGGAGTCTATTTACATTATAAATGTAGCCTGCGCGCTGTTTATATCCGTCTAGCAGGCCAACTGATATTCTGCAATGGCTGGCCTGTCAGGATCGTGCCATATGGGAGCTGACTAACCATTCAGAGACAGAAGCGTCCTTTTTTGGAAGATATTGCAAAAATAATTCACAATATGTCAAATAAAAATGGAAGAGGATCAGATTTATGAGAAACGACGGACACGGTATTAACGCAGCAATCCGGGAGTCAGCCGGAGGCACCCTGGTCGGCTTGTGCTACCACACATTGAGCCACCTTGGCACACTCCAAAAATCGAACATGATAAGAATGGACGAAACCAGGAACCCCGGAGCGATGGAACCTCATGTTAAGGTCCACACGGTGACAGAGAGCCATCACCTCACCAGATGAGGTGTACAAACTGACCAGTAGAAAGCCAGTTCCTAAAGATGAGCCACCCCGGTTCATGTACTGCCTCTGGTGAGGTGATCTCATTCCAAATGGAATTCTGTCCTGGGCTTTAACCTGTCTGTCCGTTTCTATCCCACCTCCCTGGGGTCCCTTTCATCCTTACACAACTTTATTTACCTTGTCATTTAACGCTAGCTCTATAGGGATTTCCCGATTCGGAGGACATTCCCCCTCCTTTTCCGACGCATCAGGGGGCCATTACCTAACTGTTCATATTTAAGTTCATAGTGTGTCTCTCTGCCTGATACCCATCACTGACAAAATCTAATTCATCTTGTATCTACATGTCTGTCGGTCTGTCTGTCTGTCTATCTATTTATAAACACATACTATACTGTGCAAAAGTCTTAGGCCACCATTAGATTTGCTGTATTAGCAATGGTATAATGACCATATATTATAATTTCTCATTCTATGTAGGAAGATACGATTTAGACTCTTGTCCCTCCGCTGCCAACAACAGAGGAGATGGAGCTGAAGACGAACACGAATGAAAGCGCAGCTGCATCGCACGCCTGCTGTTTTGCTCTGAAGCCCGGCTACGCCTGCGAGGCGACGCGATTGCAATAAGCGGCAACATCTGGCGCCGCGCACACAGGCCAGGTTGGAAAGAAATCGGCTCTCAGGCACACGTCAGCCACGCGGGAAAGAGCCCTGTCTAATTGCACTCGCAGGGACAGAACACACACATGCACAGACACTTTCAGAAAGGCGGATTTTAAAGCTCAAACCCAATTAGGTCCCTTTTCCATAGATGTAAGCAGCTCTGTGACAGGAGGGTCAGCAGGACCCAATTGTGTGGGTTTTTTTCCGTTTAGACATTGCAGTGTACTTTAATCCACTAACAGACCAAACTTTTTAGAGGTTAATTAAACGCTTTGGCCCTAATCCTGTGTTCACACTGGCAGCAGCTTGTTTGAGCTCAGGAGGCACAACAGCCTGGCAAGGTGAAGAGAGGTTGGCGGGTTGACAACAGAGAACCTACCAACATCCAAGTTTGTTTGAGTAAAGAAAAGACAAAGAAGACTCTCTAACAGAATCGATCGTGGACTGGTCAGGAATGCAAAGCAAAACCCCCACGTCACCTTTATGTTCACTCGCACAAAGGCACAATCCGAGCCATTGTGGGTTACGTACCTTGCTCAGGGACACAACGGTGGTGCTGCTGGGACTTGAACCGGAGACCTTCTGGTATGAAGACCAGAATCTTAAACTCTCTTACGAGAGTAGTGGGGCACAGGTCTTCCTGATTGATGGGTGTGTGGAATTTGGAATGCTCTCCTACGTTTTGCCTGGGTTTCCTTCAGGTACTAGGAGGACGATGTGAAGATGTGATGGACTGGTGTGCTGGGTTTGTACCACCTTGTACCTAGGGTGCCTGGGGAGAGGTTCTGGACACACTGCAGTTTTACCTGGTCAGGATCCTGGTGCGGGACGTCAGTCCATCGCAGGGTCAGGTAGGAGTCGCTTTTGCAGAACCAGGGCATGAACCCCTCGTCCAGCCTCCCCACTCTCACAGCCAGTCATGCCTGTGTGATGCCCGACCTGGCTTTAAGGCACTGCCGGGATTTGAACCTGGGCTACTGAGGTGATTGGCTGTCATGTTTTTGCTCTGCCCCTCCCGAGTGCCAACATCATGTTGGCGTATCACCGGTCCTGGTGCAGCAAGTACTACAGCAGAGCTGTGACCTGAACCCTCAACCTTCTGGTCAACAGTCCAGTATGTTAACCGCTGAGCCAACAAAAAGATCTCCTACCTCTTTCACACGAGCGTCCCAGGAAGCCGGTTGCGGCGCAGTCGCAGACGTAGCGGTTCCAGCCCTCCCTGCAGATGCCGTAGTTCTGGCAGGGGTCACTCAAACACTGCTTGTGCGTCTCCTTAGAGCAGGAAGACTTGACACCGACTGCTTTCTGCGCCTCGGCCATTCGCCGGATGTCTTTGCTCTGGCCGTCCACGAAGAGGTCCCGCACGCATCCCACAAATCCGTAGTTGAGCAGCGCCGTCCAAACCTCGGTGGGGAAGACCAGACCTGCCCTGTTCTCAGGCAAGCCGCCCAGGTACAGGTGATCATCCAGGTCCAGGATCTCGCTCTCGCCAGGGGTCTGGTAGGGCGTCCGGACCGTGTTCACCGAGATCGTACCTGAGAGCACAAAGACAAGAGTGCGATAACCGGACGTGTCGAGCAATTCGAACCCGGCTGCTTTAATAGTCCTGCTTTTGTGAATGCAGAGGCTAAAAATAAGGGTAGTCAATGAAGGACTCGATGCTGGCACAAAAAATGTTTAATTAGCATTTTAAGTCGATGCAGAGTCACTCTGCGTATCGACTCAGCACCATAGCATGTTTTTCTTAATTATAAACGAGCGTTTTGTATCGAACCGCACCGGAGCAAAGTGGGAGTCATTTGCAAGCTTCCACTGACATGCTCTGAATCTCCCTTTATTTCCCAGGCGAGCGCAATAAAGCAATCCCAGAAGAGTGACAAAAACCTGGACGTTGCATCCATTATTTCAACAAACGGCACTCATTGTCCTTGTCGAACGAAAGCCACTCCCTCATTCCCTCTCGTTGTTCTCTCCGGACTCTGAATGCTGCAATACAAGTGCACTGGACTGTAGCTAATCCCCACAGTAAACACTCTTTTGTTTGGAAAGAAAACCATGGCAATGACACGCTTACTTTGGTACATCCTTTATATTTATCTTATTATTATCATAATTATATGCGTGATAGATCATTTATCTGTTCTATACAGTGGCGCTTGAAGGTTAGATTCTGTGTATGACTTCAAAATAATCAGTTTAAGTCCTAAACATAGATCAAGAGAATCCAGTGAAACAAATTTGGTCATTTATTTAATGAGGAAAATGATCGAGTGAACAGTATTCCAGGTATAAGAGATATAGGATCAGCAGTTAATTTGAAGGTGAAATTGGAGTCGATCAATGGGATGACAATCAGGTGTGAGTGGGCGCCCTGGTGTATTTAAAGAACACAGATCCATCAGAGTCTGATCTTCACAACACGTTGGTCTAAGTGTGTCATGGCATGAACAAAGAGTTTTTTAGTGCCTTAGATAAAGAGCTGTTGCTACAATCTACAGTCAGACAGATTGTGTACACTCAAGACCATTGTTACTCAGTCGTTAGATCAGTTAGCATCTCTGAAGTGGGCCACCTTGAGTTGGGGGTTTGTATGCCCCGCCATTGATTGGTGCACTAAATATGTTGCTGGAGATGTTAGGCATGAATGTGTAATCTTACTCATAAACTTACAAGACTTATCATCAGGTTATCATCAGGGATTAATAAAGTGTTATAGTAAGACATAAGCAGTTTGAATAAAGATGTGCACAATTTTACACAGTCCGTAGTTAATGTCCTGCACTCACACAGCATCCATAGCCCGTCGGCTGTTACGCAAAAACAAACTTTCTGTTTAAGCGCTAATGTAATAAGATGGAAAGTAAACAAAGACACCTACAAAGAACAGGCAGCAACCTCATCATGAGCTGAAAACCAAGCTCTGATGGTTACACTGTCACAGCCATGTTTACTCAGGCGCTTATTTTCAATTTGGTAAGAGGTTTTAAGATTTCCTCCCAAAGAACTCATGACTGCCTACACAACACCGACTCAAACCGTCGTCCTCCTCTTGTGCATTGGTACTGAAAGGGAATAATAATAATAATAATAATAATAATAATAATAATAATAAAAACGATGATAATTCAATAATAGTAAAAATAATAAAAAATAATCATGCATTATTATTATTGTTATTAGAAATAGCTTTATACTACTACTACTACTAATAATAATAATAATAATAACAATAATAGTAATACTAACAACAATAATAATTTAATAATACAATTATAATAAAATAGTAATTTATTATTATTATTATTACAACTAACTTTGCTATTACTGATAATAATAATAATAATAATAATAATACATTTATTAGATCATAATTAAGTTTTATGTTCAGTTCAGTGATACTAAAAGAGTAATAAACAATAATTAATAAGTAATAATGTATTATTATTATAATTATTATTATTATTATTATTATTAATATTATTACTATTACTCTAAATAACTTCAGTTCAGTAATACTAAAAGAGATATAATAATAATTATATAACTACTAATAATAATAACAATAATAGTAATACTAACAACAATAATAATTTAATAATAAAATTGTAATTATTTATTATTATTATTATTATTATTATAAATAACTTCACTATTACTGATAATAATAATAATAATAATAATAATAATAATAATAATAATAATAATAATAATTGATTTGATCATCATTAAGTTTTATTTTCAGTTCAGTGATACTAAAAGATATATAATAATAATAATAATAATAATAATAATAATAATATAACAGTTATGCTCATTTAAATAATTTAATAACTAAATAATACTGTATTATTATTTTTATTATTATTATTATTATTATTATTATTATTATTAGCTTTATACCATTACTGATAATAGTAGTAATAATAATAATAATAATATTAATAATAATAATAATAATAAATAAATACAATCAATAAAGTAATCAACATTTTTGGCTCCAGGGAAATTACATCAGTAACTTAAGTTATGTCCTGTAGTAGCTGATACCCTTGTATGGAAGTCCCTTTTGGGCCATTTCACCTGCTGTTCTAAATAATTATCCCAGTGCGTGCTGAAGGGTCAAAATGTTTGTGGAGAAGCACTGAACTGATTTAGATCTTACCTGACAGACTGTGGAGTGTAAACTGGCAAGCTTTCCAACCTAAGACAATTATGGAGCACAACGAGGCTCTATCTTAAGAAATATCTATCTCTGTGTTTCTGAAGTGTCCCAGTTTGAGTGTGTGTGTGTGTGTGTGTGTGAGAGAGAGAGAGAGAGAGAGAGAGAGAGAGAGAGAGAGAGAGAGAGAGAGAGAAAGAGATGAGGTCCATATTTTTATTACATTGTGTGGACCAAATGTCCCCAAAAGATCTGACATGTTTTACCTTGAGGGGACATTTGGCTACTTCTGAAAACTGCATTTTTGTTACTGAAAGGGCAACTTTCTTTTGAAAAAAAAAACAAAGGACTTAAGAGATTTGCTTTAGGTCACAAGGTTAAGGTTAGGTGTAGGTGTAGTATCAATTAGCTACAGTAATCATTATGTCTATAGAAAGACCCCACCAGAAAAGTGAGACAAACTGTGTGTGTGTGTGTGTGTGTGTGTGTGTGTGTGTGTGTGTGTGTGTCCTGCATTGGATTGGGTTATCCCTGGTTCCCAGAGACCTCGAATTGGATTAAATGACTGCATGATTACAAGAGCATTTGAAAGATGCCACGTATTCCCTGCTTCAGCGTTCTAAACCATTTTATCTCTTTGCCTTGTCAGCATATAAATTATGACAATGCTGTCCCGAGGCTCAAGACTTGTGGTAGTATGGCTCACACAACCAACTTCTGTCTCCCTGAGGTCTACAAGCACCTGCCTTCATTAGTACCCTTATTTAGCATCCTGTGATCTACAAACTCCTGCTTCCATACAAGGACTACAAGATGCTCGAAAAGGAAAACAAATTGGTGAACAGGAATCTGGGGCTGTTACAGTTACTGAGATAGTTTAATGCTGACGATTTAAAGCAGTTCATTTTCACTTTTTCAAAGGCAAGATTTGAAAAAGAGTGCATGTATAGTAACAGCGAGTCCGAGACTAACCAACTGTCGCACTGCGTAAACTTCTAATTTCTGCATTGTTCTGATGCGTTAAAATCAGGCTGACCAATCAGAGCTCGGTCGTCGGGCAGAACAGCTCCAGAGCTTATAGGACGAGCAAGACGCCGACTATAAAAATATGGATATTAAAGAAAGAGCTGGTGGAATAGAACTGAAAGGCTGGAGAATGATGGTGATAAAGCTCACAGGGACTGGATGGAAGCGTTTGATTATTTATCTGCATTATTAAGTGCATTCTAATCTGTTCATGCTCACAAAAACAAAAACTAGAGCTTCCTGCACTCATCTTCACTCGTGGTTTTGTTTTTTTAAGTTGACGATGTGAAAAAGACATGGCGAGACATTAAAGAAAGCAAAAGCCGACAGGGAGTTTCTAGACAAAAAAATGCATCAGACTTGGTTTGAAGGTCTCACTATGTTAATAATTGCATCCATTTTTTCCTTACATAAAAATGTGAACAGGCCTTTATGGGGATGTGTCCAAAATAGTCCCCTGATCACTATTCCTTGCGTTCTACATACAGAATAGTGTAGACACTATTGGCTATGCTCGTGGGGAGGGGAGACTGGACATGGGGATCATCATGATGGAGGCCCCATTTATGGTACATGCTTAAGTGCACACTGTGAATTATGAGATAAACTATGGACACCCCACAGCCCTGACCAGAATAAGCTGCTTCTTTGCTCTCATCGTTTTCTTCTTAGTTAAGAAAGATTAAACCCAAATTTAAGGTCTATGGTTGGGCAGTCCAATCTTATGCCGTCTTGTTTGACCCTTGGTCCATTTCTGGCATGAATATGAAAAAGGGGAGTGGACTGTTAATACCAGATGAGTGGACTTTCTCACAAAACCTTATACTCCCTTATAAGACTAACTCCAGCATTTTTGGTTTGCACTGGTCTAACTGTAGTGTATTTGTAGCCACAGCCTAGTTAGTGTTAAAAAAAAATGAGGCCACTGCTTCATAGCTGCCTTTTTCTTTATTTAGCTACGCCACTGTTGTATTTATTTTCCAGAGCTGTCTTGATTTCAGCGTTCTGGGGGCAGAGAATGAACAATAATTGTAATTAATGTTAACGCTTTAATGTGTGAGACTTTAAGAATTATAATAGGAAATAAAAATCTGCCTTATGTGTATCTAGTTCATGTCTGAATGACAGAAAACAGAAAACATGACAACAATTCTTTCATTTTCAGTAAGTGCTTCAAATTTGAGAAAAGAAACGAAGATAAGAATTGTTGTATTGTATTATACAGTGCAGTACAGGATTTTTTAAAAATGTAATTGTAAATCATGGTGGAAAATAAGTATTTGGTCACCCACAAACAAGCAAGATTTCTGGCTCTCACAGACCTGTAACTTCTTCTTTAAGAAACTCCAGCTAGAGTTTTTGCAAACCTGGTGAAGGAAACATTTGAACTCTGTCATTGCCAAAAAAGGTTATGTTACAAAGTATTTAGTTGAACTTTTGTTATTGACCAAATACTTATTTTCCACCATGATTTACAATTAAATTCTTTAAAAATCCTACAATGTGATTTCCTGGATGTTTTTCTCATTTTGTCTCTCATAGTTGAAGTGTACCTATGATGAAAATTACAGACATCTTTCTAAGTCGGAGAACTTGCACAATCAGTGGCTGACTAAATACTTTTTTGCCCCGACTGTATACTGTTTTTTTTAGCAGGATAACATGTAAATGAGCACCTATAAAGAGCAAACACGTGTTCTTTCCTTTATCTGATAGTATTTGTTATAATTTCACCTTAACTTATATCGTGTCTAATCCTAAACATCACTTTGTCTGCCTTAAGTGGTTCTCTAAATGGTTTGAAACCCTTGGTCAAAGGCATGAGCTGACAAACCTGGGACATTCCAGGTTCTTCCATCAGTTAGTTTAGCACTCTTTAAATAGGTTTGTACCATACCCTATGGAATGGATGTCCTTTATGGTGCATTGGTTAATCTGTTACAGAAGCCACCTTTTTCCACGACCAGGTTTTTATTTATTTTGGTAGTATTACTGCTACAGTGTGACCTAAGGCTACGGAGAATTATAATTGACGCAGTCATATCGGCAGTTTCTAATCAAACTCACTTTATCAAGCACACACACATCATGCGGTATCCACTTATTTTATATGGATGGACCTGCAACAGCTTTTTTATTCCCTGCACTTTCATCCAGCCCGTCCAGTCCTATCTATGCTGCTAATTCCCAAAATAGTGCCATTGCAGAAGCTGTCAGGGTCTTGATGGAGCCGTCGTTCGTAGTTACCTTAGGCTACTCTCCCAGTGCATGGATGAATTCATCTTCCACACACCAAAGTTGCTGTTTCTGACACATCTGCCTCAAGACATGAACTTTCTGTCTCCGTCTCACACGTTCCGAGTTTTTAAAAAAAGGGCTGCAGTTTGAAATAAAAACAATCATTTCCAGCTCACTGCCCATGCTCAAAAAAGACAAGGATTAATATTAGTTCTTCATGCAGATCCAAATTTGAGCTCATTATCAAGCGGTTTGCACTATTACATTTAAACACTGGTTATTTTAGGTTTTACATATAGCACAATGATCATTCAGGGCTTAAATTAAATTAAAGGAAACACTTGGGCCAAAATATTTATTCACCTCCGGGTTTTTATTTTCATCATATAGGTTCCATTTGAGAGCATCAAATACAGAAGAAGAAAAAATCGCCTTTTATTTTTGGGGTTTATAATGTGTGTATAATTTCTCCATGCTGTACGTTTTATGTTTCATCGGGGACTTGTGAAGCTAAATCCAAAATTTGGAATTCATTAAAGTATCCAAGCTTTTTTAGTATTTCTCACCAAGCGTCTCAAAAATGTCCATAACCTCTAAAAACACAAATAGAAGTCACTATAAATTTAAGATACATTTCAGAGTTATTTTACTATTTACCTGAATAAATCCCTGTCTGTGAGCCAGCAGTGTGTTCTGGCCTTTTAAATCCACTCCGCCCCCTCTCGGCGTGGGCAGCACTTGACATGTGATACGCTGTTGGTAAGTTGTAAGTGTGTACTATTGGCTGGAAGAAGTGTCAATCACTCGGGAACCTCACAGGTAACATTAGGGGCTGTTCTGCCCTGAGATGGCCGATGTGGTGTACTTCCCACTGGTTGAACAAAACCTCTAAACCTCTGAGAATATAAGGGAGCCCTCCCTTACACGAATTCTTGAAAGGAGTTTACACGGAATCTCGCGTTGTGTAGTCAGTAATGAGCGTTACGTTCCGGTTACAATGGAAACAATGCAGATGACAGGAGCCAGCGAAAAAAGGACTTTACTGACACTTTATCTGCAGCTTAACAGTGTCATGAAGTTCTGTTGATGGTAAGTGAATTTTCTATGACACATTCAAAAGTTATTTTACATCCTAAGTATATTTTAAAAACGCTAAGTAGTTGAGGAGGCATGGTTGCGTATGTAAAGAATAATAACGGGTAGGTGTGTTCGGTATGTGGTTTCTGGCGAATGGCTGCATGGAGACGGTTCAAAGTCGGTATGCAGGTAGTCATAATAGTGCTAATAAATCTGAGTTAGTGTGTTGTACTGTGTATTAACAATATTTGAAGTTATTAAGAATTTAAACTTTTAATCCAGCCGGCATGCCACTAGAGGGCGTTTCTGCCGTAAGAGGTTTTATATGCAATACATATAACTATATATATATATATATATATATATATATATATATATATATATATATATATATATATATATACACAGACACACACAGTATGAATTCACACACACACACACTTTATATATATATATATATATATACGTTGTATAAATAAATATAAATAAAACTACTTTTAGACTTTTATATGTAGAACTGATGAGATGGACAAGCAGGTGTACCTAATAAAGTGATTAGTGAGGATATATATATATATATATGTAAGTTCCAGCAGCCACCAGGGTGACAACCTGCTACCTGTAGTTTATTTTATTTTTGAACTGCCATAGCTTTGTTGGTATTTGGATAGTCTAGACGATGTTTCTCCACACCCCGAGGGATAAATTGCTTCTGCTCCTCTTGGTTACTCAGTATTGCTTTGAGTGTCAATGTCAACTTGATGTTGCTTCAATGCAATCATTTTATTTGCCACATACTAGGTTCTAGAAGAAGGCAGACATGGTTTATACACAGATCAACAACCAGGTTTTGTTATAAGGAACAGTTTTTCTTATCTCACTGGCACCCTACTGACGACCCTGCTTTGCCTTCTTGACCCCGGCCACAGCAGATGCAGCTGGCAGGCCATGATAGCTTTCAGCAGTTGGCAAGAGTTCAGGTGTCCATACCCAGACACGTCCCCCCAGGCAGTGCCTAACGAGCTCACTCCATCAGGCTCATTAATGGAGAAAGTTCTCACACCCAATCACTGGCACAGTGTGTAAATGTAGGTTCTCAGAAGCTTCCAAGTAGCACGCTGTCGCTCTTTGATATTCCTACTGGAACAATTTGCAGATTCTGGGAGGGTTTGAAAGGTGCTGGATACCAAACTAAGACCAAAAATCCCCGTTTAAGGTGGTAGTAATTTCAGACTCCTGCAGATGGCGATGAACGGGTATGCTCGGGCTGTAACTAGTGGGGTGTGTGGCGAGATTGACGGATTGAGAAGAGGTGGTACAGTGCTGTGAAAGTCTCGTTTGATGTGTGGGAAAATAGGTTGCACATGTATACTGGTCCTTCTCAAAAAATTAGTCGGGACTTGGTCGGGAACCCTTTTGCAGAAATGACTGCTTCAATGCGGCGTGGCATGGAGGAAATCAGCCTGTGGCTCTGCTGAGGTGTTATGGAGGCCCAGGATGCCCGACCAAGTATTGAGTGCATAAATGAACATAATAATCTGAAGGTTGACTTTTTTTGTATTAAAAACACTTTTCTTTTATTGGTCGGATGAAATATGCTAATTTTGTGAGCTGTATGCCAAAATCATCAGTATTAAAACAATAAAAGACTTGGAATATTTCAGTTGGTGTGCAATGAATCTAAAATATATGAAAGTTAAATTTTTATCATTACATTACGGAAAAGAATTAACTTTATCACAATATGCTAATTTTTTGAGAAGGACCAGTAGGTTTCAATACGATACGAGCTGTGAATCGAATACATTAAGATTTTATTTTTAAAAAACTTTACTGAGTCTTTCGTCAACCGGCGCTACTGAGATCCAGTCTTCTGCATTGAGCCAGCCGCAGTTCTAGACCAACAGCGACATCTAGGGGCAGATTGTGTAATAGGTTCTGTGCTCCATCTAGATACTGTAAGTAAGAAAAGAGCATATAATCTCACCACAGAGAGTTGAAGCGTTGGGCAGCATCAGAAACATTTATGCTTGATGCTGTTCTTCTTAATGGGAAGAAATAGAAACTCAAATAGAATAAATACGTTTTCATAATTTATGAAAGAATATTTATACAAGTCCTTCAGAAGAGAGTGGGACCCTCAGGTAACTGGACCATGCCGTTGTGTATGTGTGTATATATATATACACTGCTTGGCCAAAAAGAAAGGTCACCACCTGGATTTAACTTAGCAACTAATTAAATAGTTTAAAAAGAGCCTCCCATCGGATAATTACTGCACTGGTGATGATATTTCAGCTGGCAACACATTCTTTAACCCTAACTGATGCAGTGAGTAGCTTCTCATTTGTTGAACATCCATGTCGAAAGACATCCTGTGGTCGTGGAAAAGATGTTCATCTGTTTCAGAAGGGTCAGATTGTGAAAGAGTGGTTCAGGGAGCATGAGCCATCATTTTCACACATGGATTGTCCACCACAGAGTCCAGACCTGAACCCCATTGAGAATCTTTGGGATGTGCTGGAGAAGATTTTGCGCAGTGAAACAAATATCCCATCGTCAGTTCAAAATCTTGGGAAAAGCCTCTTCACAGTCACCTGATTGAAACCCCATCAAGTATTTATGGAGGATCTTTGAAGACAAAGCAATGCAAGCCATTTTGATACTTGATTTGTAATTAGCATTTTCACTAGCAATCTCAGAGGGTTGGCCCCTGCAGTATCTGCCATTGTGCGTTGAGATGTTGTCTGCTGCCTCCCGGTCTATTTAGCTGTGCCTCCTTCCAAAAACGGTTTGGAACTCTGCATCTGAGTGGGGTGTCGGTTCATAGCTGCTGATGCTTCTAGACATTTCCGATTCGCAGTGACAGTATTTGTGGTTGGCCGGCTGAAATGTGACACGCTGGCTTGTTGTAATGGTGGCTTTATATGAAAGTATGATCAGTATGATCTATTCTACTGCCAATGTTTGTCTTCGGAGACTGCATGGATGTTTGATCTCATGCGCCAACGTGCTATTCCTACAAATGGGCAGAAATGCGCAAACCGAGTTGAGTTATGTTTTATTTTAGTCATAAAGCCAAACAGTTTCCTCTGGTGTTGAGCGATGTGTCATCAGGCTGAAGCAAAGATCCCGACAGATTGATTCACCCGACGCTCTGGGGAATTGCATATAGATGGCTGGTGATTTTAGTCAATATCCGTGCTGGGAAAAACAGCGTCCGAGAGAGCGGCTGTGAAAGAAACAAGGCTTTGGTGCGAAAGGTGGAAAGCCAGGCTAGAACACAGGTACAAAGAAATCTACCTGGGGTTTCTGCAGATGAAAGGACACATGGTGTTTTTGCTTTGATTTGATCCGTATAAAACGGCCTCATTAGTGCGCTGACACTGGCATTAGCTTCACTTCTTTATAACCCTGACTTTCATCTCGTACTGCTTAGCGTCTTGGCTAGCCGCGTCCAGCATTTCAACACATGCTCAAAAGAGGATTAGCGAAATCCAGTTATGCTGAGGACTGGCATGTGTGCATGATTTGGTTACAGGCTAACAGAAGCTGCTGTTCCAAACAGCCAAGCCTCTGAGCGCTGGCACTGGCCAGTCGCCACACTCGCTCACTTAGCAACGGCTGCAGGCGGAGAGTAGCAGATCTAATTGAGCATGGCTCAAACACAATTTCGGATTCCACTAACCCCATTTATAATCGGCTGGCCCTCAATCATATGTCAGTGATTTCTCTCTTAAAGGTCTAGTGCAAACTTTATGAACATCCTGTGTTGAGGACAGACCACCTTCTTAAAGGAGTAAGGCAACCATCAGATTTTAGCTGATCAGCCAAACCATGAATATGTTGGAAACCGAAAACCGAGCAAATGTCTCCCATAAGGAATAATGTAAATTGAATGAATCTGTTCCAGACCCCCAGAAACTCCACCTTGTATGAGGTCAAAATGCGTCAAAATCCGAGTTCCGACATGGTTCAGAACTGAGGTACCACTGTGTTATGTTATATTCAGTACCACTCAGGTGGTACAGTGACAATTCGTTAGCCACCACTGTGGCGCCCAGGCTTTGACTCCTGTTTTGGGTTCTGGGCTGCAGACACAATTGGTTGTGTCCGAGGCAGCATGTGTTTCTGATTGTTTACATTTACATTTACATTTACAGCATTTAGCAGACGCCCTTATCCAGAGCGACTTACAATTGGTACAGTCTTACAGTCCAAGCAATTGTGGGTTAAGGGCCTTGCTCAAGGACCCAACAGTGGCAGCTTGTCAGATGTGGGATTTGAACCCTGGACTTTTTGGTCCATAGTCCTGTACCTTAACAGTCCACAATTGATTGTCAACCTGTCAAGGTTTGGGTCCAGCCTTGCACCCGGTGCTGACCCTTAGGCCTGGTTTCCCCCAACCTGAATGGTACTTGTGTTGCATGGGGCCACGTTACCATTAGAACAGGGCTAGGAAACAACCCTAGGCAGGGCACCAGTCCATCATGGGGCACACACTCACTCACTCTCACTCACACTGGGGCACTTTAGAGATGGCATCTGACCTAACACACATCTTTGAAATTTAAATCACTCATAAACACCTTTCTTTTTTCCTCCTTGGCAGAGTTTATGAGGTGTAAAGTTCAATAATACAGTATTCATAGTGATAGAACTAAACATTCATTTATCCAACAAGTACCAAATGGACATTCATAAAAACTCGCTCGCCATCACCGGTCTGACCAGGACTGGCAAGCGAATTGAAATGCCTCACATACCCCAGAGGAAACAAAAGATACCCAGGATCCCTGGACCATAACTTGATTTGGTCGAAGATTCTCCTCAGCATAATTCTTAGTTAATGTACAAACGCATTCATATGAAATCTGTTGTAGTCTCTCTGATTGCTCGGGGGAATAAACTAATCAATTTGTGGGTTATAAGTAAGCCGTCTGAGGCTGAGATATAAAAAAAACACAGTACGCTACACACTTTGTGAGTCACACACACCAGGGACGGCTGTTTTAGCTCCTGCTTTTAGATGATGCATTATTAATGATGAACAAAAGGCTAGTATCATCAACACAACAAAAGACAACAGCCACACATGAATCTTAAAACATGGTCAGATATAGTTTATGCATGATAAATATGGTTTATATATGATAAATATATCTTCACAGTTTTAGACTACCTTCTAATATCTAAGGCCTGTCCCAAATTGAGCAAGCCTGGGGCGACAGTGGAAAGGAAAAACTCCCTAAATGTTATAAGGAAGAAACCTTGGGAGGACCAAGACTCAAAAAGGGACCCGAGCTGCTTGTGCGGCTTAGATGATAAATGTAAGAATGAAATAAATATGAGAAGCGTTCTGAATATATTACATACAGTGTGTTATTGCTGCTGTTAGCATATTGGACTGTGGCCATGCAGGAGGTCAGGTACAAGATAATTAAGCCGAAGAAGGTCCAGAGTTCAAGTCTTCACTGCCAAACTGCCACTGTTGGGCCCCATAACCCTCGATTGTGTGTATTAGTAATCTATGAGTCTTAGTTATTTATTAGTTACTGGTGAGTCTTTTTAAATGCCATGTTTTTAAGTTTTTAAGTTAACCTTTCATTCTTTGCACATCCATGATGAGAGTCATCCATTTCACCCACATCCCAGAGGTTCTCTGCTGGATTGAGATCTGATCTGAGGCCTTTTGAGTACAAGAAACCAGTTTGAGATGATTTGAGCTTTGTTCCATGGGACCTTATCCAGCTGGAAGTAGTCATCAGAAGATACTGTGGTCATAAAGGGATGCGCATGGTCAGCAACAATACTCAGACAGGCTGTGATGGTTAAATAGGTATTAAGGGGCCTTCTTACCATTACACCAGCAGCCTGAACCATTGATACAAGGCAGGATGGATCCATGCCTTCATGTTGTTTACGTCAAATTTTGACCTGACCATCTGAATGTCTCAGCAGAAATCGAGACTCATCAGACCAGGCACAGTCTTTATTGTTCAAGTTCGGCAAATTGTAGCCTCTGTTGCCTCTTCTTAGCTGCTGTTTCAAGGTTTGGCGTGTTGTGCGTTCGAGATGCTCTTCTGCATACATTTATCAGTTCGAACCCTTCTGGCCTCGCTGGATATGTTCTTTTTTGGACCATTCTCTATAAACCCTAAAGATGTTTAGGGTAAAATTCCAGTATGTCAACAGTGAAATACCATTCTGGTGCTCGGAATGAACTTCAGCAGGTCATCTTGACCATGTCCACATGCCTAAAAGCATCGAGTTGCTGCCATGTGATTGGCTGATCACTGCCATGTGACTGGTTTGTGGCAGCTTGGCAGAACTTGGATTTGAACTCACAGCTGTCTAATTAGAGGTCTGGAGACTTAACCTCTAAGCCACCACTATCCTCTTTGCATGATTTGACCAAAACAAACTGACGACGCCCTTCTCTCCTGGTTTTCCGCTTACACCCTTCCCTCGGGACAACACAGGCTGGATTATGCAGGCGGCGTCCTCCAGAACTGAGCATTTCAGATTTGATAAAGCGTGATAAATGGAACTGTTTATAACTTTCCCTGGAACGAACGTGACAAACACCCGGAGCGTTCTGCGCGAGTATATTTCATGGGTTTTAGCGAACTACAAGGGGAAAGGCATGAAAACCGGTGCCGACTGGTTATTGAACTGTTTGGCTATTGACGCTGATGACTCCGTGTGTTTGTTGCACACGCTCGCGCTCCGCCAGTGGGCGTCTCCCATCGCCCTTCTTGCCGAGCTCCGGCGTGGGCGCGACGTGCACCGGGGTCACGGATTTGAGGCGGGAGAAAAAACAGGCAGAGATTGCATGATCCTGCATCTCAGTCGACGTGGTAACTGGCTCGGTCCTCTGAGAAATCGGCTCTGGTTTCCATAGCAACGCAGGGCCGTGAGGAGAGGAAAGACGGCGCGGAGGAAAAAAGCCGAACAAAATGGAAGAGATGTGGAACGAGATAGGGGGATTGAGAGGGCGAGGAAGAAAGAGGGAGAAATAGATTCGGAGTGCGAGATGGATCGGCGATGCCGATCGGAATGCACGGAGCTAGCCTTTAATAACGTGATAGGCTACTTGAAGAGCTGCCGCCAGCGCACTCCTTCCCTCCTTGCTGCCTGAAATAGAGTTTATTAATGCTTAATGCCGTATAGGACCCATCAATCTTTGATAACGCTTCACCCAGCTGGCAGGGAGGACGGGAACTCGGGGTGAGCCCCCGCCGGACCGGGCGGTGCTCGCGATGGGATTGTTTGCGCTCGCGGATTGCATTTCGGTGCAGGTGAAATCTGGCTTTACAGAACGTGTCAGGTGGTTTTCTACTTGAGCGATGTGTCAGCTGCTATTCTCGTTCCTGTGAGGGTTTGGAAAGGGATTATGGTTCAACCTTCAGCACTACTGTGATTTTAGGAAGACACTTACATGCACTGAGTAACGCGATTATAACCAACAAAGCAGTGTGTACTATTCTAGAACTGTCCCCAGCACGCTGATTCACTCTGTAAAGGCATGAAGGAAACTCACATCAATCATCCGTAATACCTGTTTGAGAGCTGTGTATAAAGAACTCTTCATTAGAGAAGCACTGATTGCAGTTTTCTTGGCAGATTCCGATCTTTTTAAACACAGCTGTACTTCGGTTCTCGTCATAAGGAATAAGGTAAACTGAATGAATCTGTTCCAGACCCCCTGAAAATCCACCCTGTATAAGGCATTATCAGCATTAATGGAGTTATTGTGCAGGTGCTCCGTGATTTATGATGGGGATATGTTCAACAAATCCATCCTAAGCTAAACAGTTTAACAGGACGTTTGATAGAGCGTCTATACTGTATCATAAGTAATAAGTTAGTTAATGTTTAAAACACATTAACCTACAGTTGACCAAATAATGAACACAAATCTTATTTTTAGTGATGCACGATATATCGGCAGCCGATATACTATTTGCCAATATATGTATTTTTTTCAGTTATCGTCATCGCTGCAATGTTAGAATATTTATTATATATCTAGACATGATTATTTCTTTGGTTTTCTTTTGAATGTTATTCATCAAGGAAAATATGTTATGTATACAGTTATGTTCTTTCTAAGTACTTTTCAGTCATAAACCTATTTATACAATAAACTCTTCTTTTACCTTTTTGAAGTAAGGTTGGAAAATGGAACGAAACCATTTTTGTGTGTGCAACTTATGTTTAGAGTAATCATCATGTTTGATTTGCTGGTTTCACTGTTGTGGAAAATGAATTACTGATCCAGCAGTTCATATACAGATTATAATAATATCTTGTAAATACAGAAAAGTTAAATTAGCGGTTTTAATATCGGTATCGGCCACAAAAATGCACCAGTAATCAGTTATCGTATCGGCCCAAGAAATTCAATATCGGTGCATCCCTGCTTATTTTGTAATAAAGTGATGAAAAATCTCATGGAATTTAGTGAGTAATGGATTGAAAGTGTAAATTAAAAGCAAAACACTTACTCTATTGATGAACTCGGAGTGCTAGCATAGCTGCTAAGCTAACTTATAAACATTTATAAACCTTTTTAGGACCCATGGAGACTTATTTGCACTAAGAATACAGTACTGTAGATGTCAAATTAAAGAAAAAAAATAGCGATCTTCTCTGAGTGAGGGCTATTGTGAATCTGAATCACTGTGTACTGAATCGTGAATCATGAATCGAGTCTTGGCTGAAACGAGTCACACGGCTCGACTCGTACAAGTTTAAGCAAGTGCGCCGAGTACCGAGCAAATGACGAGAACCGAGACAAATTTGTTTAGTCAAAATGCATCGAGGACCATTCTGAGGTGGTCAAGAACCGAGGTACCACTGGTGTCCCAGCTGGTCCCATAAATGCTCGATCGGCAATAAATCTGGCGACCGGGCAGGCCGAGGAAGTTTTCTTGGAAACATTCTTGGGAAACCTTGCCTGTGTGTGTGAGCGTTATCCTGCTGAAGAAATGCCAGTTTGAAGCCCTGCCATGAGAGGCAGGATGTCGTCCACGTATCACTGAGCTGTTAGTGTCCCTCGTATCACTACTAGGGGTGACGAACTATCGTATGCGAAGGCTTCCCAGATCATCAATGGCAAGACACCTAATGGGTGCCGTGACAACAAATCTCCTTCCGCTAAGCAGCCGGAAATGGTCCGGGCAGAGACAGGGGAGTGTAGTGAAGGTGATACCTGTGTCTGGATCATGGACAACGAAACTTCTGGAGCTGCACATGCTAGTGCCCTCTCAAAGTGCGTCATAGAGGCATGTCTAGCAGCAACAATCTCTAACCACATTACCAAAAGTAGCCTCTGAGAGCCCTTTATAGACAGTCGGGGACTTTTACGCCATCTTTTGGTAAAACCTAGTGTCTAATCATGTACATATCTTCCTGAGACAGAACTACATGCCGAGTTTTGCAACGATCCGACATTTCTATCTGGGTGATTTATTTATTTATTTATTTTCGTCAGTGGAGTGTGTATTATATTATATTATATTATATATGAAGTACAGATTTTCTGCATACTGGCTCCACTTTGGTTTACAGATTAGACAAAACCACTTAAGACAAATATAAGGGTACCTCGTGCTTTTCAAATTTGGTGTAGGTTTGTTGGGAACCTACATGAAATGAGTTTTTGCAGGGTGGGATTTTTGGGTGTCCAAACACATTTGAGACAAAGAGGAGATTCCATGACGGAGGATCTGGAGGGATCCTGTATTGAGGAGTGTCTCAGATCTTACTGAGCATTATGGAAGAAGCTTCATTGCTGTTGGCAAAGGCTACGAAGTACTAAATGTAGCTCATTTAAGAGATTAGATTTATCTCAGTGTGTGTTAAGTACAATTTTCATAATCTTATCTATTGTTAATAGTAATAGGAGGAATCTGTTACTGATTATGCCAGTAAACTTAGTAGTAGCTAATTAGCACTATTCCAGTTTCTACATATATTATAGGATGTTGCATCAAAAAATCACTGTTGTGCTCAGATTGCAGGTTATTCGGTTATTACCTGTGGTGTCCTCGTTTCTAATTGGGTAATTAGCTAACGTAAGCTGAAAATGTGAGCAGTCCTTAGCTGGATAGCTGCTGTCCTTTCTGTCTTTAAGATCTCTGGATGCTGTAAGCCAAGGCATTTCTACAGTTCTTTGATTTCCACTGGTCGTCCTCAAAAAGCAAACCTATGCGAAACTAAGAGCTGGAGCAAAAATAACAAAGTTAAAACAGCCTGACAAACACAGTGGCAGCTTTCAGCGCAGACACTCGGGTCCTCACTCTCTGTGTGGCTATAGGGGTAATGAAACGGCTAATGTGATTTCCCGCTCTCGAGATGGAGTGGAAAACGCGGTTGGTGGGGGCGGATCTAATTTGCAGTGTGACATTGCGAGGCCTTGGCCACGAGCACATGCTAACAAATTGCTGCTTAGATAAGCAAATCAACACAGAAGTGGTGCCAGCGACGCGGGGCACGGAGGACGCTCGGCGGGGAGGGAGGAGCCGGTCCATTGGAGCTCAGCTGACACACTTCCAGACTGATGATCCCTAACCTGGCCGTGGGGAACCTCGAGCCGAAGAAGTCTATAAAGCCAGCAAGATGGAGCCAGATGTGAGCGACCCGCTTAGGCTCATTAAAGATGAGAAGGTGCCGGGGGAAGGATCAAGTTTAAACCCCAGTTTCGGCAATGAGCGCCATAAATGCGGACTGCGATTCAGTTGGCTTAACTGATGGTTGAAACCAGCAGCACCTCGCCAGGCTTCACATTATACAGATGCTCAGTCATTTTCCCAGGTGTGTTGAAAGATGACGCACAAATGGATCTGATAAACTCGGGTTATACTAAAGCACTGGTTGTCAAGGGTTGACTTTGCATTGGCATAACATTACTCTAGCTAATTAATGCTACACCCATATCCTGCCTCTTTTGGTTTTTCAAAAGAAAATTGTCTGGAAGCAATTCCTACAACCCTGGTCAACTTCATTTCATTTGTTAGTAAACATCCATTCCTACATTTCAAGCCTGCCAACACGTTTCAAAAAAAGTTGGGACAGAGGCAAGTTAGATCTAGTAATGAAGTGAAAAGTCCTGATTTGGTACGTGATTATACATATATCTCAGGTTCATACTGACTGCAGTGAAATAAAAGTCAAATTAAATGTAAGGAACACCATATTTTTTTCATTTGCATTTTCCATACCGTCCCAACCTTCTCTGATTTGGGGGTGCAAAATGCGACACGTTCATATGTCATCATGACGTGTGGACTGTGGTAGCCTAGCGGTTAAAGTACTGGACTATGGACCAAAAAGGTCCAGGGTTCAAATCCCACCTCTGCCAAGCTGCCACTGTTGGGTCCTTGAGCAAGGCCCTTAACCCACAATTGCTTGGGTTGTAAGATTGTACCAATTGTAAGTCGCTCTGGATAAGGGCGTCTGCTAAATGCTGTACATGTAAATGAGGTTAACCAGTAGGAACGGGTTCTTACCTGCTCTTCCGTCCCTCTGAAAGTCCACGTGGTACCACTCGCCATCGTTGACCTTCTTATTGACCGCCCTTGTCTTGGTGGTGCCTGAACCCATGTCCAGCAGCAGGTACAAATGGCCGTCGAGCATCTCGATGGCAAAGAAGTCCACCTTAAGAGTAACCGGGCTCTTCGCCTCCTTGGTCTGCTGCTTTGGCCTGCCGTGACTGAACAGAAGAAGCCCGTTGGGTTCCGTGGTGCGGAAGTCGAACGAGATGGAGCCGGTTTTCTTAGCATTCCACTTGTGTAGCGTGATGAAGGCTTCTGGCGTTTCAAAGGTGATCGGGTCCAACGTGGCCACGTTTTCGCATTTGAAGGCCACTACACCGTGGATTTTCATCTTGGGGTCACCCTGCTGGGCCAGCTTGGACAGCTCGAGCCGTACGTCATTGTTTTTGTACACCACCTTCAGTCCGGATGCGAGTAGCAAAACAAAAGAGAGGACAGGAGTTGTAATAAAAGCTTGTAACAATAGCAAGGGGCCAGCTTAGAGAGTGTGTTACAGTGGAACCTCGGAATTAGAACGCCTCTTTACTCTTGTCTGTTACGCGAAATTCAAAGAAAAATTCTGACCAACATCAGCACCCTAAATAGAACGCTAAATGGTTCAGTCTTACCACTAGTCAGAAATGATAATGCACCAATCAGCATAAAACCCAAAAGAAGAAGCGATCATAAGAATATTATGTAGATTATATTATATTATGACTGTGTGTGTATATATATATATATATATACATACATTATATCAGTCTACCGGAGCGATTTCAGATGATTTCGAGGTGGTCGAGAACCGAGGTACCACTGCATATCAGATCATCACAGAAAGTGCTTTCAGAAGAACTACTACACATAGAAATTGGACAGAAATTCTCTAAATTGGTTTCAAGGGCTGCTTTTAAAGACCTTTATGATTTTAGCCATGTATTCTATAAAGGTATTAGCATTAGCGTACTCATTAGCAGCATTAGCATGGCAGCACATGTGCAAAGCCAAAACGGCTAACCTAAGGCACCAAACATTTCCACACTGACTGACCGCACTTCTGATAACACTGTTACTGCTACAGCATTTTCAAATCACCCGAATATCACTCCTTAATTGTTCTAGCATGAGATAAAGTCTGCTAACGAGAACACAAAGCACTTCTGTCAGTCACTCTGCTTAAGGGAGCACCTGATCTGCAGGTTTATATCCAGGTTGTATGCAAACGTTTGGGCACCCCTGATCAAAAAGCATATTTTGTTGATTACCTAAATTAACAAAAGGAGTTAAACTTTGCTGGGAACAAAATTTTTAATGTAAAACAGAGGCATTCCTCTTGAGTTGAATACATTTTTAATAAGCCTAACAATCTTGTTCCCCCTTCTGCTATAATGGTCTAGTTTGTGTAAAATCTGATGCTCCATGTTAACCAGCATGATTTCACAACATTCCAAAAAGCATCTTGAGACGTTACCGAAGGCTCGACTTTCTCTGTCTTTAAGTACCCCCATAAATGCTTGATGGGATTTAGGTCATGTCACTGTGAAGGAAAGTCCATGACAGTCAGCTCTTGATCTTTGGTTTTCAAAGAGTTTAATTTGAGGTTTGTTTTGGGTCATTATCCTGCAGTTTGAATCCTTCACCACTAAGATCCAAACAGTATATTCAGTAGTGTGCTCAGACTTTTGGAGCCATTTTAAGAGTACAGCGTAGTACAAAGAACCAAGTTATGAAAAATCTTGCTTGGTATTTGTGAGTTTATAATTTTTCTACTTACCAATACCAATATACATCATTTTTATTTAATTCAAAGAATGCCTGTTTAATGTGTCAGCAACTCGAGGAACTCCTGAGACCCAAAGGAAGGTTGAGACCCCTAGTGAGGTGAACACAGACCAACAGACAGACAGCAAAACCCAGGATGGGACCTGTAGTCAAGGAATGCTGGGACACAACCTGGAATCAAGCAATACTAGTGCCAAACGGACTGTCAATGAAGTGGGGCCATGCCAACCTGGTCAACATAAAGGGCCACGAAGGCATCAAATACAAACCAGTCTCCTGGTTTGTTTCCCACCCCTTAAGGGGGCATTAGGACAAGGTACTCATTTGGTCCAACATGGTGACCAGGGTGCATGATCTCAAAGCATCAAAAGTTGGTTTCATAGTAATTTCATCACAATCTTCTTGAACCCAGGTTCCCAACCATTGGGTCCTGTTTTCAGGTCTTTGTTGTGTGCCTGTCTGAGTTCCTCAATCGCACGAGTATGAAAAATGCAACATTTTTAAAAAGTTTTCTTGATGAACATGTTTTCCTTTAAGAACACAAGATTTTTGCTTCAAAGTTTATTTCTCTTACTGAACGCAGACATTAAAAAGAACTGGGAAAACCATCCATTTGAATCTGTCCCTTGATTATGTCATACCAGCTAAGCCGTGTCAGAGCAGATACTCTCAGAGGTACAAGAGAGAAACCTGCTGTCACTCATGTCTGGCGCAACTAGCCCCTGAGATGTCACTACCCTGCCATTAAACATCCACCCGAGCCCCTGAGACCTCGGCAGTCCAACCTGGCCAGGAGACAAACACCATGAGCAAAGACTGGGCCGGTGTGGGATTATAGTTATAAGATGCATCATTCCCTACTGAGAACTGTTTTGTGTCTAATAAGGAATGTGAAATTGTGTGATGCAAGCCAAGACATAATAAGAACACACAGCTGAGTGCACGGTAGGTGTAGATGACCCAGATCTCTCCTGAGTGTTTGGATTGAAATGCATGAAAATGGAAATGAAGATTTTCTTTTTTTTTTTACAAAAAGCTAGACTATTAATAAAATGGCATATGGAACAGCCTTAGTGTTGCACTGGAAGGATACCAGTATTGATTAAAAATGTGGGATAATGTAGTCATTACCTACTAGAGTAGGTCTGTGATTATAAGCTCTCTCCAGACTACACTGGTTTTACATATGGACACTGGGTAATGTAAAGATTACTAGGGGTGTTACAATACAGTCTTCTCACAAGTCAAATCGACTAACAATATTGGGTTCACGATTTGATTTTCTTACGATTTTTATTTCTAAAGTGTAAACAATGCAGAACAATGCACATTTTCTTGAATAAGGTTTCAAACAAACTAGTGTTGTACCTTCTATTGTAGCTTCACCGTATCTTAAATAAGCAAGTGAAAACATTCCTTTTTTTTGAGGAATAACAGTTAAAAACTAGAAGCATACATTTACTAAAGGAGACACAGAATGGTTGCACAGCTGAAGTGGATTCCAGTTGCTAGGCTATTGCTACATGGTCAATAAGGTGCAACAGTTTTGCTAGGTAGTTGCATTGGTTTCCGCAGTGGTAGCTATGATGCTTTAAGTGGTTGTTAAGTGGTTGCTATGGTGTTGCTAGGTGCTTGGTATGGTTTCCCAAGAGGTTGCTATGGTGTGGATAAGTGGTTATTAAGTGGCTACTGTGGTGGTTGCTATGGTGTTGCTAGGTTGTTGCTATGATGTTGTCAGATGATTGCCATGGTTTCCCCAAGTGGTTGCTATGGTTTGGTTAAGTGGTTTTTAAATGGTTGCTATGGCGTTGCTATGGTTTCCCAAGTGGTTTCCATGGTGTTGCTAGTTGATTGTTAAGTGATTGCTACGGTGTTGCTCGGTGGTTGCTATGATATTGCTAGATGGTTGCTATAATTTCCCAAGTGGTTGATATGGTGTTGCTATGTGGTTGTAAAGTGGTTGCTGTGGTGTGGTTAGGTGGTTGTTAAGTGGTTGCTATGGTGTTGCTAGGTGGTTGCTATTGTGTCTCAGGTGGTTGCTATGGTGTTTCTAAGTGGTTGTTATGACGTTGCTAGATGGTTGCTATGGTTTCCCAAGTGGTCGCTATGGTGTTGCTAGGTTGTTGCTATGAAGTTGCCAGATGATTGACATGGTTTCCCCAAGTGGTTGCTATGGTTTGGTTAGGTGGTTGTTAAATGGTTGCTATGGCGTTGCTATGGTTTCCCAAGTGGTTTCTATGGTGTTGCTAGTTGATTGTTAAGTGATTGCTATGGTGTTGCTCGGTGGTTGCTATGATATTGCTAGATGGTTGCTATAGTTTCCGAAGTGGTTGATGTGGTGTTGCTAGGTGGTTGTAAAGTGGTTGCTATGATGTTGCTGGGTGGTTGCTATGGTTTTCCCAGTGGTAGCTTTATGGTGTTGTTAGGTGGTTGCTATGGTGTGGCTAGATGGTTGTCATGGTTTCCCAGCTGGTTGCTAAGTGGTTACTGTGCTTTCCCAGGTGGCTGCTGAGTGGTTGCTATGGTCTTTCAGGCAAGTGTTATGGTGTTGTTTAGTGGTTGCTAGGGTGATGCTCGATAGTTGCTAGGCACTTATGGTATCTCAGATGTGATGTCATATCTCTAAGTTTAGTTTAGTTTTACATGTGGATATGGGCTAAGCCAGTCCTTACGAGGTCCAATAAAAAGCAGTTGAGGTTTTAGCAGGTTGCCGATGCTCTTTCCTTAAACACTCAACCTTTGGGTCAGTAGCCCAGTACCTTAACTACTGCGCTGCCACAGTAAAAACAGAAAGCGTCCTCTAAATTTTCCACCATCCCCTTTGACACAGAGGACACAGCAGTTCATAAGCGCCTTGCAACATTATGATGTGAAGGCACAGACATTAAAGTGCGTTTAATCTGATATGACGTCGACTGACAAAATGAATCTCTCTATGCAAAATGTCACGAGTTCAACCCTGTCCTGTCCTGTTTCATCAGCTCAGAGACAAGCTAGCTCGTTCGATTTCGCCGGGGAAATGAAGCCTTCAGAGCTTGGCTGAAGCTGTGGCATTCGTTAGCTGTAGTGCCAGCAGCCATAACGGGCTGGTAAGAGTAGTAGGTGATTGGCTGGTAAGTTTTATTGTTCTCAGCAGTGCCGCCATCCTGTGGTCAACGGCTACAACATGCCCTGAAATGCACTAATTCCTTCATATGGCACAAAAAAGCCAAAGATGAAAGGCCTCATGGCATTTTTGGTCATGACTTTAGTTTGTTGGAAGTTTCGTCAATGGACTATGAAATAAAAAAGCCAATATTAATGATACAATGACAAAAACATCATGATCAAGTAAAATGGGCAGTGAGGCTTGTCCTCTTTCCGTACTGTATATATAGTTGGCTTCAAATATCTGGTTATCAAAGCTTTTTTTTTTTTTCTTGGTTTATGTTCTCTCTTTGGGGTGGCTCTGTGGGCAGCACTGTCGCCTCACAGCGAGAAGGTCCTGGGTTCGATCTGTGTGGAGTTTGTATGTTCTCCCTGTGTCCACCTGGGTTTACTCCAGGTACTCCGGTTTTCTCATACAGTCCAAACACATGCTTTAGGATAACTGATTACGCTAAATGGCCCTAGTGTGAGTGTCTATGTGTGTATGTGTGCCCTGTGGTGGATTGGCGTCCTGTCTAGGGTTGTTCCTGCTTTGCGCCCTCTGCCACAGGCTAGGCTTGTTAAGAAGCTCTCCCACGATCCACGATTAAGTGGATAAAAAGTGAATTAATGAATGAATGTTCCCTCTTTTTATTTTATTTAGCTTCTGTTTTAAACTATTACATAAACTTATTAATTAGGCAACATAGTTTAATTCTTATATAACATCTAGGTTGCCTAAGGAGGTCGGGTCCCTGTTTCTTCCTTATAACATTTATGGAGTTTTTCCTGGCCACTGTCGCCCTTGGTTTGCTCAGTTAGGGCTTTGAGTTTAGATATTTATTTATTGAAGTTGTTTCGAGACAATGCTCTGTTATACAAAGTGCCAACAGAGGTCAGGGTGACTTGACTAAATTTAACAGAAGTTCTGCAGTGAACATGTGACATTTCTGCAGATTGTTTTTTCACTCAGCGGAAATGGTCTCCTTTAAGCAGCAGACTGTAGTTTGTGCATCTGTATGTAAAGATAATTGGCTCCCAGAAAGCAGAAGAAGGTTATAAAAATCTGTCTCACTGATTCCTGGTACTGTGAGAAATGTCATTTAGAAATGAGACTTTAATGGAACTGGATGAGCCAAAGAAATAGCCTTATCATAGACTGGTCTGGTGTGCAAAGCAACAGCCTTGGTAGCTATAGTTTGCAAAAAGATAAATTGCCCCTAGATGATTTTTTAACAGATAACTCTGTAGAAGGGTCTGAAAAGTCCCTAAATCCAGCTACAAAATCCCTAAGTTGGCACAGCATCCTTGTGATTTTGCTTATTAACAATCACAGCAGGTCACAGACTGCTGCCACGTTACCAAGTTGGGGATCTTGTAGCTAGATTTAACACCTTTTCAGACCCCTCTACTGAGCTACTTTCAATCAATATTGCCTTAATCAATATTTTGGTATTGTTGCTCTTTTAAAACATAGTTGGCTTGGATAATCCTGTTCAGAGAGTAAAAGGGAAGCAACAAGATCTGAAACTAGGCAATATTGAGTCAGGGTTGGGAGTCAGAGTCAGGATTGAACTATGTCAAGAAATGAGAAAAGGAAGGCTGGGATTTCTGCCAAAGGTGTCACGTTTGAGTCTAGTTTCCGTGGATGTGGTGCATTTCATTTAAAAAGCAAAACATGCATTCTGACTAGAAGGATTCAACCTTTTGCTTACGACGAAGTTCACTTCGACTGAATAACGCCAGACGTGGAAAAACATCGGCGGCGAAGACGAACAGAGGTCACTCAGTATTTGTACTCCCACTCGAGAGTGGTGAAGACTTTTATGCCTCAAGCTAATATTGTACCACTGGACATGTCCTTGTTTTTGAAGTCAGAACTCTAAGAGAATCACGTCTCCTCTAAGAAAGATGCCTCCATCATGCATTGTTTAGATTGAGTTGATTCTGTGCTGTTCTCCAAAGCGAGCGAAGTCACCTCAACGCGAGCACCAGGTACAATTTTCCATCAACGCCCTGACATCCATAAGAAGCCTCTTGAGAGAAAACAAATACTGATTTGATCAGAGCCTCTTGGCTCGGCTGCTGGACGAATTTCTATCCGCAGTTTTTGATTTTTTTTTTTTTTTCCCCCTAAAAGAAATGGGTACAGCGGGGCAATTCTTTAGTCACAGTCCCTGAGTAGAGAGCAGATACTGCCAATAAAGAGCAATCAATACGGGCAGTGGAGACAAAGGGCACCTTTTAGAGTGCAGCCACTTTGGAGATTGGACGGCGCTTCGGGCCCTGTGTTTCCGACTGACCGGGAGAGGCTCGCGCTAAGCTCATTTGTCACCGGCCTGGAGAAGTGACAACGAAGCTATTACCACAACAACGTTTCATCATCAAAACAGAGGAGCCAGGAGATCCCAAGGCTCAGGAGCGTGACCGCTGGGTTGTGTGATCAATCAGAGGCCAAGCGTGTCAAGAAACTTATGTGCCATCAGGCTCACATTCCAGCCTGGCAGCGACGCAAAGGTTTGAGAGGGCTTGAACGGGGCAGGACAAAACTCGGAGGCTTATCGGCCGCCAAAGGTTGGCCTTCACAACATAACAGAGCCCGGGCATAATCAATGGACCTACACAGGTTGTCTTGCCAAACAGCCACCAGGAAGTATTTCCAAGTGTGTCACGAATCTGGCTGTCGCCTGCAAGCTATCGGCCATTTCTACGACACAAAGGCTTAACAGGGCTTCAGCCTGAGAGGACAAACAGAGAGACGTCTTGTCCTGCCAATTACCGGCTTGGCTAAACCTACACAAGACTGACTTGGAAAATGTCAAGTTTGACATAGGAAAGAATACTTGAAAGGAGTTTACACGAAGGTGAATGGCAGTGCTAATGAAGTATTCTCTATCAATTTGCTCTCCTTCATTAGCTGATTAAGGCAGCCTCCTTAGTAAACAAGGCACACCTAATTGCTGGCTTCGCTAACAACTCGGGCTGATAAACATCTTCCTTCATCTTCAATTATTTAATTTAGAGTCATGTTCGTTGAAAAGGAAAGCACCCATTAAAACAGTCCCGAACAGATGTTTGGCTACGAAATGCTCTCAGACCCTGAATCCCTCTCCTGCCTTCTACATCCAGGTAATTTGGTTTGGCTGGATGGGATTTTTTACGTCTCTCTCCACGAGAGGCTCCACATGAAAGAAAGGAAAACATTGCGAATGTTGAAATTTTGCGCAGCATATTTAACCGTCGTTGTTGAAACCGTCGCCAGCGATGGTGCCTTTGCTTTTAATGAGCTGAGTCCTCTAATGAGCCCGAGAAGGAGCGTAAAGCAGCCATGTGCTAAAGAACCCAGTGCTAGTTAAGGAAATTCCCCACAGGACTTCTTCAAGGTTCAGTGAGGACAGATTTGTCAGCTGGAGGTAGGGAGGAGAGGCTGCAATCTAGGACAGCAGTAAGTATGCAAATAAAAAAAAAAGAACAGGCCAAGGACGGGGAAACTGAACTTTCCGAAATAAAGACACAAGAAAACTTTACATTTACATCATGGCTGCCTCTGGGATGTCATTGGGACCAGAATAGTCATTAAAATAATTTAGATGTACTAAATATATGTTTCATGAACAGAGCAACAATCTCTCAACAGTCCAAACTCCACGTGTGACCAATGTGCTGAGAGACGAGGGCTGCGTTAATTCAGAAGGCTTATCGAGAACCGAAAACGTTGAGTACAAAGCAAAGTTTCACATCAGGAATAATGTAAATTGAAGGAATTCGTTCCAGAACCCCAGAAAATCCACCCTGTATAAGAGATTATATGCATTAATGGAGTTGTATTGTACAGGAGCTCCCTGACTTATGATGGGGATATGTTCAACAAATCCATCATAAGTTAACTGGATCATGAGTTTGCTGAGTGTTTGGTAGAGCGTCTATACTGTATACTATAAGTAATAATAAGTAAGTTACTGTTTAAAGCACTTACATTAACCTACAGCTGGCCAAAATCATTAACGCAAAGCTTATTTTATAATTAAAGTGTGGACACATCTCAGGTAATTTAGTGAGTAATGGATTGAAAGCGAAAAAAGTAAAAGCAAAACACTTACTCTATTGGTGAACTCTAACTGCAGTCTGTGTTCTTAAGGATTGTTTTGTTTCGGTTGGCTCTTATAAACTAACCTCTAGACTTATTTGCACTAAGAATACAGTACTGTGGCTGTAAAAATACAGAAAAACACGATAAATAGCGACAGTCTCCACTATTGTGAACCTGAATCACTGTGTACTGAATCGTGAATCGAGCAAACGATGAGAACCTAGACCGATTTTTCTAGTCAAAAGTGTTGAGAAACGAGGCCCCCGGGTCCTCCCCCCCCCCCCTCCTTCCCGTTTCCACATCAATGTACAACATCACAAGCTTTTTCACCAAATTTCCGTAGTCTATACTGACTTTCCCCCACACCGCTGTTCGCTAGCCGTCCTCGCTTTATTCCGTGGAGCATGTATTTTCAGGTTGGACAGATCGGCGGCCAAATAAAGTAAGTCTAGAATGGACTCCCCATGGCAACGGGTGTG
The DNA here is from genome assembly GCA_025084515.1 of Ancistrus triradiatus. NCBI lineage: Eukaryota > Metazoa > Chordata > Actinopteri > Siluriformes > Loricariidae > Ancistrus > Ancistrus triradiatus. Next base: position 291,193 of record JAJAGP010000551.1, on the reverse strand, counting down.
GATGAAGCAAAGCTGTGGATCGTATTTTGGGACTAATCAGGACTCAAACTTAATTCTCCCCCGACCGGCGTACCTGTGGCGTCTCAGATGACCTTAATTCTGGTGTGCTTTGACCTGCCCCCCGAGTAGCTGGAACCGGCGCTCATCAATCTGTTCCCGTTTAGGCTGGTACGTAGCAGCTTCCGTGTGCGCGCATAGGGCAGCACCCTGGTGGCTTAGTGTCGTACTCTTCTTGAAGGGAACAAAAACCAGATGATCTCGCTCCGCCATTTTTGGACCTCGTTTGCGGGACCTATTCTCGAACATATTCCGTTTCGGAATCGCGCCGCGCGGAAGGTTGATACACCAAAGCGCTTTGACGGAACAATCAGAGCTGTCGTTGCCACGGCTGTGATTGGAACTTTATTAACTCGGTGGTCGTTATGTCACGCACCTCTTGTAAGGACACGTACATACGGCTCGAGCTACCAAGTCACTACGCCACGCAACACCACCCCCAGCTGTCTTAGGACTTCTTGAGTGCCCCCCTATTTCGTGAGATACTTTTCTACAATTGTATACCTAGAGGATGTTGTTGGGGTGTTGGTTTTTGCGTCTATGGGGTGTGTAGGGGGCGTGAAACAAATCGCGCCGTATTTGGAACATGAGAACCTCCATTTTGATGAATTAACTGTGAGAGTGGAGACGTCCGGTGTCGTGTGCGAAGTTCTTGTGGTCGGGGGCATTGTGAGGGCGGTCGGTCGCGGAATGCTGGAATCGACAATCAATCGTTGGGCCTTCATCCTCAAGCACAACAGGACTTAGTATCTGTGAGCGGTATAGATCATTTTGTCAATTCCGCCAGAGTGAACCCGTTATGTTGTTTTTGGGGCTCGTGTTCTGGTTCGGTGCACGCTGGTTTCGGCGTGTCGCATCGTCGGCATTGAGTTGTCGGAGTAAAACATGAAGACCATTTGGTAGTGAGATAGTTGAGCAATGGACAGTACCACTAAAAGTACCAGAGTAGGCTTTTACCACACCAATGAATCTCATGACTATCTAGCACGATTGTAGTGCCCACCCGTTACAGTGATTAATATTAGATACCATACTATACAAGACAATGTAGGTAGACTGACCTGGCATGGGAAAAATTTACATTATGTGCACTATTACATGTAAACTGCCCAAAATAAAGATGATGTAAAGGCAAGTCTGAGTCACCCAGACTGGAGGCCATGTTAGAAAGTCAGTCCTTCTTTAAACGCTGCAGGTATTGAGGGCCTTCTGTCCTCTGCACAGAGGCACTGATCTCCCGCCGACGTTTTTATGGAGTGGGTCGCTGAGCAGTTTCTCAAGATAACTAAACAGCTCTGGCGGTATATACACCACGACATGGCGTGGCAGTAAATTCCCTCTGTAAGTAAAAGTATGGCACATGGGATCGAACAGGACTACGCCTATTCAGCGAGCGAACTAGGGACCGATGCAGAATTTCAGTGTTCATTCAGGTGGTTTGGGCCATTGTTGTCTAGCTCAACTTGTCCAGTGCGTTGCTCCTGTTGACCAGAGCATTAATGTGAGGTTTAAACACGAACGGTACAGGGCAGAATCAAAACAAGTTACACCACACTTCATACTACTCTACTACCGCCAAAGCCAGTAGGATTGTAATGTTAGAACAAGTGCTTAAAGGCATTTCTAACAATAAAAAACAGTATCTTTGCTGCAGAGATTGAAATGAACTCCGCCATTTTCTAAATAAAGTAGCTAGTTAGCCTTCGGCTAGCCAGAGGCAAAAATGCTAAAAGAGCTACCCACACGGCATACTTTGAGAATCTTTTTTTTAACCCTGCTATAGATTACTAATTAATTTTAACAGCCAGTGATTTAAAAACAGTATGTGTGAGAGTAGGAGTGTGAGTTCATTTAGCATCAAGCGTTTTGCTGGTCGAAATCTAACAGCTACTTTCTTTAGAAAAAGGATGATGGGCGGCATTCAAAAACGCTGTGTAATTGTAGCAAAATATTGGTTTTAATTGGATTTTAAAAAAACGTTTGCTGTTTATAGATTTAACCACTGCATTTGTGGACCAGTGTTGGCAGGTTATCTGGAAGGGTACTTGATGACCATAGACGCTGTTAGACCTGTTAGACCAAAAATTCTCTTTCCCTCCACCAACAAACCCCAAATAAAAATGCTCTGTGAATCTAGGTCGTCACATTTATATATTTATTACGTTTATATCTGCAGTATAATACATTTGAACGCACTAGGACCTGGGGGAGGCGCTGTTGCCCCAGAACGGTCGCTGAAAGGTGATTTAATTAGACGCAAGTGCAATCATCTTCAAATACGGTGAATACTACGATCTCTTGTATGATCGTGGGAATATTTATGATTTTCAAGATGTTTCTATTTTTAGTTGTATAATTAAGGTTAATGATCTGGAAATTTTTAATGGGTTTATGGATATAAGCTTTATCTGCTAACAGAGTTCGATTTAAAAAGCTAGTTTGACTAGTACTGCCACTGTCGGGGTCTTACCAATAGCCCTTTTGTCCTCTGGCTGGTAATGGACTTTGATTTAACCTTAACCAAAAGAGTCCCTTGTGAGGTTGGAATAGGGGGCACAAGTTATTTGTGTAATTTGCATATTTGCGTAATTACACAAATTAGGGTTAGTTACTGATCAAAATCATAGTGGTACTCGACATGACAAGGTTAATCCCTGTTTGGACAAATGCTAAATCTGCTGGAATATTCCAAAACCAGACGAACAGACCGAAGATGAGCTTAAAAATAAGCTTGGGATTTGTGTAAAGTTTGGACAAATGGACAGGGTTAGGATGGAGCCGCGAGTGTACCTCTTTCAGGCAGCCCATGAAGTTGTTGCTAACGGGTGATCCTGGCAGGTCGGCAGTGCTTGGGCTTCCTCCGACATAGAAAAAGTCGTCCGAGCCCAGCATGGTGTAGTCCTCCTGCGTGTATCCCGTGGTGGTAAGAATTCCATCCACGGATATTGTTACCTACACGACAAAGCACAGGAAAAGGACACGCTATACTCTGAGAAACGTTTGGCTGCAGTTTGGTTTTACCGCTCGGTGCCTAGAGTTTTATCCTTTTGTTTTTTGTTTTCAATTTGTCTGAATCCCATTTTCATGTCTTTGTTATCGTCATTCAGTTTGGTTATTTAGTTATTAACTTTGGAAAGGCTAGTCTCTTGTTCTAGTTAGTCTACACACCGATTGCCCAATGTTGTTAGTGTTGTTCGTTGTGCAACATAAAAGTCATTAGCAGACACAAAAATGGTTAGTAAAATGTTAAGTCTGTTCAGAGACTAGATTAGTAGTTTTAGTTATAAAAAAAAATAAAACCACATGGTTAGACTGAAACGCGAGGCCATTTAGCATGTGAGGAAAAACAAGACGGAGTCAGCCCCTTGTTGGTGTGCATGCAGGCGAAAAAAAAGAAACAATGTGAAGGTTTCCGCGTCATGCTTATTATTTTTGCAGTGCATAAAAGGAAAGCAAGAGTGAAGCCAAAGGGATTGGGACTGGGATCAATGTGAAAGCAGCTGCAACCAGACAGGCGCTGATGTGAGCAAAGGAGCTGGGTAGGCAGCAGGCCCTGGGTAGGCATGCCATGTGGAGGGTCATGGGAATCAAATTGGCTGAGGCAGGGAGCATCAGGGACAGTCAGCCAGCAGAGGATCCTCCTGGTGAGCCACTGCTTGATGGCGATGCTCCTGAAAGGCGTAACACAACAGAACTGGACAAGGAACACAGGTCAGACATGGGAAGGGGAAAAACCAAGGAACAAAGGGAGAGTAGAGATGGAGTGGGAAAAAAGTAAGCAGAGAAGTACCAACCGCAGGTCCTCTTTTTTTTTTTTTTTTTTTTGGTTATGACGTCTACAGTAAAAAAAAAAGAAAGAAAAGAAACACACGGCAAACCCAAACTAAGAAACAATTAGAATGATATCTACCGAACAATGTAGTTTGTTTACCATAGCGTGTCCAATGCCTGAATGCTTTGTGGAAAAGGGGGGAGAAAGGAAATTAAAACTGTGAACAGAACAACGACCATTACTCAAAAAAGATATGATGACTACTACCAAGGTTAGTACACTCTCAATAAGGAACGATCTGTTAGTAGAATGACACATTCCATGGATGGTTAGTTTTCCACAGCATGTTAGTAACAGACGGAACAAAAAAAGGGCAAACAAGTTCTAGAAATAGATTACGCTGATACTATTTGTATCTGCTGCTACCCTAGGTTAATGAAGATCTCTGTTTTTAAGCTCTTTCCTGACACATTACATGACTGACATACATATGGGTTGTAAGAGAGCAGGCCTAAAGCACATCAGTCCACCCAACGTTAGTCTGGGTTCGTTTTACATCAGTCGCTTGAGAACTGACGGCTCCTGAGCCTTCCTCTTTAGGGCTTGATGAATTTTTTGGTTCACTTTATTAGAATGGCAAAGAACGTTCTTACACGGAATGGTGAAGAGCATGGTCTAGCCTTCCCCTCGCTACGCATGCATTCTTAATGTGCATTCTATGAACGTTCAGACGAATTGGGTTATTTAACTAATGGATAAGCCTCTAATATTTGAGCAGGGCCATACCAATATACAGACGGCTCCTTAGGTTAATGCAGTTAATTGCATTTTCACCTCCATGTTTCTACACTCATCGTCCATGTGATCGGTTCCACCTACCATATAGAAGCATAGTCCAACAATTACAGACTGTAGTTCGTCTGTTTCTCTACACCCCTTGTTCGTCCCCTGATGTGGTGATGTGTTAGTGTGTGTTGTGCTGGTATGAATGGATCAGACACAGCAGTGCTGCTGGAGTTTTTAAACACCTCAGTGTCGACTGAAAATAGTCCACCGGCATCCTGTGAGCACTGATGAAAGATTGATGAAGGCTGACTTTACGTCTATAAAGTGGAGCAATAAGGTCTAATAAAGTGCATAGTGTCTAACAACTCCAGCAGCACTGCTGTGTCTGATCCACTCATGCCAGCACAGTGCTGAGAATGATCCACCGCCCAAATAGTATCTGATCTGTGCTGGTCCTGTGGGGGTCCTGACCATTAGACAACAAAGGAGACAAACAAAGTATGTAGACAAACAAATGGACTACAGTCTGTAATTGTAGAACTACAAAGTGCTACTGTATGGTAAGTGGAGTATAGAAACAAGGAGGTGGACCTAATAAAGTGGCAGATTGTGTTATATGCTTTGCTTATTACTGTGTGACAGCGGATTCCGGCACTTAAATACACTAATTGCTGCTGTTCCGTTGCTTAGTAAGAGATTTGGCTACTTTGGGACTGTGGTAGCCAAGCGGTTAAGGTACTAGACTATGAACCAGAAGGTCCAGGGTTCAAATCCCACCTCTGTCAAGCTGCCACTGTTGGGTCCTTGAGCAAGACCCTTAACCCACAATTGCTTGGATTATAAGATTGTATCAGTCTGGATAAGGGCGTCTGCTAAATGCTGTACATGTAAATTTTGAGTCTGTAAAAATACACTATGTGAGCAAAAGTTTGTGGACACCCAATGATTATCAAAAACATTTGTATTAGTATGGAGTTTGCTGCTACATCAGCCTTTGTTCTTCTAAAAGGGCTTTCCACTAGATGTTGGAACATGACCATGAGGTCGGCTACTGATGTTAGACAGTGAGCCCTGGCTCACTTTTGGCATTCAAATGCTTTTTTGAGGTGCCCCATTGAGTTGAAGTCCAGGTTCTGTGCAAGCCGGCCAAGTTCTCTATCAAACATGGCAAACCACGCGTCTGTGGCAGAAAGTTGATGATCTGACTTGTTGGAAGCAGAAACCTATAAATGTGTCATATTGAGAGTCACTCAGGTATCAGTACAATCCATCCTACTGCCACTGTTTGTCTATGGAGAATCCAGAAATGTCTGAACGTCTTGTGAGTGATCGTTACTGAAATAGCAGGGTGTCCACACACTTTTGGCCATGTAGAGTATTATTGCCTCAGAGTATTAGTGTGAGATTAGATGTAATAATGGATTATAAATGAATCCAGAGTAACCTGAAGTTATAAATCCTATCTTTAACCCATTAAGCCCTTCCTTAGGACAAAGGGTTTCAGGATCGCACATGAGCAGAATATAAATTCGGCTAATTATTGGACTGCTGGTGGACCTGTTATTTCCTAGCACTCCAAAGAGGCGCTGGATCAATGTTACAACGCTGAATCAATGTTCGTCTCCTTATCAGGCCGGCTATTGGTCGATACTAAGTGAGGTACAGTATGTCCCTGCTCAAATGTAATATGCGCTTCATAAAAGAGACACAATTCACATAGTTATTTCTATTTATTGAATTGAAATTAATGATCAAAAAAAGAAAATGTTACTGGGCTCATTAGGTCAGCACCCCCTGCACTGTTACCTGACGGAGATTCCTTGTTACTTTGACATCATGCCAATCATTGTCATTAAATTTTCCATTGACCGGCTCCACAAGAGCTTCAAAGGCCCCGGACCCCAAATTAATGACAAGCGAAACCGCCCCATTTTTCAGCGCCAGGTTGACGTAGTCGGCCGATTTGCCCGTGTGCAGCATCAGTCCGTTCCTCTGCAGGGTTTTGAACGAGAGCGTGATCTCGTCGCTGCTGCTCTGGATCGGGTTCTGCGACAGGTCGTAGCAGAAGTATTCGGAGCCTTTGAAGGTCGCCACGTATTCTTCTTTCCCTGCAAAGGACGAAACAGAACAAAGAGCGCTTGAGTCATCGGCGAAATGGGACGAACTGTTCATCAAGAATACAAATGTGCGTCAGGGATGCTTCACGGGAAGCGCAGAGAGAGCTGTGTACCTCATTAAACGCTACTGAAAATGAAAGCCGTCCAAAGGCTGAGGCTATAACCACAAGGGCGTACCGCTTGCTCTTCATCCAAAATAAGAACGATAACCTCCCTTCATCTAATAAGTTTGACTTAACCAATCATCAGTCAGAAAGACCCCATTTGAATGGAGGAGAAACCGTCCCTGAATGCTAGCTGCTTACGAGCCTCTTTGGCTGCGTCCCAAACGGGACACCACTACTAAATACTATGTGAGATTAACACAAAACCATTAGAATGGGGTTTGAGACACAGCCCGTGTTTGAGTTTCACAGCCGTGCGCCAAAGATGAATCAAGTAACGCCTATCAATGCATATTCTGATAGCAAAATGTCCTTGCAAAAGCACACTAAAGCTAACGTATGCACTTGTTGAAAGCTAGCTAATGATCTGCAAAAAGGGTAGCCATTAAATAAACAACGTTGCCAACTCTGTCCTAATTTCCTGTTTTATGTGAACTTGAAAGCATCATTCAGAGAGCATGACGTGTCATCTCAGTGCTAGTCGCAATGTTAAGCTGCAAAACAAGCAGAGGAAGCTACCAGTAATGTACAGTACTGTGCAAAAGTCTTAGGCCACCATTAGATTAGATATACCGTGATTATTTCTCAGTCTCTTTATTGGAATACAACCAGAAAATACTGGAAATCAGTTTCTATAGGCTAAAGTGGTGAGTATTTGGTGTGACCTCCCCTTCAATTGCACTTGAGTCAGCCACTGATTGTGCAAGTTCTCCTACTTAGAAAGATGAGAGAGGTCTGTAATTTTCATCATAGGTACACTTCAGCTATGAGAGACAAAATACGAAAAGAAATCCAGGAAATCACATTGTAGGATTTGAAAAAAAAAAGTATTGTAATTCATGGTAGAAAATAAGTATTTGGTCACCCACAAACAAGCAAGATTTCTGGCTTTCACAGACCTGTAACAACTTCTTTTGTTTTCCACTGGTTACCTGTATTAATGGCACCTGTTTGACCTCGTTATCTGTATAAAAGACACCTGTCCACAGCCTCAAACAGTCAGACTCCAACCATGGCCAATTAAATTCTTTACAAATCCTACAATGTGATTTCCTGGATTTTTTTCTCATTTTGTCTTTTTTTCATTTAGACTTACAGGAAACGTTTGACCTCTGTCATTGCCAGCAAAGGTTATGTTACAAAGTATTGAGATGAACTTTTGTTATTGTCCAAATACTTATTTTCCACCATAATTTACAAATAAATTCTTTAAAAATCCTACAATGTGATTTCCTGCATTTTTTTCTCATTTTGTCTCTCATATTTGAAGTGTAGCTGTGATAAAAATTACAGACCTCTCTCATCTTTCTAAGTAGGAGAACTTGCACAATCAGTGGCTGACTAAATACTTTTTTGCCCCACTGTAAGTACGAGTTAAGATGTGTATGTGTGTGTCAGAGTGAGTTGGGGGAACTCAAATAGGCTCATTAGAAAGGGGTTGCAGAAAAAGTTTGGAAACCACTGAAGTAAAATATGCTAAAGCTCACATAGATTGGAATGAAGATCCAATGAATCCAAGTTTTGGGTCCAACAGTTGCCAATTTGGAAAAAAAGTCTTTCTTAATTGATTGTCATTTTCAGGGTGTAATGTGAAAGAAAGTAAGGATTTAACAGGGTATGATGATTTTCTGTAAGCACTGTATGATTAAATAAGAATAGACAGAAGATAAAATCAGCTGACATTAACAGATCCAAACCTTTAGACTCTTTCCAGCACAAACAACGGCAAATGACCTCCAAACCTGCCAGTTCCTGGTTTCTCCCTCCCTAAGTGTACAATCAAGAGCCGAACAGAGAACAGACAAATAAGGTTAACTCCCATTGACCTTGGTGTTTACTTGCCATTTTCTCTACAGCAGCCATCAAGGTGATTGACACCTTCTCTGAATGGGTCATCGCTTCCATCTCCCGGCTTAAAACCCGCCCTCTGTATTCGACAGCCAGCCTCCGTGACTCTAATCGATAGCACCAAAGAACCTGCTCTGTTGGACATGCTTGAGTATTTCTGCTACTCTAATAGCAACAGTGAATAGTTAAGCTTGAATGTGTTTCTAATAACGGTACTACCAACTTTTTCGAAAGAATCTTTCTGCATTTTCTAGACCCTGTTTATGGTTTGATTAACAATCCAAACCTGGACCTCTACCTTTATATCTACATATTTATACCCATTAACAGATATTCAGATGTTTAGGATTCTAATTATATTCCCAATCCACTGGATTGCAGTTGGAATGTTAATCCTTTGACACACACAAATACAGATAGTTAATTTGGTGTACGGTACATCCAGGCTATGAGCCAAACGCAGATATAGGCGAGCACAAAGGTGAAGATTGCTTCTTGTTCTCCATCTTCCTCGTCTCTAAGCCTCTTTAAGCTCAGCCTTCACCACAACGGCGGGCGTTTCGGAAACTAATCTCTAAATACAAAAGGGCAAAGATGTCACTCATTCCTTGCTCTCCCCCTAGAAACATTTCCAAGGTTAGAGTCTTACATCCAACATAAGATTAGCTTAAATGGCAACTGTATTCAAGCATAGCAATTCTCATTTGGCTCTGACATTACCGCCGAATGATCTGATATTTTACCCAGATAGAGCCGGGCGAGCGCAAAACGACACACGTGTGATCTAAAGACTGGCACTGGCAGTTCTGAAAGTTCATTATCTTCTTCCAACCAAAACCTCCTTTTATCACAGTGATAGATAGGCACCGATATCTCGTACTAGCTGTGGGTGGCATTTCATTAGGAAGGGTTGAGCTGAATTTGGAATCTGCGGCCGGGAGGACGGCTCGTGCGCTGATTGTGAAGACCTCGTGACTGCTCCTCACATTTCAGACGAGAGTGAACCACTTAAGGCCAGAAAGTGACTGGAGTCAGAGCAGCTCATTTACTCCTGTGTACGTTCAAGGACAAAGACAACAGGGTTTTCAATCCTGAGCACAAAGTGACGAAAATCAAATGTGTCAGAAGCTGGAATTCAGAATCTGCAAGCGAGGCGATAGAGGCTAAACAGAGAGAAAGCCCCGTAAAGAACATCGCACATGGGACACCCAGAAGGCTTTGGGAGAAACACTTTGTGGAGGGACGACACCAAAATATAACGTCTTGATTTAAATGATACGCATTATGCCTGGTAATAGAAACCCAGTGCATTCCATAAAAACCTTGTACCATCTTATACCATTATCTTAATCTCATACCATTTGTTCTATATTGTATTTATTTATATTCTCTGTTATTATGCTCTTCATATTTCATTTTCTCTAAAATATGACTTTAATTCTTACATTTTACATTCTCTCTCCACTTTTATATTCAACTCCTACTTTTGAACTTCTTCATTAGATAACTTAGTTTAATTCTTACATATAGCATCTAAGCGCCCATGGAGGTCGGGTCCATTTTTGAGTCTTCTCAAGCTTTCTTCCTTACATCGTTTAGGGAGTTTTTCTTGCCACTGTCACCCCAGGCTTGTTCCATCTTAGGCCTTAGATATTAGAAGATGATAGAAATAAATCTGGAACATGGTGGTATCATGGTTTGGGCCTGTTTTGCTGCAGCTGGACCAGGGCTGGGATGTTTAAGGTCGTATTTATACAGAAACTACAATTTATTAGAGGTAGGGCAAAAAAAAACAATTCCTAGTTGCATCTCTATGCAGGCGTGGCTGATTCTGCATCAATTCACAAATGTCAAAAGTGGATTTTTAAAAATGTTAATGGTTCGGAAGCGTAGCACTACCTGGACAAGCCATGTCAATGTCAAACTCCACCCAACTCAGAAAGAGCAGAGTGAAGGACAAACTCTATTGTAACTGAAAGACTAATAGACTAAAGTCTGACATCTTCTCACATCTAAAGACAAGCCACAGAGTTTTTAGGCAGATAACGCAACTTTTAATCAACCATCTATCTACAGATTCATCCTCCTCTCCACTAATCAGTCCATCCTCCCACCGCATCTGTCATGCATCCGTCTCTCCATTCATCCGTTCCTCCATTGGGTTTTGCACTATTTTCATCCGTCCCTCAGTCTGTCCGGCTGAACTGCACAGTTCATGCTCCCTAGATTATTCAGCCCTCTTGTGGTTCCCAAACGAACTCAGCAGAAACTTTAAGGTGTAAGGCGGCTAACTGAAGACCAATGCGGAATTATCATTGTGCAATCTTGCAGCGATGCACTGCAGCGTTTTTGCCCCGCATCCATCCGTGCTGGCAGTTTGACCGCTCGCTCTCGCCCTTGACTCTCTGCATTAGCGCCATACTTCAAGCTGCTGCTCTGGGATACACAGAGGTCCCACAATGATGCAGAAATCTTGCAATGATGGATTAGAGAGAGGGAAGTCTTAGAGCGTTCTTCAGCTTCAACAGTCAGACGGATCTGAACAAGAAGTTACACCGGCATAAGGAATATTCCACAAGTTTATGCTTCATTGGATGCGAACTGGACCCAAGGCGTTAAGGAGTTTTATTTTAGCGCTACAATAATTGTGTGTACTTTATCACTTAGACAGTGAGTGCGTATACAAGCGCTTAATAATCCGATAATGACCAGAGCATACTTCGATCTACAAATCAGATAAAGAGATATGATAGCTGGGAGAGAGCTGGATTTTACCCCAGTAATCGAAGTACTCATAGCACATATACCAGATACCCTATTATAATCGGATCCGACAGTCTGCGCATGTGCCCTTGAGTGGCTAGTGGAAAAAAACATGGTTGCCAGGTCAAGTTATTTGTAGAGGTTTCGCTTCTTTAAGGCTTATTTACATAGACCATGTGGAGGATTTTTTTCGTGGGATCTGGCCACCCTGGGATTAAACACAGACTCAGACACCCAATATATATTGAAGAAAATGAAGGCTGATTATTTAATATTAAAAATTGAACACTACATCACAGCTTTCTGTGAGATTATTGGCTGGTTACGAAGTAGAAATCCGATTATCATGTAACTCGGGAGGTTTCCCATTATCTGATTACTCAAGTGCATGTATACTCCTTGATCGGATTACAGAAAAATTCGGATTTTCTGCAAATATCGGATTAAGTGCATGTAAATGCACTCAGCAACTGGGCAAATTCCAGGCCTAGTCGCAGTTTTGAAAATGGCGTCGCTGGTATATCGTGGCTCTTGTTAAAACATTGCGGTAATTTTCGGGCTTTTCAGTCACCGCTTTTCAAATCTCCCCAAGCTGTGAATCTTCATCTACATGAAAAAATCCTTATGTGGTTAAGAAACGCATCAAATGTGCCAGTCGTGTTCTAGAGGTGATAATGTACATCATTTCGACTGGAGTTTTTCATGCTGCTTTTCATCCTGATTTGATTTTTCTTACGTTATATTCGGGAGCTTTTTCAGACTCCCGTTCCTCCCATGGCTGTGAGCCACAAGTGGGCCTTTTTCACAAGGCAGACTGCACTAAAGTTCAGGAGGAGTTCACAGGGACTTCACAAAGGCAGAGCTGTCTTTGAGTCAAGAAGCCGATATCTTCAACACCTCCTCTAAACCCATCTATTTTTAACTCCAAACGAGCGGGTTAAATATTCACCATCATCCCCCCATCACCTCGCTCTCTTTACCGCTCGCTCGTCTTTGGCTGTGCCGATGATTGGCACGCCATTAAACTGATAGTGAGGTGGTGTCAGAGCTTGTGTTGTGACAGAAACTGCTTAGTGCAGAGGAGAGTCCGTTAAAATAGTCTTCATTACTGGCAGCACGTAAGGACGAGAGTTATTAAAGACAGTTTATTAATATATCCAGGAATGGACCAGAGATACACAACATATCACCGATCAAGAGACGAAAGAATGTGGATTCATTTGTAGCTTGTAACTGGTACTGAATTGGCTCCAACCTGGCACAGTCCATTATGTTGCTTTTATGATTCCTGTGCCTAGCCAGTATATCTTAAAAATAAACTAAGGTTGGTCACCTCAACAGCCAATCAGCGCTGCGGATCCATAAGCAGAGGCGGGAGTTAGAGTTTGAGAGCAGAAGCAGCATCCATGTGGGTGTTTGTCTAACGACCTCACTTGCTCGTTAGCTCACATTTGGACTTCAGGCTTTTCTTACTCGGTTGATGTGTTTAGAGACTTTTTTGTGTGAGTTACTCATGTCTGTGTGGACGACTTTCCGCTACTTATTTGTACCAAGCTGTAAATGTTCATAAGTCAATGGCTGAATCCATTTCAAGGGCTGCATCCTTTGAAGGACGTAGTCTAAACGGTCTATGAAGGCGTGTCCTCGGAAGGCCGTGGCGAAGTCCGAAGCAAACTGAGACGGTCTACTCTGCCTTGGACTTTCTGTTTGGGTCACAGAACTGCTGTTCCTGCCACACTCTTCAGCGCCTGCACCCTATCACAAAACAGCTATAATCTTTATCAAAAGTTTTAGTTTTTATGCTGTTTTTGGTTGTTCAGTTATTGGAGGAGGAGACGCTTTAACGCAGGCGCTGGCGTTCATTTTTCTTCCGCAGTTAAAGGTCTCCGTTTGCTCCTTGCTTCCTAAAACAAAACGCTTTTGCTTTTCAACATTTAGCTATTCGAGTTGAAAAATCCTTACATTTAAAGTAATGTATTTTCCTCAGCCAACCGTTCCAATGTCCCCAAGTTCCCCTCACGCGCAACACACCTCGGGATATGTTAGGTCACGAAGGATACCTCAGATGTATCCTTCACTTTCAGGGAAAAGAAGGCCGCATATGAAGGAGCCTTCGAAGTGGGTCAGCCTAGGCTCTGACCCAATCGGTCTTCAGATGCAGCCTCCGAAGGATGCAGCCCCTGAAATGGGATTCAGCTTATGTGACTTAGCTTATGTTAATGTCCGGTCAGCGTCCATTTAAGTCCACGACCTGTTTCAGAGAACGTAATGGGGTTGCTAAATGGCGCATACCTGTATATCTATTACAGACAGGATTATCTATTGTTTTTCACCCCCTCACTGGACCTCTAATCATATTAGATCTGTCTTGGTGCAAATCTGTGAAGGTCCACAGCCAGATGCTGCACTGCATTGAAAGAACAAGATTTTTGACTGCTGCTACTCACCGCAGATCGCAGTGTGTGAATCCACATAAATCATGGACATTCCTGAATCTACAAAAGGAAACTTTAAGAGTCACCGATCAACTAATCTGATCTGAATAGGGCTATAGTGCAAAACAGCATGAGGGAACATTTTAATCATCTGTGGGCGGAGTCTATCCAGCTTTAATAAAGCTATGTTCAGACTGCAGGGCGAGTCGGATGACGTTGCAGGATCCACGTTGCAAAGGATAAGACACCAAGTTTGGTCGTCTGTTCAGATGCAGTCACTTTAAGTGGTGTATCCAGATCGGTTGCTATAGTAACGCAGGCAGGCGTGTCTGTACTGAGCATCATGCAGCAGACAAAAGATCAGCTCCAGATCCGTTAGTGGTGTTCAGCAGCGGATTGCGTTTATGCAATACAAGTCAAGTCAGAATTATTTCTATAGGGCTTTTTACAGAGGAGCATTTACTCAAACAGCTTTACAGTTTTAGATGATCTTCTAATATCAATTCCAAATTGAGCAGATCTAGAGTGGCAGTGGCAAGAAAAACTCCCTATAAGGAAACCTTGGCAGGACTCAGAAAGGGACCCGACCTCCTTGGGTGGCTTAGATGATAAATGTAAGAATTAAACTAATTTATCTAATTAAAATGTTTATAGTAGAAGCAAAATACATGTTAACAGAGAGAACATATAAAATGTAATAATTAAAATAAAATAATATGTAGAGTGATACTTTCAAGACAATGAAATCTTATGAAGAGTAGAATAAAATAGCGCGCAAATAGTCCTGTACTCAGTGTCACTGTAGGATCTTGTGTCCTCGGTGGGAACGTTTAAGTGGCATGGCATCCTCAGTCATCCTTAAGAGGGAGAGAGTTATGGTAATGGTGCCCTGGAGTGATGGAAGAACAGCTTGGGTGGACCCGAAGCTGTTCTTCCAGCTCATAAGGGCAATGTACAGAGTCTTGGGTGTGTGTCGAGGATATAATGCAGAACTGCAGCTTGAGGGTAGAGTCGTGGAGCTAATGAGCGACGGCATCGTAGTTGTTTCTCTGTTGTTTTTTTTGTTGGTAAATTGGAAGAACATAATATGTAGAAAAACACAATAACAGACCAGATTGGGTTAAAACACCAGCGATTTAGAAGCAGATTTGAGTTTCACACCTATTATAGGGCCGATCCAGTGCAGACATCTTGATTTCTGACCATGGAAACAAGTAAATGACCACAAAAAGGCAAACAGTGCTTTTACCAATCAGATTAGCAATACAGTCTGAATGTACAGAGCCCGTCACTGATCTGAATGGATCAGATTCATTTAAATGGCGCTTGCCCCTCGAAATTCTTGCTGTTGCCAGAGTGTGTCGCTTCTTCTCAGCCCAGTGTGAACGAGGCTTTAGGGCTGGATTGAAGCTAGATACAGAGTGTAGTGTGAAATGATAATGCATCGTATGCACATCTAAATTAAGCGCTCATGATGAATGTTCCCTTCCAGCTTTTACATATTGGGCAATCTATCTCGCGTCGGTGGACGGGGAGAAATATGGCCATTAGTTGAAACAACATCAGACGTATTACTATTTGACCTTATTTCTGTTTGCGTGTTTAAGGCACAAATGTAAAGCGAAACAGCCCCGCGATATGAGGAACTCCCTATATAAGACTAGACTTTGAACCCATGGGTCCTGCCGTTCTTGTAGATGTTTACCTCCCGCGTTTACATGCACTTCATAATCTCATAACTGCAGAAAATCTGATTGTGTCAGTAATCCGATCAAGGAGTATACATGCACTTGAGTAATCTCCAGAAATCTCTGGGTAATCGGAATTGTACTTTGCAACCAGCCAACAATCTAACGGAAATATGTGACATAAACGTCAAAATTGAATATAAAAGAATCGGATTCTTTGCTTTCTCGAGTATATACTGTGTGGAGTCTCCATGAAGAGTTCGAGTGCCATTTCTCTGCCTTTAATTCGGTGCCGTGTTTAATACCAAGGTTGCCAGATCTCGTGATTAAAAAATCCGCCACAGTCAATGCAAAAAGAGGCCATATAAAGCCAAATCTATAGAGTAGGCGGACATTTACAGCATTTAGCAGACGCCCTTATCCAGAGCCACTTACAATTGATGCAATCTTACAATCCAAGCAATTGTGGGTTAAGGGTCTGGCTCATGGAGTCAACAGTGGGATTTGAATCCTGGATCTTTTGGTCCATAGTCCAGTACCTTAACCGCTAGGCTACCACAGTCCACAATCATGACCTGCCAATTAGGTAACTTAGGTATAAATTTTATGAGTAATCCACTTACTGGGATCAAATCCAGCTCCCTTTATCGGATTTCTTAATCTTATTTGTAGATTGGAACATGCTGTATTAGACATGACCGCTTGAATAATCAGAAAACTGCAGAAATCCGACTACGATCGGATTATTAAGTGCATGGCATTCCCTAATGGCAGCAGGACAATGCACCCTCCCACACAGCAAAAAAGTTCTGAAATGGTTCGAGGATCATGACAAAGTTCCCTGGCCTCCATATTGCCCAGCTCTCAATCCGAGTGAGCATTTGTGGCATGCCCATGGAGGCACCCATCTGCTGCTTCCGTCTCGGTACCAGATAATTCAGGCCACCTTCAGAGAGTCCATACCGCCTCGGGATCAGAGCCTCGGTGGTACAGGGAGGCCCACACAATGTTAGGCAGGTGGTTTTAATGCTATGGTTGATCGGTGTATGGAGCATGCCGTGTATGGTGTTGTGCACTCGCACGCATTTGTGCTTGCCGCTCTAAATTAGTCGTGCTGAGAGAAATAAGTGCGAGCTTCCCCCGAGGACAGCCTCATACGCATGGAAAAGGTGTTACTATATTCCACTCTAATAACTTTCAATATGGTGTGCCCTTAGAAAAAAGATACCGTATCAAGGACAAATAAGGCATGCTCGCTATACCAGACGGCGCTATAGATGGAAGCACTTTGTTCTGTCTGAGTTGCGCTTACTTTCTTGCCTCAGATAAGTGCACCGGTTCATACAGCGTATTGACGTGTGCCCATACATAACCAACATGCAGCACTTAGAGTAACTCAATAGTGTCATCATTAGCTAGTAATACTACACATGCTCTTCATCACAAATTACCAACTTACATAGATAAAGGCTTTTTCAGAAGGGGCTGGTTTTTGTTATGCCAAGCTGTATTGTGTATTTGGAGATAAAAGGAGAAGCGCCTCACAATCTGCACATTGGTGGATGCGTTACATGTTGTTACATGCGTTTTGTATCTATTTTTTTATGCCAAGTTATAGATATATTTGAAACTCCTCCTAAACTGCTTGGCGATGGTTTTATTGTGTTGGGTTTATGTGGCGGTAAATGGCACTGGAAATATTACTTTGTTTATTAGACATGTTTTATCTACAATATTTAGACCATCTTGGTTACCAAAGCCGTTGGAAAGCCTGATAAGCACTCTAGACGGGGATGAGGGAGTTTTGGGTGAGTAGTGTCCACAGCTGACACAGCAATGGACCATGTGTGGTGATATAATGATGACAAGACACATCTGAGCAGTGAGACTTGACTCTTTCCGAAGTCTAATGGTGTGACTGCGAGTCGATTCTCCGAATCTCTGGTTAAATGTAGAGAGAACTGACTCGGTTCTGATGCTTGCGCCTAATGGTCTGCTTGCGCCTAGCTAGAAATACTACAAACGCTCCTTATCTCAAATGACAAACATTTGGACCATGTGTGGTGATGCAATGATGACAGGACACATTTGAGCAGGGAGAATTGACTCTTTTCCGATGCTTGAGTCTAATGGTTTTGAGTTGATTCTCCAAATCCCCGAATCAAAGTATGGAGAATTGAGTCAATTCCAAAGAATTTCACCTTACAGTGTGGCTGTGAGTCGATTCTCAAAATTTCTGATTCAAAGCAGTGAGAATTGACTCGATTTCAAAGCATGCCTCCAATAGTATGGCTGCAAATCGATTCTCTGATTCTCCGATTCCCATAATAACCAACGAGCAGCACTTATAGTGACTCCACAGTGTGATTGTTAGCTAGTAAGCTCTTTATCACAACTGACAAACCTACACAGATAAAGGCTTTTACAACGGGCAGGTTCATTATGCCAAGCCATATTGTGTATTTGGAGATGAAAGGAGAAACACCTCACAAACTGCACAGCGGTGGTTGTGTTACATGGGGGTTGTGTGGCAGCCAGTGACACCGGAAGTACAGTGGTGTGAAAAAGTGTTTGCCCCCTTCCTGATTTCCTATTTTTTGTTTCGGAACATAAAACCAGTTTAATTATTAGTCAACACAAGTAAACACAAAATGCAGTTTTTAAATGAAGGTGTTTCTTATTAAGGGAGATACAAATCCAAACCTACATTGCCCTGTGTGAAAAAGTGATTGCCCCCTTGTTAAAACATAACTATGGTTTATGGCACCTGAGTTCACTGTCTCTAGCCACACCCACGCCTGATTATTGCCACACCTGTTCTTGATCAGGACCTGCCTGACAAAGTGAAGTACACCAAAAGATCCTTAAAAGCTACACATCCGCCGAGATCCAAAGAACTTCAGGAACGATTGAGAAAGAAAGTTATTGAGATCTATCAGTCTGGAAAGGGTTATAAAGCCATTTCTAAAGCTTTGGGACTCCAGCGAACCACAGTGAGAGCCATTATCCACAAATGGCGAAGACATGGAACAGTGGTGAACCTTCCCAGGAGTGTTTGGCCAACAATGTAGGTTTGGATTTTTTTCCTGCATTTTGTGTTGTCTTTTGACTAATATTTAAATTGGGTTGATGTTCCGAAACACTTAAGTGTGACAAACATGCAAAAAATAGCAAATCAGGAAGGGGGCAAACACTTTTTCACACCACTGTATTAGACGCTGTTTACACTTGGTCTATACATGTGTTTTGTATCCGGATAAGATGAACCAAATGCATTTACACTTAATAGTCAAACGTGTCTTCAGTCAACCAGATCGAAATGCTTCATTGAATTGATCAGTATCTCACTTCAGACCCCTGACACAGAGCTAATCGACACTCACTGAAGCCCGCGTGTCTCTGGGCGTGTACTGCGTGATCGTGTACCCACTGTTTTAGCAGGGAGATTAAAACAGACTACTGTTCTGTGGAGAAATGGCTTTGAAAGCCTTGTTTTGAGTGGATGCACAAGCTTCAGTGGCGCTGGATGGAGTGTGAAGCAGGTGCTCTTCGCACAGGAAAAAGTCTCTTGGTGTTTACTGGATGGTACACGTTTTCGTTTGCCAACACCCTGATAATCAGCTGTATTTGTTATTCCGTCTGTGTGTGGTTCGAATGAGTTGGCTGATCGGTGTGCATAGTAAAACATATAAACAAACAGATGCGCTTCCCCTATTTTAAAGCCCACCAGTCGCTGCCGCTGCCTAGCGCCGGCTTCGCCTGTGAAATACATAAATAAATCTTCCCTGCGCGTCCCTCCGAATGCTCTTCGGTTTGTGTTCGGAACGCTCGGCGTAGTTTTAAAGCAAAGACCTTACAGCGATGGTGTCTGCATCCAGCACGGAGACTTTAATCACGCACCGCATATGTCTCGGTTGACAGTGCGCCGCGAAGAAAAAAAAAGCGTTGGCTATGACTAGTGCGCAGTGCATACTGTGAGTAATCAGCAGACAGTGCGAGCTCTCGCCCACAGCCAGCATCCTCAAAACACAGCACGCCTCAAAACCCCAGACATAAATCTAGCATGACACTTCAATAGCAAGGTTGCCAAACGAGAGGGAGAGAAAAAATATCACCTAGAAAAACCATTCGGCGCTCGCTCGCGCGCCGCGCTCTCGTTCCTGAGCTGTTTTTCACAGGGCTAAATTGCAGGGATTTAGGCGAGGAAGCGAGACCACCTGTTAAAATACTGATACAAAAATCCATAGCGTGCTTTAATTACTCAATTAGACAGCGGGATTAACAGCCACCGAGCAAAATTGAGAGGCGACGAAGTAGGCCAGAGAAAGAGCCGGCTGATGGATGTGGAGTATTAATTACTGAGACGCTGTATCTGACACATCCCTTCGCCACCCTCTCAGCGCCACGCCGCCTCGTCAGGACGTGATATTGTTTTCCCTCTCCTCCTAGCTCTCCGACTCCAGCGGAAGAATAATTGATGGAGGGCAACCAGCCCAGACAGACGCAGGTCTGCAGGCAAGCCGGTGGGACTCGCAAATTCTGCCCACTAAGCGCTTTGCATTTGCAGTTTAGCAGAAATGAAGAAGGCAAGCAGTCCTGGTTGCCAAATATGGTGTATAAACAACAGCTGGTACGGCATGCAGAGTACAACTGGAAATAACTCTCTCTGGGCCTGGATTTTGGCCAAAAAGCAAAATCTATACAATTTTACCCCAATGTTTTGATTTGGAATATCTTCACTTCAAAGCTTCTGGATGGTCAGATGAGCACTTCAGCCGTGTGTCATGATGTAATGTTGACAAAGTGCCTCAAATTCGTCTTGTCAACATTACATCATGACACACGGCCCGTTGCTGTTGCTGTTGTGTCAACTTTGGACACTTCTCACCCAAAACGCATTCCTCCCCGGCTCAAGTGCTTACCTGACCTTCCAGAAGCGTTGGAAGCGAAGATATTCCAAATCAAAACATTGGGGTAAATTGTATAGATTTTGCTTTTTGGGCCAAAATCCAGGCCCTTTTATGCCCTCTGGTGGCAAGACCCAGTGTCTAATCCGACCACACGGTGATCATTTACATATCTGCCTGAGACAGAACTGCATGCCAAGATTTGCAGCAATCCGACATTTCTATCTGGATGCTTTATTTTATATCTTAAAGCTTTGTAGGGTCTTTGGAGGAAACACGGCCACATTATCATATGGTCTCCACAACATCCTAACAGTCCTACATTCTGTGCCAAACCCACCCGAGTACAATTCCTTCTGTCCAGTGTTGAGAGCTAACATGGTGTCCCGCTAATCCAGCTCTACACACCTTGGTGTGTACAGGCAGGACGCGTGACAGCCGGGTGTGATTAGGAGCCGACGCGGAAGATCTCATTATAACCAAAAGACCAACAATAGTCGTTCCAGACGTTCAGCAGACAGTGGATTCAGACACAGTTCAAATGAGAAGCCGAAGCTGCGTCCAGAGCGCTTCGAGGTGGAAACGATATTAACCTGTTGCATGGAGATAGCGATGGTGATTTCGCCGGGGCAGGGCGTAGACAATGTCATTATAAACAGCTGTGATTATTTAATAATTTACCTGACCCTCTGATTAGAATTCCTTTCGGCGCGACTTAATGGACGCCCCCGAATGCTTCGGTGACGCCGCAAGACGAGCTTCGCAGTGCATCTGGAACGAGCATCCAATTTACTGTAGCAAATCACACGAACTGCCGACTAATTGCCCCATGATTTGAGGCCGAGAAATAAAAGCCATTGTAAAATGGTCAGCCGCACATGCGGGGCGGGAAACGGGGACTTGGCAACCGCTTCTAGCAGCATGCTGCCACTTATTGACATCTGGTTTTGAAAATTACCCGGTATAATTAGCCAGCGCTAGGGTGGCACAGCAGTCTAAGATGCCAGCTGTGGCATCCGGAAGAATACATGGATGGTCTAATAATATATGCGTATGTAGCCCAGTTGTCCTGGTGGTGTCTCCAGCTGGAGAGTGCAGACAAAATTGGCTGTCCCTGAGGGAGGGGAGGCCTGTTCCATTCGCCATTACGACTCTTATCAGCCAATATATCTGCCTAGGTAATGGCCTATAATAACCTTAATGATAAGGACAATAACCTTATCCGACTACGGACTTGTATGCGAACAGACGATGTCTGAATGGATGTTATGAGGGGCGAACCATGTCCATTTTAGATGCACTGTCTCAAAAAACTAGCTGCCCAACCAAGCCTAGTGAATTACAGAGCAGAAGCTTGCATCAATTGCAATTCCGAAGGCTTTTTCCTCGACTGCTTTCTTTTCAGGACCACGAATTGTTCCACTTTGGTATTCAGGTCTGCAGCTCCTCCAATCCCATCCCACAACCCTGTGATCTAAGCTGCACCCTTCACCAACATGACACTTTTGTTATTATCCAGGTTAAAGGTTATGGAAGCTGCTCGGAGAGCTTTCTTGGAATATTAATTTTCCTCGCGTTGTGGAATCTGTGAAATGAGCGTGCAGCTTTTGCACGCTCCAGAGCATTACGCCTTGCCTTTATCAAAGAGATCTGGAAGTGTATGCATCATCATGTACTGTCAGAATGCTGCATGGTATCAAAATAATGCCACAAATTGCGAGAAAATGCAAACGGCTTACGTATTTGCTCCATGTTTAAATATAGAACATTGTAGTCCCTTTACTCTTATGTGTACGCCGAGTTCTTACATATAGATCCTGTCAATTTGCTCAGCATTCTAATATTTATCTCTTCTGTCTCTTCTGTGGTCACGGTCAGGGTCCAGGCTCACTGACGGTACATGTATCGGCGGATTTCGACCTAGATAGGGGCTAGCTTCAGGTGGCCAAGACGAGCCAAGAGTGCAAAAACAAAGCCATTTTGACCAGAAACATGTCTCGGTTAAATGAGCCACGTGACTCATTTCAGTCAAAACTCAATTCATGATTCATGATTCACGATTCAGTACACTGATTCAGGTTCACAAAAGCCTTCAGTAAAGCTCTCCACTATTATTGTATTATTATTTTTACATCTGCAGTACTGTATTAGTGCAAATAAGTAAAAAGGTTAGTTTATAAGAGCCAACCGGAAGCAAAACAGGAAATGAATGCAGAACACAGGCTGCTGTTAGTTAGAAGCTGTGCTAGAGCCCGGAGTTCACCAATACAATAAGTGTTTTCATTTCCAGTCCATTAATCAATAAATGACATGAGATTTCTCAAGTTATTATGAAATAAGCTTTGTGTTAATGATTTTGGCCAACTGTAGGTTAATGTAAGTGTTTTAAATATTAACTGACATTACTTATCATGGGCTCCGCCGTTACACAGTATAGCCAAACACTCATTAAACTTCTCAGTTCATGATGTATTTATCTTATGATGGATTTGTTGAACATATCCCCATCATAACTCAGAAAGCACCTGTACAATAACTCCGTTAATGCATATAATGCCTTATACAGGGGGATTTTCAAGGGGGTCTGGAACCCATTCGTTCCATTTATATTATTCCTTATGGGAAAAATTTGCTCTGTACTCGGAGTACCACTGTACAGATAAGCGCTGTTTAACTACCATACTATCAACGTCTGTTCGCTTTGAGTCATAGCAACTCTAACAAATTATAACATGAAATAAAAATCTGTTTTTTAACTCCAGATGCTGCAGCCATAAACAGATGGTCAAATTACAAAGAGCATGTTTTTTACTGCCATAAATATTATGTTGTTTTGTTTCCGTCTTTTAAATTGTATTCCTTTTCATGATTATTGATTTTCTTTGCATTAACTACGTACACAAATAGGAAGTACGTTATGAGCTTTTTCGATACGGACACAAGCAGAGACTTGATAAACCTAGAACTGTTTGACAGTCATGAGTGACAGTCATGTGACTGCTGTGACTTCCTATTAGTAGGGCCGTGCTGGATTTACCTAAAGAGTTTAAAAGGTGATACTGCATTGCCTGTTCTGGTAATGAGTGTTTCTTCAAGTGGACTCATTCCCTCTTGGTTGTGTGCAGCCAGCGAGGTGTGTCTATTTTGGTTGATATTGTGTTACATTATATTTTGCCTTTACAGTGTGTGATTGTTAATGTGGACTTGTAATTGTAGAGCCAGGGTGTTTGTGTGGTATTTCCTGGAGGGAGTGATATATATATCAGTTGAGGCTTCAGATGCTGTGTAGATGGTAGCGTTCTACTCATGTTTTCAACAGTATTGTTTTTTAAGAGTTTTTTTGTGAAAGTACCCATTATATTTACATTACAGTAGCTTAAAAAGACTATGTGACTATGGTAATGTCCGTTCAACGACCATTTTGGTCAGCGATCCGTTTCACAGAATGTAATGCGGCCATTAAATGGCTCATACCTGTAGCTACACCAACCACATTAAGCCAGGTTTCTTGGCTGCTACCATTGGTCTCACACAAAACTGTCGCAGTTGCGTTAATATCAGGTAAAAGAACACTAAAGAGCAGGATCCAGTCCGGACGTCACCAGTCTCCTCCTATGGCAAGGGACGTCATGATCCCCTACCTGGCCTCCCCTCCCTCATGCATGGTTAAACATCCTGGAGAAACAGCCTAGTACTGATATGATAGCACAGACAGATTTGTGGTCTCAAGTCACCAGACATCATACACTTGGAATGAAATGGTGCTTGGCTCCCTGAATGGAAATTAGACCTTTTTCATAAAGTCTGATATGAAAATGTGTGCGTTAGTTAGCAAAGCCCAGTTAATTTAAAAGCCATAAAACACTCGAGCTTCATTATGCAAACAGCCCTGCTATATCGGGGCTTTCATTTGCAACATCCTGGGAGAATCAGGCTCATAGAAAGGTGCGAGAAGGTGTGAACTCGCACACGCTTCTAAATATATCATCCTGGCTTCTCCACTTTGATCGGTAATATGTTGCCGTGCCAAAGGATGTGGGGTCTAGCTGGCTGGCGTCGGAGGCTGCCGGTGCTTATTAAACACGGAATTAGTATTCGCTCAGCTCCTTTTGAAAAATCCTTCCTCATTTTCCTCACAGCATGCCGCGAGCCGCCGAATAAGGCACAAAATGAATCGGAATCATTTGCGCCGAGGAAGGCGTGAACGCGAACAAGGCCTGCACTGATCATCAAGGTTCCGACTCTCGGCGTGGAGCTGATGGAGGCGGGCGTAAGCTATTCAGGCGAACAGCTGTCTCGCTACGCACGCGCTCGGCAGAAATCGAACAGTTCTGTCTCCCGGGACGGCGAGAGAAAGTCTAGAGAGAGGGGGGTGGGGGGCTTCTCGCAGCATGCCCTTTTGTGTACCCAGATCCAGAACTCGTCACGGAAACAGAATGCTTAATGTGCCGGGAGAAGCAGCGGTAGTCCCGGAGACGCAACGCTGAACGTGTCGGAACATCGAAAGGCTAAAGACGTGCCTAACCTTCTGCCTCTAACGAAGGTGGAGGAAAAGGCGCCGTGCCAGAGCTCCCGACAAGCGCCGGTATTGACAGATCTCCCTGGGCATCCTGTTAGCTACCTCCACATACATTATTCATAACAGAAACAAGTTAACTCAAGTAGCTAAAGCAGCAGGCTAAACTCGTTATCTCGCCCATGTCTGTTTCATGGCTATTTCTGGTGAGGGTGAATTTGGCGACTTAACGAGGTTACAACAAAGTAGACAAAGTGACATTCATACCTGATGCTGACATAATGTGTTTTACCAAGCAGCCCGTGTGATCGTACAGTCACATTTATAATGTACATGTTCGGTTTCTATTCGTTTAGCAAATTTGAGAAATAGTCCGACGATGAATAACAGCAAAGTCATTATAATATAAGTCTGTTCACTCCGCCACCATCGTTGTAACGCCACCGGGCGGTTATTTCCAGCCATACAAGACCAGTCTCCTATCTTTTTGAAGGGGGAGAGACCTATATATCCAGAACTGAAAGAGAAATTAACGTTTAAAATGCATATTTAGAATCGCTGGTATAATCTGACAAAAATAATATGACTGACTTGCGTTGTCGGGTTCAAATAACATTTTTTTAAGGTTATTCTGGCTACTGCGCATGCGCTTCCCGCCACTACAAAGGGGCCGAGACTTACCGCCCCCCTCTCTGACACATTTACTAATATGCTGGTTGGTTTCTAATGATGGGGCGGGGCTTCTGTACTACAGTCCCATTCATATTTCAATCAGTGCCCAGTCTCCTCCTTATATAACGTCTCTGATAACAGACAGGGGCTGTACATCATCCGGTGTTTCAAGATTAAAATAGGATTAAAGTGACACCTACTGACGGTCTGAAACATGGCGGCTTAGCGGGGTAGAATTTCATGACTGGCAGGACATTTGTCACATTTTAAGCTTGGTGAGGGCGAGAGGCGAGGTTGGCGGCTTTTCACAGGTGGAAAGATAACAGGGGCAAGATAACGAGGTTAGACTGTGCTTCAGTAAGTACCGCATTACAGTGGAACCTTGGAACCTGAACTCAATTGTTTCCAGAAGGCTGGTCGAACTCTCTGTTCGAAGTCAGAATCAAATTTCCCCATAAGAAGTAATGTAAATAGGATTAATCCGTGCCTGACTCCCAAACAATTGTTTTTACACCATATTCGTATGTAATTAACAAGCAAATGCATGTAATACAATAATAATAATAATCAATAAATACATGAAATAAGTGAAATATGAAGACATTAAATAATTGAAAATAAATAGAAGTGTTATAGCCACTGGGGCGAACGCAGTTTCGGTACGTCTAATGGATTAGAGTTTGTTTGGGGTGCAACGATACATCATGACACGATGCATTGCGATGCAAAAATGTTACCATGTGCATCGTCAAGTTTGATTGTGATTTGTGTTATGCAGTTGCATTTTGTGAACACCAGAGGGAAGTCACACAGACATGCATCTTTCTGCTTTCTGTTAATTGCAGGGACTAAAGATTCTTTTTGTTTAGCTTTTTATACAAAAAAAAGCACACATTCGTTTGAATTGTTCTTCTTTAGAAATAAAAATGTTTTCACTAGGTCATTTAAGATATGGTGAAGCTATTGCAGGGAACTTAAGTTTTATCAAGAAAGTTATTCAAGAAATCGTGCATTGTTTGGCATTGTTTTTCTTGTCATTTATTCTAATTGAAGGCAAATAAAGAGTTCTTTTTGGTTAAAAGTGGATTGTCTTCTACTGAATGTAACATCGATAATTGTGAGAAAATCGAATTTTGAACTCGATGAGATCAAACCCTTAGTGTTTGGTATGTTCGTAATTTGTATTTGTAATGTCAGCATGCACTCAAACTGCAAGGACTCCACAAGTCGGTGTAACATCTGATGATCCATGTGACCCAGCATGATTTCACAATATTGCTAAGAGCACATTATGCTCGGCTTGTCTTCAAGGATCCACCATAAATGCTCAATAGCATGTCAGGTGAGTGTGGAGGGAAGGCCATGACACTTGTTGATCATTTTTTGGCCTTCAAGTGGTTGTTGCAAAGCTTTGAGATGTGTTTTGGGTGCACTGTGAAGCCTGCTGCACAGAGATCCAAGCAAACCAAATTCACGAGTAGTGCTCTCAGACTTTTGGTCTCAACTGTCTGCATTTATTCCAACTCTGTTCCTAAATCCGATTTCCCCTTTGTAATTTGACTCTTTCTGTAATGCACCACAGGGCTCTGTATGGTTGCCTGTACTCTACACCCTAATGGACTTAGCGTCCCTTGGCTATCTCCATCCTTCCTGCCTCTCTCCTAAACCCCTGATCTACAGCATCTATATAAACAAACATTATTTACAAGCTACATGCTCCTCGGACGCTACATTTTCAGCCGTGACGAAGGAGAGCAGTCGATCAGAAAAGATGCTGACCTTAATGCAGGAAATCACTCAGTCTGTCACGGTACAGCTCCAGCAGGGTTAGACGGGTTGTCATCGCTGAACTCAAGGTCATGTTTTAATGCAGTTCCTACAGTCAGGCCGTTCTAAATGATGGTGTGTTTAGGTGTCTGTGTGTGATACGAGGTCAGGGTTTGAAGTGAACAAATCAAGGCCAGATCCTGTGAACGTCCCATATTTTAAGGATGAGTGGCACGGAAAGAAGACAGGTTGAAAACAGATCTCGTCCTCTCCGCTTCCTCGTGGGGTGATGCATCGAGGCAGGTGGTGTGGTACACAACTTTTGTCTAATATGCTACTTCAGGCTGGCTCAATAAAAAAGGAGTTTCATAACAGCCACCAGAACGCACCATAGCTCATTAAATCCGCAAATGGCTTAGCGGCTGCAAGTGACTGTCGGAACCCAATCAAAAGCTCTCAAGCCAATTATTTCAAGTAAGCAGCACTTGCTGTTTTCAACATAGACCGGCCACTGACCTTAATGGCCATCATGCACATGTACTAATTACTTTCCCAGAGTGAGTGCAGTAGGATATTTAATGAGAGGTGAACGTAAGAGTGGAGTGTGGAAAAAGCTGAGAAAATGTCTCATCCAGAGCTGGCTAACCTAATGTCATCATTAAGCTCTCAGTTTAGTTGATTGTCCAGGAGATTTGCAAAGCCATTCCATGAACTCATACCAGAGTACAAGCTAGACCAGTGGTTCCCAAGTGGTAACGATACAGTGGTACCTCAGCAAATTTCTCCCATAAGGAATAATGTAAGTTGAATGAATCCATTCCAGACCCCCATAAAATCCACCGCATTATCTGCATTAATGGAGTTGTATTGTACAAGTGCTCCCTGATTTATGATGGGGATATGTTCATACAAATCCATCATAAATGAAATGTATCATGACCTGATGAGTTCAACGAGTTTTCGGTACAGCGGAACACTGTGCCATAGCGGAGCCTACGATAAATAATGATAAGTAAGTTAATGTTTGAAACACTTAGATTAACCTACATACAAAGCACAAAGCTTATTTTATAATAAAGTGCTGAAACATCTCACGTCATTTAGCGAGTCATGGATTGAAAGTGAAAAGTAAAAGCAAAACACTTACTCTATTGGTGAACTCACATAGCTGCTCAGCTAACTGCAGTCTGTGTCCTTTAGCATTCAGTTCTTTAGCATTCATTCAGTTTTGCTTTCGGTTGGCTCTTTAAATAACCTTTTAAGGATCCATGGAGACTTATTTGCACTAAGAATGCAGTGCTGTAGATGTAAAGATAAAGAAAAGCACGATAAAAGTAGCGAAGATCCTCTCTGAGCAAGAGCTATTGTGAACCTGAATCAGTGTGTACTGAATCGTGAATCGAGTTCAGTGGCTCGACTCATACAAGTTTAGGCAAGTGCACCGCATACCAAGATAACTTTTTCTAGTCAAAATGTGGCGAGAACCGAATTTGATGAGTTCCGATGTACCACGACTCTTCACTGCTATATATACATGATTTGACAGAGAGATTTGCTGTGACACTCGAGTGACTGTTTTCTAAAAGTTGTAGTTCCGATAAAAGAGACACTCTTGTCTGCCTTGTTAGGATGTTCCCTACCAACTTTGCAGAACATTTCGGGTCAAAATCGACCCATGAAAACAGTTTTCCCTGAGTGAATGGAGCCCCGGTCCCACTTCGCTTTGGCATTTCCTGCACGACTCACTAGAAGACGTCGTTTGTCAACAGATAATAGCATTGGCTTGTTTGACTGGACGTGCAAATGGGTGTAGCTACTGCGTAGCAGCAGTCACCGTTTTCAAAATATTTGCTCAAAATTGCCTCTGCCGTGCTGCGCCTCCCCTTCAGATTGGGGACTACTGGGCTAGGCGATGCTCCAAAATCAAGCATGAACTACCTTAAAAAAACGAAAGGTGTTGAAATGCTCTCCATAGTCCTCAGATTGCTATTGAAAATGTCTGGAGGCTGTGATTTCTGCCAAAGGATGTTTCCACTGATTAACAGAATTAGCTTTGCTTCTTCAAACCTGACACCTTCTCTTAAGTCAATGCTGTGTACCTACAATAGTGATGACGCGTGGCACCGTGTGGCTAAAAACAGAACAGTTGTCTGCCACCTCCCTAAAGTTAGCAACATCCCTTTCAATAAAGCCCAGACAGATTGCTTTACTGCAATGGAATCTGGGTAACGGTGTGCACATCTCAAATACAAGCCAGTGATTTCCCTCGAATGCATTCTGGGAATCTCCGAGTTATAACGGAAGCAGCCGCCTTCCTTCAGGCTCCATCGATTTCCACAGTGAAATTGTGCAGATGTGCAGATGCCACAGAGGAACTCGTGACTCATCCAGATTAGTTGATTCCAATTTCAGAGAGTGCTTTCAGACGGATTTGTTGGTAACAGGTTCGAGCTTCTTAGGATGAGAATGCCTACATTTTGGACTTAATTAATTCACTTCAGTGTAATGTTATATTAAAATCTGTAATTGTGTCTTGTGGTGTGTGGGCGTGCATAATCTGACACTCTGTTCCGGTGTAGATGAGTTTCACGGACCATAACTGCATCCTGTGGCTGACTGCCTGCTTCATGCTTCCTGCATCTGATTTTTCATTTGCAACATACTGAGCATGACAAGATTTAAACCTGCCCTCAATGATTTGCTAACAGGTCATGGAAAGACTGAGGGGAAACTTCAGGAAACTTATTCACCCAACAATAAGAACTAAATCTTACAGAGGCTACGTAACATAAAAGTGGCCCAATTCCGATTTTTTTTCCTCATATGTGTGCCTCGATGATAGCCCCCGGTGCACATCAATACAGGAAGATATATACAGGAAGAAACTGTAATTGAGGAGCTGGCTCTAAGAAAACTACAGAGGAGCTGCCGCATTCTGGCATAGCCCCCCCCTTAAGTTGCGACTCCTAAGCGCCG
This sequence comes from Ancistrus triradiatus, assembly GCA_025084515.1. NCBI lineage: Eukaryota > Metazoa > Chordata > Actinopteri > Siluriformes > Loricariidae > Ancistrus > Ancistrus triradiatus. The sequence continues at coordinate 260,725 of JAJAGP010000551.1, read as the reverse complement.
GGTATGTAGTCGTGGGTTCGATCCCAGGGTGGAGCAGCCTGGGTCCTTTCTATATATATATATATATATATATATATATATATATATATATATATATATATATATTAGGAGTGTCACGATAAACTATTCGGCGCTTTGGATACGATACGAGATGTGAATCGAATGCATTAATATTTTATTTTAAAAAACTTTACTGATCCCTTTACTGATTTACTGAGCCAGTTCTAGACCAACAGCGACATCTAGGGGTAGATTGTGTAATAGGTTCTGTGCTCCATCTAGATACTGAAAGTAAGGAAAGGGCATATAATCTCACCACAGATTAGCTTGATGCTGTTGTTCTTAATGTGAAGAAATAGAAACTCAAATAGAATAAATTAGTTGTTATTATTGATCTGTACAATTCAAAGCTAAAGAGAATCTGGAGACAAATCCTTCAGAAGAGAGCATGGACCCTGAGGTGACTGGACCATGCCCTTCAAAAAAGAAATCTGCAATGGCAGAGTTCTGGTGATTTTTTTTTTAAGCCCATCAAAGCAAGCCATGTTCCAAGCTTGCAGAGCCGGAAGTTGTATTGGCCTCCTAGATCTGTATATTAAAAAGGGAGTTAAAATAAAATTTCTTTCTTCATTTTGTATCAAAAATATATCGTATCGTGGACCAAAAACAGCAATACATATCGTATCATGAGATGTCTGTATTGTTGCACCCCTATAATATATATATTTATATACGGTAAGATTAGATATAACCTGTGTTGATACATTTGGTCATGGTTTGGGTATCAGTTGGTCATGATTTGTGTGCCATTCGTTCTATCAGGTTTTCAAAATACTTTCCATGCAGCGCTGCTGTTTTTCTGGCACCCTGTTAGCAAGACCTAATACTGTGAGTCGTGTACAAATGTTCCAATATGTTTTTGCCCTATCAGCCACCTCTAATTGGTAATAAATGATTAAAGCCAGTGGTGTCAGCCACCATGATGCAAATGAGAGCGAGCTAATGAGCAGGCGCTGGCTTCCGTTTGCTCAATGCTGCGATATGACTCTGGGCTTGATATCATTCCGTATTAGTTTTCATTTCTTACGTCGTTATGGTGTACAACTAACGTACGGGCGTCGTTCCTAATGGTTCGCATTCATAAACGAAGGTTCACTATGAGCCCGGGTGAACAACCGGTTTCCTGTATTGAAACAGCAGGGCTATTAAAAGGCAGGCTGTATTTTTTTTTTCAATAAAATCCTTCCACAAGCTTGTAAACCTAAAAGGGTCACTATCAACCCGGGCCTCTGGCCTGACAGAGAGAGAGAGAGAGAGAGAGAGAGAGAGAGAGAGAGAGTCTAAAGATAGAAAGGCAAGGCAAGGCAGCGACATGTATTGAGAAATTCATCTGGAGTGACAGTTAGGAAGTCAGGACGCAAGCCGGTGTCAAACGCTTCATTTTAGAAAAGTCCCTTTCCAGCACTTTCCCCACTCAGAGCTCGAAGTGTCAGAACCTTCTATGTAGGCGAGGCATCAAGCCACCTGCCATGGAAATCGCAACTGTTTACGCCATATGTCGGAAGATTCTGCCAAACCTCCCCTCTACAGCGTTCTGCTTCGGAGCGTACCGCGGAGCTCATTAAGACCATGAGGGTAGGTCATCGCGGCTCGCACATGTCCATGTGTACGCTCACAGGGGGCAGCCTTAGGCCCGGTTTGTTCCTCAAAGACAGTACACAGCAATGTGGGGCACTTTGTAACGGTGTAAAGAATCAAGCGTCACAGCACGGTGCCAAGGTGTCAACGTTTCTTCTACTAGATATTAGAAGAGTTATCAGAACAGCAAGCTACTTAAGTAAGAGCGGCTCCTGGGATTCAAAATGAAGAGCCAGATTCTGGAAATGGCCATTCCTGAGGATGTGGGCTCGCATGGAGCTGTGATATACTGAACCAAATCAGAAAGAGTTGGGACGGTATGGAATGGGCAGAAGGTATGAACCTGAGGTATTTCATGTTGTTTCTGGTCAACTTCATTTCATTTGTTAATAAACATCCATTCCTGCATTTCAGGCCTGCAACACATTCCAAAGAAGTCGGACGGGAAAGCATTTACCACTTATGTTGCTATTCCTGTCACCACACTTAAAACATGTTTAGGCACAGAGGATGCCAAGTGATTTAGTGTTTCAGGTGTTGTTTCATCCTGCAAACATGTCTTGAGGTACCAGTACGGGGTCAGCTCTCTCAAAATTCTCCACACATTCTCTATTGGGGACAGGTCAGGACTGCAGGCAGGCCAGTCCAGTACCCGTATCCTCTTCTTCTACAGCCATGCCTTTGTAATGTGTGCAGCATGCGGTTTTGCATTGCCTTGTTGAAAAATGAACGGACGTCCCTGGAAAAGAAGTCGTCTTGAAGGCAGCTGATGTTGCTCTCAAATCTCAAATATGTTGCTGCATCACAGAAGAGTAAATGACCCTTACCAAGGGCCCGACCCCATAGCATGACAGAGCCTGACTTTTGGACTTGTTCCTCATAACAGTCTGGATTTTTGTTTTTGGTCCAAAAGAGATCTGTTATACTGATGGGTCTGAGCACAATCCCCGGTTCTACTGAGTGATGGTCCATCCCAGATGCCTCCAACGCCACTTGGTCATAACATTGTATAAAGCTTGTTTCTTGCAAGTTTTAAGTGGTATTTGTGAATGTAACTCTGTATTGTAGTGCTTGATAAAGGTTTGATAAAGTAATCCCTTTCCCATGTGGTTCTATCAACTATTGATGAATGACGGTTCTTGATGCAGTGCCGCCTGAGGGAGCCGAGATTACGGATGTTCAGGTTAAGCTGGCCTTTACTCACTGAAATTCCTCTAGATTCCTTGAATTGTTTAATGATATTGTGCACCATAGAGGGAGAAATATGTAAATCCCTTCCAGTCTTTCTTGGAGGAACTCTGTTTTTAAACAATAATTCTCTCACACTTTTGTTGACAAACTGGAGATCTGCCCATCTTTGCTCATCAAAGACTACTTTGACGCCTTTTCTGGATGCTGCTTTTGTACCCAATCATGATTGTTATCACCTGTTGATATCACCTGTTTGAAATCACCTCATTATTTAGGTTTTTTTTATTCATGACTAGCTCTAAATTGCCCCTGTCCCAACTTTTTTGGAATGTGTTGCAGGGCCTGAAATGCAGGAATGGATGTTTATTAACAAATGAAATGAAGTAGACCAGAGAAAAACATGACATCTCTCTGGTTCATACTGACTACAGTGAAATGAAAGTCAAATTAAATGTAAGAAACTGTGTGGGTTTTGTTATATGCTTTATATATTTTCTATAGTTAATTTCCATACTACCCCAACGTTTTCTGATTTGGGGTTGTACATTCCTGTATGTTGTAAGTTTTGGCACCTCTGGCCAGGCCTAAATAACAGTAACTCAACACAGCCTTTGCAATGATCTGAAATAAGGTGTTTCTGCACATTTGAGTGAATACATTTTAACATAACAGTTGGCGTTTGCAAAAGTTTGGTCACTTGTTTTGTTTTTTGCCTGATAATATACACACACATCATACACGAGATTCATATTTTGTTTTCTTTGCTGTAGTTTTGTTGTAGGTAGACAGCTGAAGTCTTCCAGTTCACAAATGTGAAAAGAAGGTCAGACAAAAGCATAAAGCTTCAGCCTTGAGATTCCTGACGGTTTCAGTTCAGGGTTTCTTGGTTATAGCAACGTCTTTCTTCTTTGTTCCATTTGGTTCTCGTTAGCTCTTGTTTATTTTTGCTATCAGGCATGCTGTGCTCTTTTCCCATTGATGACTTGCTTGCTGTCTTTTGTGATTCATTTTTTACTTGAATATAGTCAGTAACCAAATAAGCCCAAGTCCAAACCTCAAAAATCCTTTTGCAGAAGCTTTTCTTGCTGACTTACTTTTACTTTACTTCACTGTTTTATTTCGCTTTCCTTCTGCCTAGTTGTTCTTTTCTTTTTATGCACAGCTTTGCTTTTGTATTTCCTCACTTGCATCCATCCACCAACTACTTTACTCCATCCATCTACGTATCCATCCATTCATTGTTCCACACTTTCATCCATCAGACTTTGTTCCTTCCACCAGTTCAACTGTTCATTATTCCTCCATCCTCATGTTACTCCATCCATCTATACACTGGTCCGTACATTTATCCATTATACCTCCTTCCATCCATCCACACGTAACTGTTCCACACTTTCATGCCTTTCATTCCTTCTACCAATCCACGTCTTCCTTATACCTCCATCCTCACTTTGCTCCATCCATATTTATACCCTTCATTCATCAATTATACTTCCTTCATTCTTTTCTTCCATTCATCATCCACCCATTACTGTTCCACCCTTACATCCATCACCTTTCCTTCCTTCCTCCAACCCAACATTTCTTTTTCCATTCCAACTTCTCTCCATCCAACTATATACTCATTTATTCATCTATTATACTTCATTCATTCCTTTAATCCATTCATCAATCCATCCACCCTTTACTGTTCCACCAGTCCATGTCTTCATTATATCTCCATCCTCACTACTCATCCATATTTATACCATCCATTCAGGCATTACACATTTCCTTTTTTCCATTCATTATCCGTCCATCCACCCATTACCTTTCCACTCTAAAATCCATCATGCTTCACTTTCTTCTGCCAGTCTAAATACTTTATTCATTATTCCTCCATCCTCATTTTACTCCATTCATACATGTACTAATCCATTCATTCATCTATTAATTCAATCCATTCATCCTTCCTTCCTTCCTTTCATCATCCATCCATCGACCCATTACTGTTCATCTATTATTATTCATCCATCTACAGTATATACCCCTCCATTTATTCATACATTACAGTCCCTGCATCATCCATCCATCCATGTATTCATCCATTCACTCATTATCATTCTTTCAAACTCAACTCATTTTTTCCCTCCTTGTATCAATCCATAAATTAAATTAAACCTCCAACATTACTTTCCTCCATCCATCTATATACCAAGCCATTCATCCATCCATTACCCTTCTTTCAAACCATTCATCCTCTCAGCCATTACAATACTTGCCCTCCCTTTTTCCTTGCTTTCATCATCCATCACCTTTCCTTCTTTCCTTTGACCACATCCTTCTTCCTTCCTTTCCTCCAACCTTATACCCACATATCCATCCATTCATCCCTTACACTTCCTTCCTTTCTTCTTTCCTTCATTCTATCCATCTATCCATTCATTGAATCCTCTATAAATCCACCAGTCCGTCCTTCCATCCATGCAAATATCAGTCTTTCTTTCTACATGCCTTTCTCCCATCAATCCAGGAATTCATTTGCACCTCCTTCTTTCCTTCCTTCCTTTCTTCTTTTCCTTCTTCCATCCATCCATCCATCCTTTCTTTCTCTGTCCATTCATTGCACATTCTTTCCTTGTTCTTTTCAGTCTATCAGTTACACTTCCTTTCTTTATCCTTCTGTCTCTAGATCCGTCAGTCTATCCCTTTACCCACCCACCCATGCATTTCTTCTTTCCTTCCATATCAATTCCTTCCATCTGTCCATTCATTAGAGCTTTCCGTTATTCCTTGATTCCTTTAGTTATATGTAATTTCTTTCATCTGTCCATCCATTACACTTCCATCCACTCACCTGTCCATTCCAAGAGCTTACTTCTAAGTTCTCTCACTCCTTCTCTCATTAGACGTTGCTCGATATTTCTGTCTTTCTTTCCCTTTCCTCTCACTTGTATTTCTATTTGTTTTCTTGTCTACTTTTGCCTTTGCTTTTGGTCCTGTGGCCTTCGATAAGGTGATTTTAGTTAGTTCCGTAAGCCCCTGTAAATCCCAAACCCCAAACCCTTTATCACAGCATCTCCTCTTTGTCCTTCAGCACGGCCCGGGTTAAAGTGCACTCTATTCTGATCCCCAGTAGCCGAATCTTAAACAAGTAGGAAGGGGGGATGGAGAAACTAAAACACAGACGTAGGCCAGCGGGAGCCCGGAGTTTCCCAGCACAACGGTCGATAGTCCTGTACCGGCATGTCGTCTCTGCTCAGAGATATGATGATCATCTTGCGCCGTGACTCACACACTCGTGTCTTTCAGTCGCAGCGAGCGTCTCGCATCTAGACTCGCTCCTTCTTTCAGTTCCTCTCTTCTCCTGCTGTCTGTACTGGGAGCCAAGTGCATCTGCTCCCATCACTTCAAAGTGCCATTATGGATTTTCTCAACCGCGTCTAACTTTATCAGCCATCAGTGCACAACTTTGAGCTTCAGGACGCCCGGCAGTCTGTTTAAGGGCACGCTATTTTCATGCGCCAGACGCCGCTTTACCCAAACTCGTGCAGGCTTTCTCATTTTGGCCAGCGCCGGCATTCATCCTGGAGAGAAGGAAGTCTGTCACCAGGTAGTGCAAAACTGGGAGAGTGATGTGAGTTTGGCTCTGCTTTTGCACATGAATGGAGGCACTTTAGCAGCTTCTACCTCAAGTGTAGTTTAAAGAGTATTTTCAGAACAGCACCGATAAGCCTTTTGGAAAATATAGCACGAAAATGTACCAACTGCCCTTTAATCAGGTCTTTTTTTTTCTCGTCTATATGCGTCTTCCTTCTTTTGTACTACTTTTCTCCTTCTCAATCCAGTCTAAAGAAATCACCTTGCACTTAGTTTAGGTGGTTTATAATTGCAAATTCAAAAACAAAAGGGTTTGGTATCTATCATTTTTCAGCTTTGACACATGAAACAAAAGTTTGAGAAAATGAGTCGAAATAATTAACATAACGCTTATGTAAAAAAAAGTGTAGAACAGCTCATGCATGGGACTGTGGTGGCCTAGCGGTTAAGGTACTGGACTCTGGACCAGAAGGTCCAGGGTTCAAATCCCACCCCTGCCAAGCTGCCACTGTTGGGTCCTTGAGCAAGACCCTTAACCCACAATTGGATTGTAAGTATCAATTGTAAGTCCCCCTGGATAAGGGAGTCTGCTAAATGCTGTAAATGGCTGTTGTTACAGCCATGGCTTGCCCTCACTACGTTTCCCAGCATTCATCACTAGCCATATAGGCATGTTTGCATGTTCTCCCCTTCTTTATCAATCCCGAAGACATGCCTTAAATCAGCTGGAGTCTCTAAGCTGATCGTGAGTGTGTGGGATCCTCTCCTGTCCAGGGTTGGTTATTTCATATTTCATATGCAGTGCGAGCTCAGCTGCTTTTCACGTTCTTTCATCTTCTCACATGCCCGCTTGCCATTTTTCCACATCCTGCAGGCATGTAGAGAACCTCTCATTTTCACAGGTGCTAAAGAGCGCCTAATAATTTTATTCACGGCAGATAATTGAGTCAGGCAGCTGCAAATGTTGGTGGGTTCTTAATGGGAAAAGTCATTACGGCAGAGCTGCACCTAAGGCAACTTCTCATGGCTGCGGAATGACAGGCGAGCAGGAGGAAGAGGGAAGAGCCAGAAATGGCTGTGAAAATCGTCAGGGGCGCAGGAGTCCCCGACTGGCCCGATCCGTCGGAAGCCAGCGGCAGCGATAGAAGAAAAACAGTGGTAATCATGGTGGCGGGGTAGCACGGGGCACACTGATTAGGCCTTATGGGGGTCATGCTGGAAGTTCCGCAGCAGGAGGTTGAATGCACAGAAGCAACTGATCGGCCGGCGTCTTCCAGACCTGATCACGAGGGGCAGACGCTGCACTTCTGAAATGAAATCAAGCCAGGGTTTTTCTGGGGGGAGGACCAGCAAGTGTAATCAAAGTAGAACGTTACAGCTCATCTGCTGCATCAGTGGAATGGGGCCAGCATCTGTATGGCCCCCAGACACAGCAACTCTAAGAGGAACCAAAAGTGATCAAGCAACTGGAGGACCGGATTTGTGTTCAGACTGGACGGGACTTGTCCCAAACCAACCTGCTACTGTCCTGAGCAAAGCTTTGTATTTTAAATAGGGGTGTGTATTGGGAAGGACATCACGATACGATTCTATCACGATTCATCGCGATACGATGTGTATATTCCACAGCTGAAGTAAAAGTTACATTGTACCATCACATCACATTGAGCATTCAGCGGACAAACTGACACCTACAGGAGCGGAGATTACACCCCGTTTAAAATGTGATTTTTATTCCTTCAAAAACTCAATATTTTGAGCTGAAAATCGATGTAGTATATCACGACAATAAATATTGCGGTATATATCAATTTTTTTTAGCACGGCCCTAATTTTAAAGTGTTATTCACATATAAATAAGTACAGTCATACCTTGGCACTTTGAATTTGCGTTTTGACGAGAAACATTTGTCTTGACACTCCCACACTGACGATAACTTGTATGAGTCAAGACGCTTGACTCGTTTGCCCTTTCAAACCGAACGTAGGAGCATTGTCAGTCTCACAATAGCTCTCGCTCAGTGCAACCCTCCACTGAAATCTGCTTTAAATGTTTTTCTTAAACATATTTTTACATATACAGTGAAACTTAATTTGTTCCAGAAAATTGTTCGAATGCCTTCACGATTCAGTACACAGTGATTCAGATTCACACTAGCTCTTGCTCAGTGCAGATCTCCGCTGTGTTTATTGTGTTTTTCTTTATTTTTACATCTACAGTACTATATTCTTAGTGAAAACAAGTCTCCATGGAGCCAAACAAAAGGGAAACAGGAACTGAATGCTCCAGAACACAGGCTGCAGTTAGCGTAGCAGCTATGTGAGTACACCGGTAGAGTAAGTGTTTTGCTTTTACTTTTCACTTTCAATCCATTACTCACTAAATGACTTGAGATTTTTCAACAAAAAGCAAGCCATGGGCGTGACTGTAACCATTTTTGTTTTTCATTTTCAATACATTATTCAATAAAGTGAATGAGATTTTCTATGATTAATTATAAAACAATTTGTGTTCATTATTTTGGCCAACTGTAGGTTATTTATAAGTGTTTTAAACATTAAGATTACTTATCATAGTATCCCCTATGATACAGCATAGACTGCTCTACCGAAAACTCGTTAAACTCCTCAGTTCATGATACATAACTTAGGATGGATTTGTTGGAACACATCCCCATCATAAATCAGGGAGCTTTTGTGCAATGTGTGGATTTTCTGGGGATCTGGAACGGATTCATTCAATTTATATCATTCCTTATGGGAGAATTTTGCTCGAAACTCGTCCTTTTCGGTTCCCGACAAGCCTTCTGGAACAATTTACCCACGAGAACCAAGGTACCGCTGTATCTGTATGTATTCAATGATTAATAGCATTATTAAAGCAAAGGAATGTAATAAAATGCATAAACTAAAGACATGAGATGAGTGAAAATAAAGTGAAGCCACTGAGGTTTCAGCACGTCTCATCACTGGGATAGCGGTGCTGAGACTGAGGGGGTGTCTGAAATATTAATAAAACAATATAATATTCATTATCCGATGGGAGGCTCTTTTTTAACTATTGAACTATTTGCTTAGTTAAATCCAGGTGGTGAACTTTTTTTTTTGGCCGGGCAGTATATATATACACACATATATATATATATATATATATATATATATATATATATATATATATATATATATATATATATATATATGTGTATGTG
>JAJAGP010000551.1:0-251008 GCA_025084515.1 Ancistrus triradiatus | reverse complement strand
TTATGGTGATCAGAGACATTGGGTTGCTGTCTTCTGCCTCCCGTGGGGTTGCCAATGTCTCATGTGATCCCTCTTGGCTGTGTTACCTACCAGTTCTCCTCTTTCTAGCTATGCTGCTATAGCTAATGCTGCCGGGGTCTCATGCTACACATGGCATCAGTGATGGTTAATAGACACTGTGCTCTTAATCAATAACTAATTGCATTTTCTGTTTTCTCTCCGAGCTGTGTTCCGGTGCCAGTTCCAGCCCCACACCTGATGTTCATCCGCTGCAGCTTCACTCGGGCTGCTTCCGTCATCAGCTCCAGCCCCACCATACCCGGGCTACTTAATGCCGATGTGCATACTTCACATTTTAGTCGAACTTTGACTTCATGACTTTAATTTCGCTCTTCGCGCCCAAGGAGGTTGGGTCCCTTTTTGAGTCTTGGTCCTCCTAAGGTTTCTTTCTATAACACTCAGGGAGTTTTTCCTTGCCTCTGTCGCCCTAGGCTTGCTCAATTTGGGATTGGACGTAGTTATTAGGAGATAATCTAAACTTGTAAAGTTGCTTTGAGACAATGCTCCATTGTAAAAAGCGCTATATAAATAGATCTGACTTGACTTGACTTGACTTCCTCCAAGTTCTGCATAAAACTATACCCATATTCTCTAAAACACACACAAAACAGACGTATTCAAAACAAACACCTCCGAAGGCGCTAGAGGTTCTCGCTGCTCTTGCCACTCCATATTTTAAGAGCATCCCATAAGTAGAAGATACACATCTATGCATTCTAAATAATAAATAAAGCATAAATCTCCCTCACCAAAACTCGTTCGTAACACAGACGCCTCTGGGCCTGGGCTGGACTGAGCCGTGGAGCTCAGAGGAACACAAACCCGTGGTCAGAAATAGAGATTTCACTGTATCCCTTAAATCCTCCGATGCTCCCTTCCAAATGAGATCTCACGGGAGCCATTTTAAAGGTGCGCTGCATACCCAGTGCATCTGAACCTTTGTGCGAATTTGGAGTCGGACCGAGGCTGTCAATAAGGTAGGCGGATTCAGTAGTGACCTCCAGTATGTACACGCCAACGCAGACGAGCACACTTATGTGCACATTTTTTAATGAAGTGTTTCGAGCTACGTGGCACTTATGAAACGTAAGGTGACAACACATCATGAGCCATTTTCCTCTTCATGCAGTTTGTTGTCACAGCAATGACTCAGGGGGGGGGGTTTGATCGCTTGGATCTCGATGTAAATTAGAGACAGGAGCATGAGGTTGTGTCTTTTTAAGCCCCTCATGAGCAGTAAGATCCTGATTCCTCACTTTCGCACCATTATTCAAGACCTGCATCTTAATGTGCAAGCAACGATGCTCAAGTGCCATAGCAAAAAAGTGAGAGCAGAGCGAATCGGCACTGTTATTCTCACTAGTATCATTCTCACTTTCATTTCCTTGTTTTCTCTTGCTACGTGGCTGTCGAGTCAGATTTATTTCTGTAGCGCTTTTTACAATGGAACAATTCCAAACTGAAAGCCTGGGCGACAGTGGCAAGGAAAAACCCCCTAAACGTTATAAGGAAGAGATGGAAGGCCAAGACTCAAAGGGACCTGACCTTGGGTGGCTTAGATGATAAATGTAAGAATGAAACTCGTTTATGTAGTCAAATAAGTCTGTAGTAATAGTTCAAAAAACAGGTAAATATTAACAACTAAATCAAATATTGAATAAAATAACATGGGCATCATATCACCAGTACAACCACGTTCATGCAGCTCCTGTGTGGAGCACTAAATCTGCTCACATCCACAAACAATTCTGTTTTCTACAACGGAAGTAACTACCAGTAACACCGGGCTGGTCAGCTCACTAATCAGTGCTGCATGACCCCAGAATAGTGGACGTTGAGCCAATTGTCTGTAATTCCACCTTTTTTATGACATACTGAGGCCTAAACAGACTATTCCAGTGTAAATTAGGGATGTGATTTAATGATTTCTTGACATTTTCTGGGGTTTTGTCGATAACAATAATTTGCAGATACTTTGGCAGAGTCTATCTCGGTTCTAACCGCCTGACTTGGCACCGTGTATATCCAAATGTAACTGGTCACAGCATTTGTCTCGGCATCTGTTGCTTTTCGTGTCATTAGGCACTTTTTTTGAAGAACGACTCCTCTAAAGCTTGCCGAGTGTGTTTTTGTGCTCAGACCTAAAAGTCTAAGTTAGTACCATACAACAGTATGAAACAGAAACAGGACATGCAGAGACCTTCAAGGAGAGATCTGTTTACCTAGAACGATTAACCGTCCTAGGAAGTCTCTGGGAAGTGAGATTGCAAGATGCCAGTAATGCTGGAAGAGAGGTGTTTCAATAGCTTTCTTAGCTACATAGTGTGACTTAAACTGTGAGGTATAAAAATACACGTTTGACAGAGTGTTAATTGGAAAGTGCAGACAATTGTCATTCAAGTGCTATGAATGTTCCTTTTACTATCATACAGGGGGAAGGGAAATGGAAGTAGAAAAGCATTTAAGAAATGTTAAAGAAGAGAAAGAGAATGGCCAATCGAGCAATCAGTTAAAGTACTCCCATTAAGAGTTCCGCGTGCAAACCTATCTAGGGAGAAGCAGTAACACTTAACAGGTAACATGATGGTATGATGGACCTTTTGTTTAACGGAAGCCAAAAATGCACCGATAGAAAGGATTAGGAAACACATTTAAGATTATCCTGATAAAAAAAGATTAAATGAGTAATTATGAGCCAGTTTATATAGTTATAGGTTAGAGAGAATATACAGGTAGTGGAGGGACAAACAAAGGAGTACTACTTACACTAGGACACCATTGATAGCTTGGTACAAATTAGTAGCGGAAAGTCATCCATACAAACATGAGTAACTTTCACAAAAAAGTCTCTAAACACATCAACCGATTCCAAAACGTGTGAATGACAGACTCCCGCTCTTTAACTCCCACCTCTGCTCGTGGATCCGCAGCATTGATTGGCTCTTGAGGCGACCAGCTATTTTTGCCCCAACGTATTCCTACTAGAATTTATTCTGTTATTTAAGACCTCGGCTATTAAAGCCAACAGACATAGATCTGATGGAGGTGAAACAGCCTGAAAATCAGTGCAAATGCATCGGTCCGAATACAAACCAAAAATCGATCCTTGGTTGGGGTTCAGCAGATACCAGACCAATTTCACCTAAATGTCTTAGTCTCAGTGTGCTCACTTTTTGCCAGACAGATTCTCCACTCCTACAGAACTTGGTCACGTGTCATAAATTGTGTACCAGCTCTGGGTAAAGGGTACAGGCGCACAAATTGGCGGCCCGGCCCCCGACTCCAAAGACCCTTGTGTGAAAAATAAGCTCCCTCGCCTCATTAAACTAGCAAGGCTTATTTTCACTGCATCGAAAGGTAAGCGCTCATAAGCAGTGATCGATTGCCTCATTGTTACCCTAATCGCCTTCAAATTGCTGCGGTATTTTTCAACCTTGTCCAAGGGTCGTAAGTCATTTATTGTGCGCCTCTTGTCACGAGTACACACATCTGAACAGGGCGTACACCCTTCGGCACCCTGCGTTCGGGGGGTATTAATAATCCCCGGTGTGCTAATTAATGAGCTGCTTCCTTAATGACCCAGTTCCCAACCTTGAAGTCTTGTAGGACCTTAGAGATGCTCTGTTCCAGCCTGCTCAGTACACACGTTCACAAACACCAGCACAGTCAAACGTGACGTTCACCCGCCCACACGAGTCTGCCAAACTCTTGACAGATTTATTTCTGATTTCCAACAGCGCCTCCGTGCCTCCAGAAGGGGAATTTGCTGTAATGTGTACAGATATAATGAGAAAAATGGAGCAAAACAAGCGTATCCCAAACACCTTTTTGTTTCTGGCCAATTATCTGTCAGGGTTTGGTTTAGAGAAAATAATAGGGGAGTAAGCGTACGTTCGAACCATGTATAATCTTCTCTAAACCCCCGACTACAAATGAAAGCTGCATTACAATGCAGAGAAATAATATTTTTTTTCTAATTGCCTCTTCATATTTTGCAATTCATGCAAATCAAACGGCACAGGGATTTATTCACTTTCAAGGTCATTCAGGTCCTGCTTTCCAAAATACTCTAAATGTTTCCGTCTGAAATCATCGTACCGCAAAGACTTAAGCCACGACCGAATTTAAGAGCTTCAATCCGATCTTACTGACATTTAGCGATTCAAGGCAGCGCAGGAAGTCGCTCGACATGAATACAGTCAAACACGCGAGTGTAAACAAATTAGTAAGACAGATGAGAGAATTTTCAATTCCGCCAGAACATCTAGTAAGAAAGATTGATTAAGCTCTGTACTGGTGGGGATGCCAGTTTGTTAAAAGAGGGCAGAAATAGTCTATGAGTCTAAAATAAATAATCTTGAGGCTCATCACACAAGGTCGTGTCCATAGTCCTCTCTTTGGACTCCTGTAAGAAGCTTAAGACCTGCTATTAAAAGGCACCATAGTCCTGGCACGCTGCCAACACCACTGGAGATGAAAGCATATCCAACCAGCTATTAAACTTTCATTTAGCAGCTACGCCATGATGTAAATGTCCACCAATATTCATACAGGCAGTAGGTTGATGGGTCGGTTACAGTTTTTCCACTTTACGATGGGAATCTGATTATAGGGCTGCATCAGGCCACTAGTTTGATAGTCGAATAATCTGTTGAGTATAATGAATCGCTAGAGAGTGAGAAATGCGTACGATGTTGTCACCAACTGATTGGCCCTCGAATTAGTGGCCAAAGTTGTTGATTTTTGGTCGACGCCCCCCAATCTAATGAGGACCCTTAATGAAGACTGAACCAGAAACTAAACCTGAATGTCTTGATGCATGCTCAATGATCCAGGTAAGAAAATCCAAGAAGTTGAATCTGTTCATCTGGACACAGATTTTGTTGGAGAAACGTCTCGTCACTCATCTAAGTGACTTCTTCAGTGTCAGCAGTTGGAAAACTTCCCCAATCTTATATACAGCACCTTTGCATAACGACTGGCACCAGCACCACTGCATAACAATGGGACCGGTGATCAGTTTAATATGCAGATTGACATAGCCATTAAGACTAGCAGGAACTAGCAGGAACCCCTGATTGAGACTGGTAGGAACCGGCCTCAGTTTTGAGGCAGATCTCACAGTCTCAGGCCAAACCCTTCAAATCTCACTCATCATTTAAAGAAAACTGCTGTAATATCCAATGTATCTGATATTTGCATTGCTGTGGCTGTATTTGATTTGTAGCAGTGGTGACAAATGAAAGTCGGCACTTCATCCTGGGGCGTTGTGCTGAAAATTAATTTTATTATTATAAACATTATTTTGTTTCTGGGCCGGGCCTGATCTTATGCTTTGGAATTTCCTGAACTTGAGAGGCATAAAGACTATCCGTACCCCTGAATAATGACTAGAGAAAACATTGAAAGCAAATGAACTTATGTTTGAACCAGTATGAACCACAAGGATGAGACTTTGAATCAAGTCTAGAAGAAACATCATCGAGATTCTACCTTACAGTCTTACCTTACCACTTGCTCGTTAGCTCATGTTTGGTTTAGAGACTTTTTTGTGTGGATGACTTTCCTCTACTTATTTATACCAACATGTAACTTTTTTTCGTAAGTGTAAGTAGTACTCCCCCCACTACCTGTTTATTCTCTCTAATACTTCGGAGATAACTAAACAAACTGGTTCACATTCAATTGTTGGGTCTCTCTTTCATCTGGTTGATCTTCCGTGTTGTTCGTAATACTGCCTATCAATGCATTTTTGGCTTCCGTCAAACAAAATTATGAGTCGTGTCAAACGATGCACACCTGTAATAGTAACCTTGAATCTTGCCATGAAGAAAAACTAGAAGCAGCCAGCATGGACACTTTTTAAGACTTTGGATCATGACTTGCAGGAAGCTGCTAACAGGATTAGCTGAATGAAGATGGAGGAGTGACCTTGAATCAAGCATTAACACCTTATAAAGAGTATACTAACAATTAGGCTAGTAGGAACCTTCAGTTAATACAATAACAGCAAATCAAGACTAGCAGAAGATCTTGATTGAGACTAGTAAGAACATTTGAAGGAATTCATTAATTAAGATTAGTATCACCCTTCACCAAGACTAGTTGGAAGTCTAGAGACAAGATTGGGCCCGGAGTTAACAGAATCAAAACCATCAGCCAGAAGATACCTCGAATCAACGAACATCTAATTAGGACCATCAAGGTCATCGATCACCCATAACCTAGACGAGAGGAAACCTTGGGTGTCTCTCAAATGGTTTACTCATTCACTGATCACTATATAGTGTGTTCTGGGTAGTACACTGTAGAGGGTAACAGCTAGCGGCACAAACGAGGGAATTCAGACAACGCCTACTTACGCAAATCATCTTGACCTTTCATCGCATAAACCAGCCGAAACATGAACAAGCCTACCAGTGCCGTCACAAGACTTTGGAGTAATGCAGGTCAGCATTGTTTTAATTTAATAAGTGTGGAACTTCACTCGTTTGTCCAACGAACTAAATCCATGACGAATACATAAATATGAAATGCACTATTTTAACCAGTAAACACATTATTGTCATTTAATAGTCATTTTGTACTTATGTGGGACTGTGTTAGCCTAGCGGTTAAGGTACTGGACTATGGACCAGAAGGTTCAAGGTTCAAATCCCACCTCTGCCAAGCTGCCCCTGTTGGGTCCTTGAGCAAGGCCCTTAACCCACAATTGCTTGGATTGTAAGATTGTATCAATTGTAAGTCGCTCTGGATAAGGGTGGCTGGTAAATGCTGTAAATGTAAATATTTGTACATGAAATTCATCACTCAGGTGGTTTCGGATTCGTCCGTCATCTTTTCAGAGTAAAGCGGAAGGAAACTGCTATGCGTTGTGTTGTGTTAGTCCGTAAGTTATGTACATTGGTTTCCACTATGTTTACATGCATGATGTACTACACAGTATAGGGAATCAAATTGTCCACTGAGAATTTGGACAACCCTTCAAAATGGCCAACACTCTTAATAGAACACTAAATAGTCAACAATGCCTCGGTTCTCGACCACTTCGAAACTCGTCGAATTCGGTTCTTGACGCATTTTGACTTGAAAAATGTGTCTCGGTTCTCGTTCGTTTGCTCGGCGCACTTGCTTGAACTTGTATGACTCATTTCAGCCAAAACTTGATTCACGATTCATGATTCAGGATTCAGTACACGGTGATTCTGGTTCAGAATAGCCCTTGCTCATTGAAAATCTCTGTTGTGTTTTTCGTGTTTTTCTTTATTTTTCCATCCACAGTACTGTATTCTTGGTGCAAATAAGCCTCTCTGGGTCCTAAAAAGGTTATTCATAAGAGCCAACCAAAAGGAAAACAACTGAACTGAATCCTGTAGTTATACCTTGAGTTCACCAATAGAGCAAGTGTTTTGCTTTTCACTTTCAGTCTATTCCTCACTAAATGACAAAACATTTTTCAACACTTTATTATAAAATAAGCTTTGTGTTAAGTGTTTGAAACAATATGCTCATAATACATTCATGAACCGTACTTAAGATGGATTTGTTGAACATATCTCCATCATACATCAGGGCGCTCCTGTACAGTACAATACAACTCCATCGACACATGTAATGCCTTATACAGTGTGGATTTTCTGGGGATCTGGAACGGATTATTCAATTCACATTATTCCTTATGGGAAAAATTTGCCCGGTACCCGTCGTTTTCGGTTCTCGACAAGCCTTCTGGAACCTATCCCTGGCTAGTAGGTACTGTGACTCATTATTAGGAATGTTTTTTTAAATGTATGTAGGGCTGTTGCATGTAAATTATGCAGCGATTTCAGACTTCTGACTGTCCAACTTCTACGCAGCACTCTTCCTAATTGGAGATATATTATTGCACGTCGGTGCCAATTAAAGAGCATGGCCTTTGCATAATTACCATCATTAATTAGCACATTTGCTAGTCATTGTTGAAATATGCATGACCATCAGATGTAAGTACGCACAGTTTCACAGATCTGGTTCTTTTTTTTTTTATTTACCCCTCCTCTATCGTTCTTTTTCTCTCTCTCTCTCTAGAGAGAGTGAGTGAGAGTGAGAGTGAGTGAGTTCTGAAAGGAGGCCACCATCTGGAGGATCACTCCAAACAGAGGAGGCTAAACCTCTCAGAAAGCTCGGAGATCATCTCAAAGACCTACAAGAGATGGTAATGCCAAGGACATTGACCTCAACAAGCACAAAGCAGCCACTCAGAGCAAAGACATGCCACTTCATGATTTTTGACCTTGGAATATTTGTAACAAGCAGCTTGCTTTTATTCTTGCATATACTCACTCTGCTAAATGGCTTAATGCACATATTACATAAAAGTCCTCAAACGTTCCCACTACCTTATCAGTTTTGGGCTTACTTGCTCGTTAGCTCACGTTTGGACTAGAGGCTGTTCTCTCGGTTGATGTGTTTAGAGACTTTTTGTGTAAGTTACTCATGTTTGTGTGTACCAAGCTGTAAATGGCATTCCTGAGTCCAGTGTATGTGCCTGTCCTATTCTAAGTAGTACTCCTTTGTTTGTCCCCCTCACTACCTCTATAGTCTCTCTAACCTATAACACAGTCTGTCTGTGGAATGTATATTCTATACAGTTCTATGCTCATACCTGTCATGTCCTCAACCAAAGCACACTATTTGCTAGTCCCTTTCATGCCCCCCTAGAGACACGCAGAATACACCAATCGTGCCTTGGATTTCTTCCCCTCCCCTTTTTCACAAGCAGGAAGCCATGAATGAAAACACCACCGAAGAGCTTATCCCCGAAATAAATCAACACTGGTAATATGGACCTGGTTTATAGTAAATGATGGAGAGAGGTAACAGAAGAAATAACGTTTTATGTGGTTCCTTTCAAAACACTGGAAAATGAGGGGTTCCAAAAAAAAAAAACGAATTACTTGATAGTTGATCCAATACTTTTCCAACACTGCCGTACATTACAATCTGTTCAAGAAGGTACCTCGGCCAAAATGGTCTGTTATCTTTTTTTCTTTTTAAAATTGGGAGATTAGTTTGATTGTAGTGTTTTGTAACTTGTAAAATGGAATTAAAACTTGTGGTGCTACAATAAAATAAATTGTGATATGATATTTTTGCGATATCTCTCACCCTTACTTCATCTAGCTCATCTACCATGTTGTTGATAATACTGTCCATCAGTTCAAAAGTATCAGGTCCATCATAGCATCCTCTTAAGTGTTACTCCTTAAGTGTTACTCCACCTCTTAAGGTGCTCCCTGATTTATGATGGGGATATGTTCAGCAAATCCATCATAAGTTAATGTTTCATGACCTGACAAGTTTAATGAGTGTTGGTAGAGCGATCTATACTGTATTATAGAGAAGCCAATGATAAGTAATGATAAGTAAGTTAATGTTTAAAACACTCACATTAATCTACAGCTGGATAAAATAATTCACACAGAGCTTATTTTACAATAAAGTGTTAAAGTCTCATGTCATTTAGTGAGTCATGGGTTGAAAGTGAAAAGTAAAAGCAAAACACTTACTCTATTGATGAACTCAGGGTGATAAACTAACCTCTTTAGGACCCATGGAGACTTGTTTGCAGGAAGTACCGATAAACACAGCGGAGCTCTTCTCTG
This sequence comes from Ancistrus triradiatus, assembly GCA_025084515.1. NCBI lineage: Eukaryota > Metazoa > Chordata > Actinopteri > Siluriformes > Loricariidae > Ancistrus > Ancistrus triradiatus. Next base: position 241,304 of record JAJAGP010000551.1, on the reverse strand, counting down.
AGAGCCACTGTGAACCTGAATCATGACTCTGTGTACTGAATCGTGACTCGTGAATCGAGTTTCGTGAATATTTCTAGTCAGAATGCATCGAGGTCCGATGTCGAGAACTGAGGTACCACTGGTTCCAAAACGTATGGCTGGTTCTTTATATCCTAAATGAAACTGACCCATTCAAACACCATCTCAGTAGTGGATAGTGCATAAGCTGCTCTACAAGATATTCATAATTCATATCCCAAATAAGCACACTGTATATCCTCTCCACCCATGCTTATAAGCGTAGTAAACACAATAGGTAAAAAAACAACAAAAAAAAACAGAAAAACTCCTTCCACCTGCCCAACCATATTCAGATGATGTATTATTCATGGGCAGATTATTACATTCCTGGTTCACTCACTGTAATTGTGCTGACATCTCTTTTTGTAAAGCAGAGACGCCAGGAATGCAGAAACACTCCTCATAAATAATATACAATATTCGCTATCAAGACCAACGTGATATGAGATTTGACTTATCACCTGGTCTATTTGGTTCTGTCTTTTTACCGAATTCCGACGCCGCCTACCCATGTGCGAGCGTCAACAGCAATAACACGCTCCATTTTCGGCTTCTCGGCCAAATAGCAAACTGAGATTTCCCATAAACGCAAAGGCTTGGACTGACAATGGGATTTAACATTCGCGCCGGTTGCATTGCGTCTGAACCGTCCCAACGTACTCATGGATCCTGAGCTGCCCTTATACCTCAGTGAGAGCCTGTGTGGTCCTCAACGATATCTGTTCCTGTCGGGTCAGCAGGGATTTTCTCGGCAGTAGCTATCTACGGTTTCCCTTGAACACACACATTAAAAGCACGGGGGGCCCTGCGGTCGGCGGAGTTTGTTAGCTGAGCTGGTAGATAGCGCTCTTTGAGCAAAGGTCTTTATCCGGAGAGCGGCAGACAAGGGGGCATATCGCACCGTGTCAGCCCTGGAGAGGAGCTCTGTCCTAGATAAACACTTTGGAGGAGAGGGAGGACTCGTCTTTTCAAAGAAAGAACAAACAAAACTCATGTCGCTGCTGTGTCTGGGCTCGAGTAGGAAAAAGTGCAGAGAAAGTTTATAGACTCGTCCACTTGGGCTCCATGCGGGTTGAGTTTAGATCCATAGATCTGAAGTTTTAACAAATTACTTAACGGAGATTCCAGACTGCGGACTCACCAGACTATGGAAGGCCATTTTGCAAACTTAAGGCAATTTAACTAATGAGATTTGACAAGTAATGAGGCAGTTTCTTAAAATTATGACCTTAAATCTCTTCGAGTACTTCTTCAAGTGGCTCTTAAAATTCTGGCTTACATAGAGAGTTACTGTGGTATGGTTGTTCATTTGTGGTGACGCAGATTTTAAGGCTGTACTCTTTGGAAGGCTGGGACATCTAAGTCTGGCTTCCCCATACTGCCCATGTTAGGGCCTCAAGCGAGACCTTTAACTCTCGACTGTGGAGCTAAAGGTTTGTGTGGAGTTTGATTGTACTCCGGTTTCCTCCTATATTCCAAAGTTATGCATCAGGTTAATTTGATTCTCTAAAGCACCCCAGTGTGAGTGAGTGAGTGTGTGTGCATGCATGTACCCTTCAATGGATTGGCGCCCTGACTCGGGACTCGACTCAGACTGGTACGCTAGAGACTCGAAAATTGGTCACACATGCTGGAGACTCAAGAATCGACTAGACTCGCATGGTAGAGGCTCAATACTCACAAGTTACTGACTCGAGGCTCGACTTGAACTCGCGAGATTCACGACTCAACTCTGAGTCACATACTAGACACTCAAGACTTGTCTCAGACTCGCATGCTAGAGACTCAAGACTCAACTTGGACTCACGTGCTGAGACTCAAGACTCAACTCAGACTCACATGGACTCGTACACTAGAGACTCGAGATTTAACTCAGACATACACACTAGAGACCCCAGACTCAACTCATACTCACATGGTAGAGAGTCAAGACTCAACTCACTCACATGATGGAGACTCAAGACTCAACTCACTCTCATGGTAGAGACTCAAGACTCAACTCAGACTCACATGGTAGAGACTCAACACTCAACTCACTCACATGGTAGAGATTCAACACTCAACTCAGACTCACATGGTAGAGATTCGAGACTAAACTCAGACTCACATGGTAGAGACTCAACACTCAACTCACATGATGGAGACTCAAGACTCAACTCAGACTCACATGGTAGAGACTCGAGACTCAACTCAGACTCACATAGTAGAGATTCGAGACTCAACTCAGACTCGCATGGTAGAGACTCGAGACTCAACTCAGACTCACATGATAGAGACTCAAGACTCAACTCACATGATGGAGACTCAAGACTCAACTCAGACTCACATGGTAGAGACTCGAGACTCAACTCAGACTCGTATGGTAGAGACTCGAGACTCAACTCAGACTCACATGGTAGAGACTCAAAACTCAACTCACTCACATGATGGAGACTCAAGACTCAACTCAGACTCACATGATGGAGACTCGACACTCAACTCAGACTCACATGGTAGAGACTCAGACTCAACTCAGACTCGCATGGTAGAGACTCGAGACTCAACTCAGACTCACATGGTAGAGACTCAAAACTCAACTCAGACTCGCATGGTAGAGACTCGAGACTCAACTCAGACTCACATGGTAGAGACTCAAAACTCAACTCACTCACATGATGGAGACTCAATACTCAACTCAGACTCACATGGTAGAGACGCGAGACTCAACTCAGACTCACATGGTAGAGACTCGAGACTCAACTCAGATTCACGTGGTAGAGACTCAAGACTCAACTCAGACTCGCATGGTAGAGACTCGAGACTCGACTCAGACTCACATGGTAGAGACTCAAGACTCAACTCAGACTCACATGGTAGAGACTCGAGACTCAACTCAGACTCGCATGGTAGAGACTCGAGACTCGACTCAGACTCACATGCTAGAGACTCGACTCAGACTTGCAATACAGACATGCATGATAGAAACTCAAGACTTGACTTGGACTGCCTGTTCAAAACTTGACTAGGAAATGCATGAAAAAGACTCAACTCAGACTCACATGCTAGAAATTCAAGACTCAGTTTGGACTCACGCACTAGAGATTCGATACTTGACTCCAACTTCTACACTAGAGACTCTAGACTTGACTTCGGCTGTCATGATATAGACTCAAGACTCAATCCGGACTCAAGACTCGACTTGGATTCTCATGGTAGGGACTCGCATGCCGGATACTCGAGTCTTGTTCTGAATTATTCCACACACTCGACTTAGATAAGACCTGAGACCCTCACTTGGACTCACATGGTAAAAGAACTGTGCCTCAACTCAGATTACACATCAGATAATCGAGACTCGGACTCGCATGAAGTGGCTGGTGAACATCTGTGAAACGCAATAAGTGGATATAAATACACCCTGCACATCCAAGACTTCTCAGGCTGTATTTTTAGTAGTGTATTCAGTTCTAGAAAGATACATGGTCACTTTATTGAAAATCAGAACACCCGGTTCTGATCCACACAGTGCAGTAAAAACAGTACGGAAACCTCCTCCCACCTGCCCAAAGGTACTCCGATGATGTTTTATTCATGGCCAGATGATCGCATTCCTGGTTCACTTCCCATAATTGTGCTGACGTCTATTTTTGTTGCACCAAAGACACAGGGAATGCAAAACCTCCTCATGAATAATATACAGTCTATGCTTTTCAAGACGAACATGATAGATGATGTGACATATCACCAAATTGGCTCTTTTTTCGGCATTTTAACATCATACGCCCATTTTAGCATCGTCAACATCGATTACTCTCAGTTTGGAGCTACTCACACTGAGATTTCCCATAAACACGAGGTTTCGACTGACACTGGGATTAGTAAATGTTTAAAGTTTGTTGATTTGTCCTGAACTATCACAGTCACACTGTCTCAACAACATCCTGTCTACTGAGGTACTACAGAGCAACCTAACCCTTCAACCAATGTTAATGTAACCACTTCTCTTAATTCAACAGATGGTCTTAAGGCCTTTTCACACCGAGTCTGATTTTTACCAAGTCTAAGTTTATTTTAAAAGACCACACGTATATTAATGGCATCCTCCTTCGCTTCGAGTCCTAAACTGACGGGCTGCGACGCTGCCTAAAATATTTGATCGGAGCCTGTTGTCATTTCTGCGTTGTTCAGACGCATTAAAAACAGGCTGACCAATCAGAGCTCAGTTGTCAGGCAGAACATCATCAGAGCACAAGAGTAGCAGAGCACAAGAGCTTATAGGACAAGCAACACGCTGACTCTAAAAACATGGATGTTAAAGAAAAGATCTGGCGGAATATAACTGAAAGAATGATGAATGAAACGCTTTCTTGTTTATTTATCTGTTCATGCCCACAAAAACACAAACTAGAGGTTCCTGCACTAATCTTCACTCGTGTCTCGGTTTTTTTTTTTAAGTTGACGATGTGAAAAAGACATGGCGAAACACATTAAGAGAAGGGGAATTAAAGAAAGCAAAAGCAGGGAGTTTTCAGAGTGTTGACAATCAACGCATCAGACTTGGTGCGAAGGTCCCACTACATAAAAAAATCGCATCATTAAAATTGCACCCGGTGCGAAAAGGCTTGTATCCAGAGCAGGATTCCAACTGATACAAACTTGTACTTTACAGTCCAAGCCCTTAAGATGCTTGGGGTTTGAACCCTGGACCAAAAGTCCGGTACCTTTGCTGGGCCACCGCACCATGAACATGTACGGGATTTAAGTTCACAACCTTCGGATTGGCAAACCAGAGCCCACCGCTGCAAAAAGCACCCTGTTGAGTAATTAGGCTATTATTTTGCTCATTTGTTCCCTAAAACTCTTACACTTCATTAAGAAATGCCTTGTGCTTGGATATCTCTGTGTGGGAGGCCAACCATTGTTCTTCAAAGCTGGATCTAAAGCCCAGACGTCCACATGTATTAGTCATACGCCAAAATACTTTATGCACGTGGGAGGACAGCTCATTCAGGGGTGTGAGCACCAGTATGTACATGACTACAATTTTAAATAGCCATCACACATTTATGACCGTCGCCTATTTTCGGCCTGCTTTTAACATGCAAGTTTGATGGTATCTGGTCTGGCTGAGCAGGCGACCCTGATTAACGCGGCCTTAAGGAAAGGTTAAAAGTGATAAACACCTGGGGAAAATGTTTGACGTGTGCTCCGAGAGTGAGAGTGCATCGAGTAAGCTTCTGGGAATTCAACGAAACATGGGGTTGACGTGAGAATTTAGGCACTCTGAGAAAACCTCTGGCGCACCTCCTCGGGGGAAGACGGAAAGGGATATAGCTGTGCCGAGGCGTATTTTGACAGAATGTGTATTGGCTCTATTTTTGGTAATATATGCTGTTTTCGCTGCAGTAAGCAACTAGGACTGCTTCCAATCGCTCAGCCCTGGGAGGGCTTGAGCAGCACTTTCATGGCATATCTGGAGGGATGCAAGAGAAATGAGACTCTTAAATAGATCTAAGCGCACACACACAATCCGCCGCTCCTTAAACCTGGGTTCTCGGCTGGAGAATTAGTGCCTCGCTACCTAGCACAGTTTCATGTTTTTTCTGCTCTAGCACACCTGATCCAAGCTGTAATTAGCCGATGAGGCGCACTGGAGCAGGAAAATCAGTACCCCGGTGCATATCGTAGTAGGGTGTCGGGGTCTGGAGTGATTTTACTGCAAAGCAGGCCAGTTCCACAGCCTATTGGAATGGTGTAGCGTTGCCGTCTAGCCATCACCGATCAATAACGCCTGAGGCAAGAGGAAACAGGATAGCATCAACAAGAGTCTTTATTTATTTATATGTGCCATGTCCGAAAAAGGGAATTGACAAAGGTAATCCCTCGTCCCGGGAGCAGCGGCCGACTGTTGGCAACTCAAGGACGAGCAAAACTGGGATGTGTATGTGTGATGTATTGGTGGAACCTGTGGCTTGAAAGGTTGTGGATTTAAATCTCGTCTCCAGCAGGCTGCCAGCGCTGGGCCTGATCAGATCAGTGGTTACAGTAAATCTCTGCAGTACTAACCAGAAGGTTCTGAGTTTCAGTCAAATCCAGGCTACCTCTTCCCTCAGTAAAGCCCTTAACTTTCAGTTTGCAAGTCACTCTGGATAGCCTGCCAAATGATGTACAGTAGTGTGGAAAAGTCTTTGCCCCTTTCCTGATTTCCTATTTTTTTGCATGTTTGTCACACTTAAGTGTTTCGGAACATCAAACCAATTTAAATATTAGACAACTCAAGTAATGCTAAAACAATGTATTATCACACCTGAGTTCACTGTCTCTAGCCACACCCAGGCCTGATTGTTGCCACATTTACATTTTACATTTACATTTACAGCATTTAGCAGACGCCTTTATCCAGAGCGACTTACAACTGGTACAATCTTACAGTCCAAGCACTTGTGGATTAAGGGCCTTGCTCAAGGACCCAGCTGTGGCAGTTTTGGCAAAGGTGGGGTTTGAACCCTGGACCTTCTGGTCCATAGTCCAGTACCTTAACTGCTAGGCTACCACAGTCCACAGGCCACAACTGTTCTCAATCAGGGCATCACTTAAATAGGATCTGCCTGACAAAGTGAAGTACACCAAAAGATCTTTAAAAGCTACACATCATGCCGAGATCCAAAGAAATTCAGAAACAACTGAGAAAGAAAGTCATTGAGATCTATCAGTCTGGAAAGGGTTATAAAGCCATTTCCAAAGCTTTGGGACTCCAGCGAAGAACAGTGAGAGCCATTATCCACAAATGGCGAAGACATGGAACAGTGTTGAACCTCCTGAGGAGTGGCCGGCCAGCAGATTGGCAGCCACTTAGCGACCATTATTAGCTGCCTTTGACAAGTCAAATTATTAAGGTTAGTTCATGAACTTTCCCTTTCTAGTTTTAATATTGGTGAAATGTGACAGTATGAGGATTGTATGATGATTTTTGGTAGATGTAGTCTAAAGCACTTATACGAGAACATTATGCAATTTTCTGAACAGATTTAGATTATTTAGAATTGTCAAACATGACAAATAAATCAATAAATACATAAATGTAGAAATAAATAAATAGATAGATAAATAAATAAATTGGCCATGTTTTTATTCATATGCCATTTTATGTTGAACATTAATTCATTAATTTAATTGTCACGTTTGGTTCTCAGTACATAATATGGCCCAATGGCCCGAGTCACAAATGTCACCTATTAGAAACACCGACTGGCTGACGGCTCCATGAGACACATTTGCTCCATCAGCCACCACATGTAACATAACTAAAATAAAACCACAAAGACTGAAATGTCACTCGGAAAGAACTCAGTCTCATCAGAATACAGTGCTATTTTGAATGCACGTCTAAGGGGAACGCATGCTTACTGCAAACAGAATGGATTTTATAATGTCCCACTGTTGCCATTTACTGTGTCCGAGTCCCGAGCCAATCCCCGGCCCCCTTATTTGTACCAGGACCGGAGAAATAAGGCGCGAGATGAATAGGAACAACATTTAGCTTATTGAACGAGCTAAATTATTGAACGAGGTAAATTCAATTAAGCGAAGCCATACAGCGGCCCTGAATCGGAGCGATCCAATCGATCTAAATCAGCGAGTCACATACATTTCCACGTTGCCAGGTGGCTGCTGGCGTCCAGTGATAACGGATATTTATTCCTGCGTGAAATCGAATCTCTTTTGCACTAACAGGTAGGCAGATCGAGTACACAGCCAGTGCAGTGCGCCTGAATGGAGTAGAGCTTGCACTGGAGCTTGTCTGAGAGGCTTTGCTACAGGGCCGTGGACCTTTACTTGTGGCCTTCAGTCTTATTGTGTAAAACCGGAGTTAGCCATTCGTCACCTTTTATTACCCTCTATACTAAATCTGCAGATATTTCTAAGCTGCCTGTGCAACCTCGAGTTTCCGTTTGTGCTTCAGACTCCGTGGTATGGCAGCAGATTTGACTCATGGCAAAGGCTTTTTGTCACACACTAACAGTGACTGCAGATTGCTACGGATCTTTGTGGTTCATCGGGGAAAATGTATCCTTAATCTGCCCAGTACAAACAGTGAGATCACAAACAGCCTGTTTTACTGGCTTCTACTCGGAGGCCGACAGCTTGAATTATTGTCCCACAACTGATACAATCGCAGAGATTTATTGACCCGATGCAATATTTACACAGAGCTGTGCACGAGTGTGTGGAAGATACGTCTAGACCACAAAAGAAACACTTTCTCATATTATAAAAGAGAAATGTAGCAGCATTCACTCTGCTTTTTCCCTGTTTCTGCTTGTTTTTATTGATGTTTACGCAGTTTAATACCTCATAGTAAGTTAAAACAACACATTGAACAAATACGCAGTCAGAGATCGTGGAATCACTTGGTTTAACAAAATTGAAATGACATTTCTGACTAATTAGCATAGCCAACTTTTGTGGGTATAATTAGGGTCGTGTGAAGTCCGTTATTTTCCCAGTTTGATCTTTGTATATAATTTTTTTCAGGTTTCCAACTGTTTTTCTTTCAGAAATGAATGACTTTTAAACAAACAATAGCAAAATGGCACTTTGTAGTTAATGAAATTGCTGCTATAACATTTAGCAACATTGAAAATGATATACATGAAAGTTGTAAAAACAAATAAGGAAAGGTTCATGGTGCATATTTTATAACTCTAAATATAAAATACAATAAATAATTCAATGTCAACAAACCTAAGGTCCTTTTAGTAATTCCCTTAAATCATTAGAACACTGTTGTGCCCTGAACTTTTAAATTAAGTCTAGAGATGCACCGATTGCAATTAACTTGGCTAATTCCGATTTGTTCAACATATTACTGGCCGATTCTGATTTTCTCTGTCTTTAAGACTTGTAAATGACAGCTTACAGAAACATTTTTATCCATCTTTTCTTTTAGCTTCAGTTAGCTTTAACCTCTTTGCCTTTGTTAGTTTTGTCAAGTTCCACATATTCAGCGATGCTATTTTAAATGTCGTATTAAATTTGTTGTTCAGAATGAGTCGTTCCTCCTCTCACTTTCTCCATGCATGCAAACGGCACTCACTGCGAAGTAGCCTACTTCCACGCGAACACATGGCTGTGTCTGAAATAGATACCTGCTCCCTCAATAGATGCCCTACTCCCTCATTAGTATTGCACATTATAGGGCTAGGGAGTGGCACTGAAACAGAAGTCAGTTCCTCATCGTCAAGATGCCTCAGCACCTCATAAAGAAACCCACGAGTGGCTGAGGCGCGTTTAAAGCTCTGAACCGAATTATGAAGTTATTCAGAATAACTGTGCTGTTCATGTGTGACTGAGTTTGTGCCCTGTAGGGCCCCATATAAAAGCCAAAGTGTAGTCGTGTTACACTTAGGTTAGGACTCTGTGTTTTCACACTTTTGTCCATCCCAAACCAGCTCAATATTCTTTAAGTCTGGAAACTCCTGCACTCCTGAGAGCCTTTATATCAACATTAAGATGGCAATATAGCTTACTACATCCTATAGTGCAATATTGTCCAGATACTGTCCTAGAGGGTGTAGTAACACAGTCTGTTCCAACACGACACGCATACAGACGAGGAGTTCGCATCATTTTTTAGTATTTCTGAACCTCACTGGGAAGTATTGATAACTGCTTATATATCAGTCATGCTGTAATATGGGTGTTCTAAAACTTTTGACCGGTTGTGCATTTAGCACAAGTCTCATAGACCTAAAATTACTTAATTGTTTTTTCTAATAATGGAAACACATTTGTTCACGTAATTTTACTGGACAGTGATAGGAGTTTATCACACATGGGGCTTGTTGGTGGCTTGGTTTTTGCTCGGATGTGCATTGTTCGCTGTGAGACCTTATATAGACAGGTCTTTCCAAATCATGTCCAACCAACTGAATTTACCACAGTTGGACTCCAATCAAGGTGTAGAAACATCTCAAAGATGACCCAGAGACGTGTGAGGCGCCCAAAGTTAAACCTGAAATGTCATAGCAAAAGGGGTGAATACTTCTATCCACGCAAAACCTTCGTTTTTCCTTTTTAATAAATGTGCAAAAAGTCATAAAATTCTATTCTCACTTTGTCATTATGGGGTATCGAGTGCAAATGGATTTCTTTTTTATTGTAGCGCAACGTAACAAAATGTGACAAAAGTGAAAGGGTCTGAAGACTTTCAGAATGCATAGTGTGTGTGTGTATGTATAGTGGCCAAAAGTCTGAGACCACTATTAAAAATGCTTGTTTTGGATCTCTGTGGGGAAGGTGTCGTCCTGCAGCAGAATAACAACCCAAAATGCGCCTCAAACCTGTGCAACGACTACTTGAGGACCAAAGAAAATTAAGGCGTGCTGACAGTCATGGATACGGATTACATACGCACACCCTCCCAGGACTCGGTGCGTTACAATTGCATGCCTTATTAATGAACAGCGATCCGTCTTCGTCAATGACCGGCTAATAAAGTCGACATGCAGCAGAAGATTGGAGATGCGAAATTGAATCAGTGGCAGACATACAGAGACTGCTCTTATATAAGCAATTTCTCCGGGTCTAATGTTTTATTTGTTCAAATCGAATCTGCTCCTCTGCTGACGAATGAGGCCTGCACTTGCACCTGGTCCTCTCCACTCTCCCGTGTCATCTCACAGGTGATGCTCAGTGTCTGACTGGTACCTGCTAATGCGCTTGGTGTAATCCCAGCTCGTTCACCACAACCTCAGAGTGCTCCATCTTAAACGTTTCCATTGACACTGTCCGGAGCCTATCCTGGAATGAACTGGGTGCGGGTAGAAGGACATCATGGCTAGGCATTTCAAGGCTGCTTTATAGGTGGTAAGCTGATCGCTGGTGTCGCAAACCACCTCCTCTCTTTAACGATGGTTGTACTGGTTGGGTCAAGGTCTCTCAGGACTTTCATAACCACCTCCAAGGTGACAACGCTAGGGGTTAAATACCCAGGACTCCCTATCAGCTTCTACAACTGAAGAAGCCTTTTGGATGACAGGTGAAACATCTTCAAGAACCAAGAACTCGTCCGTCCGCCTTCAACTCAGCACTCAAGTTTACTATGACCTGGATGACTGAGAACAGATCATTAAGTGGCGCTCGAGTGGCATTAAGAGTCCAAGGGCATACTCGCACTATGCTCTGTTGCCTTGTACCATGCCAGAGCATGATTGTCCCACCTACCCACTGACCTGCGCTGGTTGTACTCACATTGTGGCTATTTTAAGATTGTTTTGTGTGCGCTGACACACAGACCTCTCATACATCTGATAGATTTATTGATTATGCAACGTAGCCGTGTTCGTGTTGCTGCATGTATGAGAAGATTGTTACGGAGACACCTGACACCGCCAGGCCAACTGAACTCTGTCTGAGTCCATCTCTTCAAGAAGGGTATGGTAATGGTAATAGTCAAACAAACTGGATTCTGGGGGTCAAATGTGCTCAGGCACGGTACAGATTGCGTAGTTTTAGTACTACCTTAGATGCTGTGATGAGATACTGTGGTATCCTAGTGGTTAAGGTACTGGACTATGGACCAGAAGTCCAGGGTTCAAATCCCACCTCTGCTAAGCTGCCTCTGTTGGCTCCTTGGACAAGACCCTTAACTTGTAACAGTTGTAATTGCTAAGATTGTATCGATTGCAAGTCTGGATAAGGGCGTCTGCTAAATGCCTAGATGTGGATGCTAGTTTAATATTGTGGTAACCCAAGTTTGAGCTGTGCCTGAGGGAGGGGAGGCTGGTAGGGAAATCACCTCCTCTGCAAGCACTGGTTGCTCATCCAAGTCACTTTTGTCTTCTCCATCGATGGGGATTTAAAAAATATTTATCATTTTTGTTCCTGGCAGTGGTTGTGCTCAGTTCCTTCCATTTTTTTAAATCAACAAACCCTAGACTCCGACCAAGAGTAAGTGTACGAATTTATGAATAGTGGCAGATGGGCTTTGGTTATGCTTATTTAATACAGATTTCCAAACTTATTTGTTTGTGTCCATGACTCAGACGCAGCAGCAGCTCTCCTCCTTTCCTCAGCTTCTATATCTTTTCCCCTCGTCTCTTCCATCTAACTTAATCGCTCTCGTCATCTCTTCCTCCGTCACTCCCCGCTTGCAGCCAGCTCTGTCACTCTCAAGAGCAACCTGGTGTGATTTATTTATATGGCACTGACTCTCACTCGAGTAAGCTGTTATTCGCTTCCCCCGTCTGTAAATGCAATCTCAGACCAGGCCATGCGCTGCTATTTGTCATTATTTAAGCCCGCATTTGCCTCTCAAGCGGCTGGAACGTGGGTCATTCTCCCAGTCCCCTGATAAAAGTGGCCTTTGGGTGCCTCGAGAACTCATTAGTCACGTCTCACTCATCCGTCAGATAAATCGCGTAAACCGCAGGGGAAAAGGAAAATGAGCCGAGATGAAACATGGGCCGGGTGCCGCAGAGCTGCGGTTCGTACCAGCACGCTTCTAACGAGCAAAGTGGAAGATTTATATCACGTTAAAGGAAAGGTTCAGAGGGAAATCAAATTCACACTCGTTTTCCTCTTTGCAGCAAAGGCTCTGGTTCGGCCAACAGGTTTGCTTCCCTAGTGAGTTACGAGGCTTACAAGCTTGGGATTTAACGGGGTTTTGGTCTGGAGAACGTAGAGGGCAGTCCATGACGGTGAGCACTCCTGAAACTTCTTTGGTCTTCAAGTAGTTGTTGCAAGGTTTGAGGTGGGATCATGATATCGATATATTTCTAATGAGAAACATTGTATACAGTCTGATAAAATATATCTGTGTGTGTGTGTGTACACGCAACCGACCTCCCGATCAACGTCTGTTCACTTTAACCACCGAGATCTTAATGATCATCATAAATTATAATAGGAAATCAAACTCTGTCTTTTAACTAAAAGACACTGCAGCCTTAAACAGCTGGTCCAACTGAAACCCATTATCAGTCCCACAGTGAGGCACACAACCCAATCCCAGTGCCTAAAGCCCTTCACAGTTGCAGCTAGAATGGGCACCTTTCAACTGTGGCCCATAACCTGGTTACAACAGGGAAGCAGGACGACCCGGAGCCATACGTCTGCCGCTAATTACAGAATGGTCCTCTGTTTCCTAGCAACCGCCTTCAACCCGCACCAGTGGGGTTGGAAATGGAGGACACGTCCGACACTGGCCAGCGACTAATAAGCGAGGATAACTTTCAATCCACAGTGCTGCTTCACTGAGCTCCACATTCAACAAGTCCAAGACAATGACAGGTCCAGCTAGCCTTCACATGGATGCATTCAGTAAAAAAGGCTCCTTCATTTCAGCCAGACACAGCTAGCATTATTTCTAACACACTACCTCTTACAATGTCGCATCATCTGTACTGTTCACAATGGACTCAACATTCACACCTAAAGGCAATTTGGAGTAGCTGAAAGAAACCCATGAGAAACCCAGATAACAGACATTTCTGGGCCAAATATGGTTTGGTTTAGGCTCAGTTATGGCAATGACATTTGGTTCAGTTGTTGCCAGGAACAGTACATGTTCATTCGATGAGGTTTTGGGCCGCATATGGCCCATGTGATCCACCATAGGTTTGTGCAGAATGTGTATTTGGGGCCAAATGTGGCCTGATGGCTGTGTGCTGGACCACTGACAATTTCAAGTGTGGCTCAGAACTGGGCCGTCACTCATTTGCTATCAGGGATGGATAGAGCATATAAACTCAACACAGACATTAACCAGAGGCAAGACTCGAATTCAGGAGCCTCGTGCTCTCTGGTACCATCATTGCCTTTTTATAAGGTTTTATGTCCCTGAGACAACCCTGGCTAGCTCTGTGGTTAAAACTCTAGGCTACTAATCAGGGGTTATTGCGTGTCCCAGTAACGATTACTCTTACACTTACTATTACTACGAACAACTATATACCTGGATGCCGCATTGGCTGCTATGGCGTGTTGCTCCAATACGTCAGCACGTCCGCCATATTGGTCCAGGCAAGACTCGTATACAAATACAAGTGAAAGGAGCTACGTGTTTTCTGGTTAAAAAGCACAGTGACATAATTATTTCTCGACCGATTTTAATGAGTCGTTTTTATATTCAAGGGTTTCTGATCTACGTGGAGTAAAAAAAAAACCTGCAGTTACTTAATCTTGATAGAGAGGAGTGCTTATCAGTAAAAGTCATTACAAAATTGAAAAATTCACATTTGTCAAACATGGATTTGGATTATTTTTCTTGGTTAATTGGTTATTTAAAAATTCCATATTTCGATAGTTATTCTGTTTTATATTTATATTCAAGGGTTTCTGATCTGCATGGAGTTAAAAAAACCAAAAAAAAACCTCCACTTACTTCAAGTCTTGATCCAGAGGAGTGTTTATCAGTGTTAGGCAAGGTAACGTGATGGAAAATAATTCATAAGTTATAAAAATAAAAAAATCCACATTTGTCAGACATGGATTTGGATTTTTTTTCTTGTTTTTTTTTTTTGTTGTTTTCAAATTTCGTATTTCCTTGAAAATGTAGCGATTTTGAGGTAGACGTGCGTGCAAAGAAGACAGGAAGTACTTAGTGAATTATGAATGGGTCAGAATATTCTTAAATTTACAAACGAGTTAAAGTGACACGTTAGGTACAAAGGGTTTCGGGAAATTTAATAATTGAATAAAGTACAAGGTTACAAAGTACATGGTATGACGAACATTTTGGGAATCCCATCTCAGAACTCTGCAACAGATCCCAGTTCCCACTGTTGTGCCTTTGAGCAAGACCCTTAAATGAATCTTGACTGTGGTAGCCTAGCGGATAAGGTACAGGACTATGAACCAGGAGGTCCAGGGTTCAAATCCCACCTCTGCCAAGCTGCCACTGTTGGGTCCTTGATCAAGACCCTTAACCCACAATTGCTTGGATAGTAAGATTGTACCAATTGTAAGTCGCTCTGGATAAGGGCGTCTGCTAAATGCTGTATCATCACTTAACTGAATTAGATGAACTAAAGTAAATGTGCAGCCCTGTGCGGATGGTCATACCGCTGGCACGTAGATACCGCAGTCACACCAGTTAACAATGCAGAGCTATACTTTTGTGTTTCTTGCAGCAGACGGGGACATTTTTACTGTCACACCGCTGAACCCTGCTTTATCTTAAAGCTTTTAGCATCGGCGCAAACTGTTAGACAGCCCTTATCGTGTTCCCGGCACGCCCACGCCTACATGCTACAGAAAGAAGTTGTTCGCTGTCTCAGGTGGCGAAGCAAGCACGGAAACATTATCATCAACGTCGCTTTTCATGTTGGTGAATGACTTCCAAAAGCATTGTGTACACCACAATAGCGTGCTTTCACGCTGTTTCTGACAAAAAGCTCAGAGGCAGAGGCTGACTAACAAAGCACAAAGTGTGCTGAATAGTCTTCAGTGGGAGGCTTTGGATAAATAAACACAAGTAATGCATTTTAAGCAGAGAAGAAATTTGGAGAGGTGCGTTTAGACAAGCTCTGGAGGCTTCAGTAGTAATAGGGTTAAGAAAGTTATTTTTATTATTTTTGTTCACAGCGATATCGTGCTAAATAGTACCGCAATGCAGACACGCTTTGGAATTAGAGATCAGTTTATAAAATGTGGCCGGCACAGTCTCGCAGTTGAGTTCCGACTTGGTCACTCGTGTCCTCTGAGTACTCTGGTTCCATCCCACATTCCACAGACACGCGTTAGGTCTGCTGCCATCTCTAAAGTGTCCCAGTATGGGTGCAGGTGCCCAGCGATGGACTGGCGGCTTGTCCAGGGATGGTTTCCACCAACCTTATGGGACCAAGGATTGTGTAAACGCTTGGATATTGTGCTGATTAAACTTTCATACTCAGATTTTAATCAGTATAGGTACGCGTTGTCTGTATGCCATATTACATACCATACTTAGCATTGCTAAATTTTATCCTGTGGTGTCCATTGACTAAATAGCCAAGAAATTGCAGTGTTACTCATTCACTGGTTCAGTGGTACTTAAGTTCTCGACCACCTCAGGAACCAGCAAATTCAGTTCTCAATGCATTTTGACTAGAGAAATTTGTCTCGGGTCCTCGTTTGCTCGGTACTCGCCGCACTTGCTTATATCTTTTAGCTGAAACTTGATTCACGATTCATAATTCATGATTCCATACAGTGATACAGTGATCCAAATTCACAATAACCCTTGCTTAGAGAAGATCTGCGCTATTTATCGTGTTTTTCTTTATTTTTTCGTCGGTTTAATTAGTGCAAATAAGTCTTCATGGACCCAAAAGGAGCCAACCGAAAGCAAACGGGAATTGGATGCTCCAGAACACAGCCTGCAGTTAGCTTAGCAGCTATGCTAGTGCCCTGAGTTCATCAATAGAGTAAATGTTTTTACTTTTCACTTTCCGCCCATGACTCACCCAATTACATGAGATTATATGAGCGCGTTTAACTCTGGCGTGCTATGGTGCAAATACGCAGTTCTTCTTGCTACGTTCTATGAAATTATACGTAATGCCATCGGGATGTTGTCTGAAGACCATATTATGTACCTTACTTAGCAAAGCTATATGGGCTACTGCAGTGTGACTGTATTATGTAAATAGTCAGGATAATGCAGGGTTTCACACATACTGATTTTCTCTTTTTTTACTATTTAAGATGGGAAAAATCTTATCTCACTGTAAAGCCGCATGCAGCGCTTTGATTCGCTCAGCTCCTCTTTACCCCATTCTCTCACTCTCCCTCTCTCTCTGTGTCTGAGACGCACATATATATATTTATGGAATGAGAAACTGTCTTTTATGTGACAGCACAATGTATTTCCTCTTATTTAGCGGGAATTTCAGAAGTGCGTTATTTTCCAAATAAAGTTTTTTTTCACTGTGCAGTTTATGCACGGTTGATACAACAATTTAAACAAACATATTGCAATTATTATTAATTAATAACAATTTAAAAGTCGTTACATTATTACTGCGACGGGCTCTTGCTTCGCGTGACAGAACTCTAAATTCTTTTGTTCCTTCATCGAGTGCATCAAAACCCAGTATGAAGCTGAGTAATTAAAAAAATGAGTCAGTCAGTGCAGGCGCTCGACGCTGCACACGGGCTGCCGTTTCCACCATAATTATGACGCCGTCCTTCCTCGGTTTGACAGCAGCGTCCCTCCCAGAACATTTTCTCCTTCTCCGCCGCCCCCTCCGTCTCCTCCCCTGTCAGAAGCCCTCCAGCCTGTCGGCGCGGGGTGTGTCCGTGTTATCCCTGGTTGATGTCTCTACGTTCCCCAGACTCTGTGTGATAATTACCGGCACGTGCTCGTACCGCCTGGGACACGGCACGGCTAATTACGCTGGAATAATCACTTGTTTGTCAAGATCTTCATAATCCACTGCGTTAAACCGGAGGGCTTTGGCTGGTTTGTCGTCGTCGGGAAAGTTGTTGGCTTGTTTGGCTCAAATGGTTGATGTTTGGATATCTTACGAAGAGCTTGGTGGAGATTAAGCGTACATGTACAGTTATGAGCATTGTACTTAAGGTCTGTAAGCATGGCTGTACAGGTCACCATGCAGCCAATGGTACGTGGATATTCCGTCCATACCCACTGACCCACAGTTACTGCCAAGCTGGATCATACTGAACCAGATGGTTGTGAGTTCAAGTCCCAGCTTCGCCAAGCTGCCACTGTTGGGTCCTTGAGTCGGGTCCTTAACTCCAGATAAGGTCATCTGCTAAATACTGTAAACACACTTTCACAGGATGCCACCTTTCCATCAAATCAGTTAATCAGGTTTCCTCCCCAGAGCTTCACCGGTCAGCTCTAAGTGCTCTTCTTGTCAAAAGGACGCCTCGTGGCCTTTCAGGCTTCCGGATTGGGAGCGCCAAGTGGTTGCAAGGTGGCATGTAATTTGACTGTGTTTTTGCAAACCAGTGACATTCTTGACAGCGTCAGCTTGCGCAATGTTTATATAATATTTATTTTTATATAATGTAATTGTAAATGATGCATAACACACCGCTGCTTCAGTGGTAGCTTCATGGAACAGATTTTCTGGTTTCATTTGGTTGGAAGATCAGCGGCTTGTATTTGGGCGTTCCGTTCTTAGTATCATTCAAGGGAAATCCCTGTGCTAGAGAATACACTGCTTTTCTAGTCTAGTAATTGTGTTCTTCCAGTAGTTTATCGAATAGCCTTTCCTGTTTAACCATGACAGCGTCTGTGCGTACAAATATAGAAGAGGTTTGTTGAGCATTGAAACCTGAACTCGATTGCACCACTGGACTTTATTAATGCCCCAAATCAATATTCAACCTCAACAGGCTAAATGGAAGCCAATTCCCACTGTCATGCTCCAAAATCTACCAGCAAAATGGAGGCTGTTCAAGCAGCAATGGGAGACCGGGTCCATGTGTACGCTCATACGGTGAATATTCCTCTTCTAGATCTCCCGTGCCATGCATATCTGATTAAACTTGAGTGACCTTCAGAAACTGTTCATGATAAGCCTCAAAACGCTGACCATGGCAGCCATTAATAACCCGGCCTTACGTGTCAGAAGGTGACGAGAGGCGAGTAAGAGTAATGAGCATGCCAAAGTGGGAACCGAGCGACCATAGACGCCCAGGATTGGGAATTTATCCAAAAGTGGCACGCGTATGTGCCCTGCATTATGCATTTGTGTTAGCCACACAGTTCTCCTGGTGGGCTGACCTCCTAAAGATCACAGTATACCACAATAAATATTTCATTATTCAATTAACTGAAAAAAGCTTAGGACCGAGCGTGGGGGTGGGGTCTTGTTCCCTTTTAATATAGTAACTGTTACTATTGGACGATTCTTCCAGAGGTTTCACCATAGTCTGTCCCCTCTGTGTGAACAATGTGCATACAGTTACACCTTGCTCATCTCAGAGGTTCAGGCGACAAACGACACAAGCAAGATATGAGAAGCTCAAAATTTGTACTTATTTTAATTTAAGAAAAAGAAGTTCTGTATATTGATGGTATTAAAAGACAAAATATGTTAATGTTATGTTAAAATACAGAGTTCACGACTTGATTCTCTTATGATTTTATTATATTTGTGTGGTGAACAATGCAAAACAACGTACATTTTCTTGAATAACTTTTTACAAAAAAGTTTTAATTCCCTGCAATTAAAATACATTAGTGGAAACAAAGGTTTAACATTGTAAATAAAATGCCTTATAGTAGCATTACCATATCTTAAATGACCAAGTTTTTCACAACTGAAGAAAAACATTTCAAAATAATGACACACCCAGATAGAAATGTCGGAATTCTGCAAAACTCGCTATACAGCTCTGTCAGTTCTGTAAATGATTACATACAGTGTGGTCTGATTAGACTCTGGGTCCTTCCACAAGATTGAGTAAAAGTGCTTCCCCTGCTGTCCTATAAAAATTCTCTCAGAGGCTACTTTTGGGTATTGTACCTCTTGGTGAGAGATGGTTGACTGCTAGACATGCCTGTACGATGCACTCAAAGACATTTTACCCACTTTGAGAGGGAGCGTGCCATCAGACCGAGAGAAGCAGGGTGGTCGTTTCGACGAATTGCCCGCCATCTAAGCCATGCTGACATAGTCGTTTGGAGCAGTGGTACCATGAGGACACCCACAGATGGTGAACAGGCTCCGGACGGCCCAGACAGACCTCCAGTGGAGAGGTTCATTTGATCCACCGACCAGCACGAGCAGCTCCCACAGTTTTGTTATCCATCATCCAGACAGAGCTGGCACCTTCACTACACACCCCTGTCTCTGCCCGGACCCTTTCCAAGCTTTTAGCAGAAGGAAATTTGTTGGCACAGCACCCATTACGTGTCCTGCCATCGACAGCCGGCCACTGTCAATTGTCTTTGCAGTGGTGTCATGAACGAGAAACCTGAACTGCTACAAAGTGGAACCGTATCGTCTTTAGCGACAGTAGGGATCCGACGACGATGGTTGGGTTCGAGTACAGGGGCCTTGTGGTGAGCTCTTCAATCCTGCCTTTGCTGTGGAGCGACACACTGCCCCGACTGCTGGTGTGATGATCCGGAGAGCCGTCGCATATGACAGTCGGTCATCTCAGTAGTGATACGAGGGACACTAACAGATCAGCGATATGTGCAGGACATTCTGCGGCTACATATTGCCTTCCATGGCAGGGTTTCCAACTGGCATTTTTCAGCAGGATAATGCTCACCCACACACAGCAAGGGTTTCCCTGATTTATTAGCAAATTTATGGGACCACTGGGATGCCAACTTTGGTAACCTATGAGTGTGCAGGATCTGCAGGCCCAGCTGTAACATCTGTGGGCAACCATGCTGCAGGATACCATACGGAACCTGTTTGCCTCCATGCCCAACAGCATCTCATCGTGTATCCAGGCTAGAGGTGGCCCAACAGGGTAACTAGAGCCTCCTTTCAATTGTACAGTTTCCCCAATAAACTTATCCTTTTGCTCTAATATTGTAATCACTTCCATATATCATCATTCAATTCACACATATACCGTTTCGATCGCAACAACTCCTTGGTGTGTTCTTTTTTTTTTTTTGTCAATGAGTGTATTGAGTGTGTAATCAGACAATGCATGTGCAATCACTTTGTCGCGAGGCCCACATGGGCATCGTTGAAGGTATGTTTTTATACATCCTGTTCGATGTAGATGAGAACTTAATCTGGGTAAGCCTCAGAGAGGGAGTGTGTTGGGACCAATGTTCTCCCCCGGTTTCCTGTTCTGTAAACGAAATAAGTTATCAAGGACGCTCTTTTCTTCAGGACATTTCAGATTGATTTTTTTCTAAACTGTTGGCTTCGGAATGGGTACGTGTTATATAAAAGCCCTTGTCTGTACTTTAAAATGTGATACTGCTGTTAAATTCTGCACATGTAGCTGAAGGAAAAGCTGTAAGGTTATGAGTGTAATGTAGAATTAGACAGGTGTGTGCTTGTTAATGTATATACACTAGAATTTAGACTGGATTATATGATGTATAGTACTGTGCAAAAGTCTTAGGCCACCATTAGATTAGATAGCATTGATTTAGCAATAATGGCCATCTATAATTATTGATGAGTTCCTTATTAGAATACAACCAGTAAATACAGTGAATTTGTGTGCAGCATTTAAAAAACCAGCTTCTATAGGCTACAGTGGCGAGTATTTAGAGTGATCTCCCCTTACACTTGACCAACAGCAAAATCATCAGCATCATCGGGATGCCAAGTCAAGCCTACAGTCTGAAGAAGCTTGATCAAGAATGGTGTTTTTGGAAGGGTAGCAACCAAGAGACCACTTTTTCAGAAAGGGAACAGGATAAAAATATATGCGAAAGCCCACAAAGATTGGAATGAAGATCAGTGGAAACGAGTCCAGTCGTCTAATGGTGGCCTAAGACTTTTGTACAGTACTGTAGATCTGATCAAAATCTATGAAAACCTGATCTAGTCTTAACTGGTACTTACTGGCATTCTAAGAGATCATCCTGACTGGCTCAGTGTTTAAAGTCAAACTGGTGATCTGATTTCACCATGACTTTTGTGCTGCAGCCCGTTTTGGTAAGTGGGTCAACAGGTCTGTGTGTCAAGGCCAATATGTCTTAACAAGCTTCTGTTAGCCGGGAACTTCATTACAGCCCAAGTGCCTATATTTCACAGGCTCCCCAGCATGTGTCCTGATTAGGACATTGCCGAGTACAATTTTTGAAGAAACGTTTACCCAGATAAGCACTGAAATTACAGGTAAGGTGGCGTTTAATGATCATCCAATCAGTGTTTGTTTGCTTTAATGACTGAGATCTTAGGAATTATAATAAATTATCATAGGAAACTAGATCTGCATTTCTTGAAGGAACTACAACACTGCTTGATGGCCATGTACCAGTACTTTTGGCCAGGTGCGGTTTGTGTTCCAGTATTTTTGGTCACGTTGGGGGTGTGTCTCCCAATTGTTTTGACCACATGCAGGTTTGTGTCCTAATACTTTTGGCCAAGTGCGGGTTTGTGCCCCAGTACTTTTGGCCAAGTGGGGCTTTGTATTCCAATACTTTTGCTCACATCAGGGTTTGTATCCCAATACTTTTGGCCACGTGGGGCTGTGTCCCAATTTTTTTTTGTCACATGCAGGTTTGTGTCCCAATACTTTTGACAATGTGCAGGTTTGTGTCCCAATACTTTTGGCCACATGCATGCATTACAGTGTGTGCTTTCACACAGGCACTTTTAGGACACGGACACAAGCAGAATTTACCTACTTAAAGCTTTAAAGTGTTTAAAAGGTGACACTGCACTGCCTGTTCTGGAAATTTCTTCAAGTGGACTCATTCCCTCTTGGTTGTGTGCAGCCAGCGAGGTATGTTTATTTGTTTATATACCATTGTGCGTGTTTATATATTTTTTCTCTACAGTGTGTGAGTGTTAATGTGTAACTGAAGAACCACGGTGTTGTGTATTTTCTGGATAGGGTGATCTGTAGAACAGTTAAGGATTCGGATGCTGTGTAGATGGTAGCGTTCCACTCGTTTCCAGCTGGAGCTCTGATGCATTTATGTATCATTTTTAGTCCTTTGGATTGAGCAGGTATGGACGATTGAGTGAGCGAGTGAGTGCTTGGCGGGTTTTGATCTCACATCCCAACCCCAGCTATCACGGTTGGATTATTTAGTGTGGTGGTTTGGGACACAGCCACAGTGCTGTGTTTATGCCTAAAAGCACTCAACTCGTGTGTCACAGAGTCAAAGCTCTTGTCATTGAGATCTTCACCGGCTAATCATTACGCAGCTGCTTGATGAGTTCGGATGCTTCATCATTCATATGTAGCAGACACACTTATCCAGAGCAAACTTACCATTGAGCTGAGCAGTTGAAGGGTAAGGGCCTTGCTCAAGGACGCAGCTTAGTCAAGCTGGGATTGAATCTCACAACCTTCTTTTTAGTAACCTTTCAACCCATAGAATCGTTTCCTTCACTTAGGCTGCTGTCGTTTCAGGAGTTAACACGTTGGTTGAATTCTTCTTGAACTTTCTTAAGCACCAAAGAAGTGTTTTTTGTTGTGTATCAAGTCGGCCATCTCTACCTACTCAGATTCTTCCTTTTGTGAGAACTCTGTGTCCTATTTGACTCATGTCTCACCTGTGTTCCTCATATTGCATCTCTAAGTCTTACCATATGGAACTCCCTACCCTCATCTATTCACCTTCTTCCTTCCTCTGAATTGGTGTTGTAGTATTCGAGTCCGGACGTGGTATAAACAAGTGGTCTCGTCTTGGTATCAAACTCTGTCTCGTCTCGGTCTCAGGGTAAGGTGGACTCGGGAATTGTTTTAGAGACCAGACTGGTCCAATGCGTCAGTCTGAAGTAACTTTAGTTATCAACTGAACTTTTTCTGTCATTATTGAATATCAACCATCCATTCAGACACAATAAATCAGTCCTTTCTCTACATAAAAAATAAAATCTGCACTCTGATATTCGATGTGTTTATAAGCACACACCCTCTCGTTAGGCTCGTTCATTGCGTAGTAAAGTGATGAATTAACACCTAGCGTGCTCATTTAACTCCAGTCGGACACAAATGAGCTTTGTAAAGGTTAATTAAGCACCAGTCGTTTTATTATGTAAGATTAGGTTTTCCATTAACAGGCTGGGATGTACATAGTAAATCTCCACGCACATAAAGTTGGCTTCTTTCTCGCCATTCCTCCAAAAGCGAAAGACGCCTGGCTGCTCCGGGGACAGTCCTGCAGTATTTCACACTGCTTAATGGGAGAAGCATGTTCTGCTCTGATCTCCAGGCTTAGGTCGCTGACATGTGGAACATATGAGATATCAGGGCATATAGAGTCAGGACGATATATATACTGTCTACTGTGTGTGTGTGTATTTAGATGTCGTCTATTAGCCATACAAGCAAACATACCAATCACGAAGTGCTGCTGATGTTCAAAGCATATTCTGCTCAATTTAGTCATGTTTTGGTGAGCAAGTCAGTTTTCAGTGGGATTTATTTTTCCACCCGCCAAATTTGTGCGTAAATAACCACAACATGACGCCGGAGTGGTTCGGAATTGGGTAGGATTTAACCATGGTTGCAGGTTGATTTGTTTTGGTCTGAGTGTTTTGCCTACGTTTGATTCATTGGGCCTATTATTAATATTATTCCTATGTTATATCAGGTACTTTATGAATGTATTCCTGTCACTGAATTAGTTTATTGTGTATATGTATATATATATATATATATATATATATATATATATATTTATATACTCATTGACAAAAAAATAACTTGCCATGAAGGAGTTTTTGGAATCGAATGCAACTTTGTGTGAATGTAATGATGATATATGTAAGTGATTACAATATTACAGCAAAATCATATATTTATTGGGGAAAACTGTACAATTTGAAAGGAGGCCCTAGTACCCTGTTGGGCTGCCTGTATCCTGGAGGCAAACATGTTCAGTATGGTATCCTGTTTCACATTTGCCTACAGATGTTGCAGCTGGGCCTGTAGGTCCTGCACACTCATAGGTCCCCGAAGCTGACGTTCCAGCTGGTCCCATAAATGCTCGATTGGCGATAAATCTGGCAACCGGACAAGTCAGGCAAGTGTTGCAATCTGTCAGAGACATTCCTGGAAAACCCTTGCTGTGTGTGGGCGAGCAATCGGAAGCCCTGCCATGACAGGCAGCACGTGGCCGCACGATGTCCTGCACATATCCCTGAGTTGTTAGTGTCCCTCGTATCACGTATCACTACTAGGAGTGACTGTCATATGCGATGGCTCCCCAGATCATCACACCGGCAGTTGGGGCTGTTTGTCGCTCCACAGCACCTACAAGGCCTCCATGCTCAAACACGACCGGTGTCTGATCCCAAAAAGAACCTGGATTCGTCGCTAAAGGCTAAATATGGTTCCAATAGATAGCAGTCCAGGTTTTCCGTTCATGACACGACCGCAACCGAAGGCGGCGGTGGCCGGCCATCAATGGCAGTGGGTCTGTTTCAAGGCTGACCTGACCAGAAGGCACTGCCATGACTAGTTAGGGATTTGTTGTTGCACCAAGCGAGTGGCCCTTGGTTGAATTTGTCTTATTAAACCCAGCAGAGCAGACAGACACTTAGAGCTCTAAGAATAACTGGTGTAATGCCAAATCCCAGACAAGTATGGTATCAAGTAAGCACCGGAAACAAGGTCTGAAGTCAGAATGACTTTATTATCTCAAGATTCGTCTCTTTAGAGTTGAAAACTCTCTGTTTTCATGTGAATGAGGCATAGATTTTGAATATTGCGTGCAAACTTGAAAGAGTTCCAAAATTCTGAGAGCATGAGTTTTTAAACGATTGTCTGTAATGCTTATTTTATATGATGAATCCTCCTGGAGTTGACCATATGTCTCATTAAGCACGCATCAACTCCACATCAATACCGCAACTAAATGGGCAGAATATCAGCGGCGATGAAAATAAATGCTTTCATCTTTCTACACGACGTGCAACTTAAAAGCAAGCGAGCCCGTACGACTACAAACGAGAATGCGCCTTTAATGGCCTTTCATAACGGCTCACCGTGTGTAATGACTTCACAATGTGATTACTGTGCACTTCCCCTACACTCCAGTGAGCAGCTAAATAGGAAATATGAGCCCGCTTCAGATTAGATGGACAGCTGGGATCAGGAAATGTCCTGTGGGTCATAGAAGCTCCATGTACAGGATGCTTAGCAGGTTCTAAGTGCATTCGATTCACATTGGGCAGAAAACTCAAAGGCCTTTTCCACTGGGGTCTGTGGCGTGCCAGCCATTGCTGTACGAGTGCAGCTGACAAGGATCTGACCACATGTACGACTGACAAGTTCATTCTCTTCCCTCAGTTAATCAGGCACTTCAAGTCAACGTTTCTTGGTACTAAAGATCCAGATTTACACGAATGTTCAGGCACCACTAGCCAAGTTACGTACGTCATGCGTAGTGCTGATGTCGGATAATAAGTCTTGACTGCTTGACTAGCTGGCTTCCCATATCATAAAATAACTTTTGGCTACACCATGTGTTTACATAACACGCTAATAGAGGGTGTAGGGCTTGTGGGATTGCTTTTGCAGTACCGGACCACTTTATCATTCATATCCTCTTTCCACAACTGTCATCAAGTTGTTCCGAGATGGCGCTGCCAGTCATTGTGCAATCTGATGAAACTGATCTCATGAAATATTCACACACAGCTGCATGAGCGAAGGCGATGCAGGTGGATTTCAAATGATTTCATCTCCTTGAAGTGGTGAGAAAACACCAATGCAACCCTAACCTCGGCTATGGATTAAGGCTCCGGCAGTACCAGATCAATTTGTGATGTTTGACTGTCATGAAATTGTAAGTAAGGCTCTACAGTATTCTAATGACCCGAGCTACACCACTGACCAGCAATTAAGGCACTGCACTATTGACCTGAAGGTCCAGGGTTCAAGTCACAGCACTCCCAAGCCGCCACTTTTGGGAAAGCCCATTTAACCCGCAATTGCACGGCCTATACATATGTATCCAGCCAAAAGTATGTATGCACCCCTTCTAATCGATGATCTCTCCATAGGTCAGCCACTCATTGCATATGAAGCACTGGGCATGGATTCACCATAGACTAAGACGTAATGGCAACATGTTGAACTCAATATGACATATCCAACACGTCAGTTCAGGCTATATAGAAATGGTCTCAGGTGGAGGCTGGCTACATTCCTTATAGGCTTGCTCAATTTGGGATTGGCCCCAGATATTAGAAGATCATCTGAAATTGTAAATCTGCTGTAAAAACAATGCTCCAATGTAAAAAGCGCTATAGAAATAAATCTGACTTGACTTGGCTTGCCTTCCCAGACCCATGACCTTATGTACAATAGTGCCTGGCCTCAGAGTTGTGTTCCAAAATTTAGTTGAATTTTTTTGGGTATAGTGTAGGCTATGGCAGCAGCAAAGTTAGACACTAAAGGCAGTCATTGCATTAATCACATATTGCTTGCTCTTAAATGACATTAAGGATTTTTTTCTTTAAAAAGCACTACATAGCCATTTGAACGGAAGTATAAGCTTCAGCAGAACGCATTAATTCCTTTTAAATTATTTCATAAACACAAAAAACATTACCAGGACGATACGTTTATAAGCCAAAGTAGGCTAAACATTTCATTAGGAGCTTTTAGTATCTCTGTAACATTGTTCCTGTCACAAATAGCCATTGATGGACATGTGAGGTTAAATAAATAAATACAAAACATACAAGCATCAGGTACTTTTGTTAGAAAAAATGTGCAAGTGGTTATCTCGCAGTCAAATTGCACGACTAAACTCAGCCATCTTGGTTGTGTTGTTGCTATGCCATTGCCAGAAGCGATGGTGATTGGTCAGTGAGTTTTTGAAAGTTTGAAAAACAAACAGAGGGCGTATGAAATATTGTCGCATTTTTTTCATCTGAAATATCGCGTTTGGTGTGAAAGGTAATGTCATTAGCATGAATTAGTTTAGTGTTATAGTGTTAACAAACTGAATGATATAAATCATATTCAGAGTGTAACAGCCTTAAAACGTGTTTTTTGGATGTAAATTTTAGTTGTCCACAAACTTTTGGCTCTATAGAGTACTCAGTACCTCCTGCCCTGCAGAGGCAATACATTGGAGACTGGGCGCAATGTGTGTTACACTTTGGCGATCTATACGTTGAAGATACTGCTTGCAAGATATGAAAGAAAGTCATAATCCGAGTCTATGGGGTTGTGGAAAACTGCTCAGCTCCATAACTCCTGTTCATCGTACCTTACAGTACGCGCCTACACAAAGCCCAAGCGGAACGCGCAGTTAAAGCTCCATTCAGCTATCAGATTGGTTACACACTGAGCTCTGCTTTACCTTTCCAACTGTGCGTTGTATAAGAGCACATGCATGGTTTTACATTTCTCCAGTAGTACAGCATGTTCAGCTTTACTTGTTGGCTATAAATCTACATTCAGGTCCAGATAGGCTCGTTCTTCACCAGTGTTCACTAAGCTCTCTTTGTAAGTATGTTCCTTCAGTAATAAGCCTCCCCTGGTGGTTCTCATGACTTCACCTGGAGCCAGCGGGGAATTGTCTGCTCAAAACACTCACGATGTGACTGCACTCTCATGAGAGCCGAACGATTTAGGAGGCTCTTACATCAAACCGAGTGTCTCTGATGATTTTTGGGCAGTTTGTTAGTAGAATTTGTAGACTTTAATATACAGTAGAGTGCAAAAGTCTTAGGCCAGTGTTAGATGGCCATATGTAACATACAGTATTGTCGATGATATTCAATATTTGTGCTACTGTTTTATATGCTGTAGTTTTTTATTCTGTATTTTATAATACTCTATATTTTTACTTTGTTATTTCATCTTAGCCTATATACTGCACACTGCCTGGCCAAAAGAAAGGTCACCACCTGGATTTAGCTAAGCAAATAGTTCAGTAGTTAAAAAAGAGCCTCCCATCGGATAATTTTCAGCTGGCAACAAGTTCTTTAACCCTAACTTAATCCATAATTTGTTAAACAAGCATGTCGAAAGACACATCCTGTGGTCGTGGAAAAGATCTACATCTGTTTCAGAAGGGCAAAATTGTGAAAGAGTGGTTCAGGGAGCATGAGCCATCATTTTCACACATGGATTGTCCACCACAGAGTCCAGAGTTGAACCCCATTGAGAATCTTTGGGATGTGCTGGAGGAGACTTTGCGCAGTAGAACAAATCTCCCATTGTCAATACAAGATCTTGGGGGGTAAATGATTGCAACTCTGGACAGAAATAAATGTTGTGACACTGCAGGAGCATGTGGAGATGATGCCACAGCGAATGCGTGCCATAAGCAAAGCTAAAGGCGGTCCGACCAAATATTAGAGTGTGTGACCTTTCTTTTGGCCAGGCAGTGTATTATTCTATTCTAATTTTTAAGTAGTATATTTTCTTTACATATTCTTGATTCTTACATTTAACATTCAGGCCAGGCAAGGAGGTTGGGTCCCTATTTGGGTCTTGGTCCTCACAAGGTATCTTCCCTGTAACGTTTGGGGAGTAAAGCTGCTTTGAGACCATGATATGTTGTAAAAAGCACTACATAAATAAATTCAACTTGATTTGACCCAAATTTTCAAACTTGGAATCATCACTCCATAATACTCCATAATTTTATTTATTTATTTATTTATTTTTACTGATCTTTTTTACAATCTTCATGAGCTTTTGCATACCGTAGCCTTTTTACCCTGTTCCCCTTCTGAAAAAGTGGCTGCTACACTTCCATAAAGACCATTATGGATCAGACTATACTTCAGACTGTAGAAGGGGTCAACTTGGCATCCAGATGAAGCTGCCAGCTGCTGTTGCTCAATGATTTAATACTGCATACAAATGGCCCGTGTTTTATAGTTGTATTCTAATAAAGAGACTGAGAAATAATTATATATGGCCATTATATCATTGTTGTACAATGGTATATCTAATCTAATGGTGACCTAAGACTTTTGCACAGTCACTGTATATATTAGAATACTAGATAATGAACAAAAGTGCAGTGCAACCCTGGATTACTGTTTAGATCTGTCAGCTAAGGTGGCAGCTCAAAATATTTGAATTACTGTGTGTTATTCATTTTCTGGTCATCCCAAAATGCCCCCCCCCATCTTTATAACTTTTGTCCATAGTCTGAAGCCTATCCTGCAAATGACATGGTGCAGCACAGTTTAGTCTCCCATGATTTCAAAACGATAAGGGAACATGAGCAATCAAGCTGAAGTCTGGTCATCCTTTGTGCTTATTCGTAAATAGTGGTAATTACTACTGGTCTCATTCAGCTCACATACTGCTAGTGATCTGAAATGTCTCGACTCTCACTCACGTCTGGACGCTGACACGTTTGTACGTCTCAGGATTGAAGGCATTTTATTTCAGGTTGTTACTGCCTTAAAGCAATAAATCAAATGTGGTAGCTGTTAGATAAGATTTTAAGCCACATAAACCACTGACAGAGAATGTTTTGTATTTTAGCTCTAAAGAAACAACACTTATCTCCTTCGTCTAAGAGAAAAGCAGAACGCAGACGTTTTCACACTCCAGGGACACGCCATTTAACGTCCAACCGATCAACGTCTGTTCGCTTTAATGGGCGGGGTCTTACAAATCATAATAAATTATAATAGCACATGAATCTGTGAATGTTGTGGCTATAAACAGCTGATCACTCCACCAACCGGTGCTGTGTAGATGGTGGTGTTCCACTCGTGTGTTCGACGGTATCTCTGTCGCATGTACGTATCGCGTGCTGGCAGTTTTCGTAAGAAAATACCCTTTATATTTCCATTACAGTAGTATGAAAAGACTACGTGGCTATGATCATGTCCGGTCTGACAGGTATATCCAGTGGTACCTCGGTTTTCTACGTTAATTCATTCCAGAAGGCTTGTTGAGAACCAAAACAGCAAGTTTTTTCCCATAAGGAATAATGTAAACTGAATGAATCCGTTCCAGATCCCCAGAAAATCCACCCTGTATAAGATACTATATGCATTAATGGAGTTGGACTGTACAGGAGCTCCCTGATTTATGATGGAGGTGTGTTCCAACAAGTCCGTCGTTGTTTAAAACACTTACATTAACCTACAGTTGGCCAAAACCATTAATATAAAGCTTATTGTATGATAGTGTTGAAAATCTCCTCTCATTTAGTGTGTAATGGGTTGAAAGTGAAACTTGGGGTGAACTCTGGGTGCTAGAAGCTGCGAAGCTGTGCTCTGGAGCATTCAGTTCCTCTTTTGCTTTCGGTTGGCTCTTATAAACCAACCTTTTTAGGACAAATGGAGACTTATACGCACTAAGAATCCAGTACTGTAGAGCAGCATAAATAAATAAATCGAATCAATACCCTAACGAGGTCAAATTCCACGTCACTCCGGTTCAGGGCTTCTGGATTCCAGTCTGAAATCAATTAACGCCGTGTCCGAGGGCTTTTCCAAGATATGCTAATTGGAAATGAGAACCTTTAGCCACTATCTTTCTTTCTTGCGAGACGTCAATCCGTGACTCGCTTGGCAGTGCAGTGTGTTCAATATGACCTCATAACAGAATGGCAGAATGTGTCCTTGCTCCAGCTAAGAGCCGAGGCTAGCTGTAAAGCACTGACCCTGCCACTGATAATTCGGCGACATCTGAAATGGTCTATTTATTATCCGCCGGCCTCATGCAAAACTAAAGACCTGAGAGAGCAACCTTACTCCTTATCTCCGCCGTGCATAAAACCAACAGCCTTGGCGGCTTAGCTTAATCCTTATTTTAGCCCCTCATAAAACAAAAAACAAATGAAGCTAACCTTGTTCTTTCCGTTTCTCCATCACTGCCCCGCCAAATCTCACTTATTAATTCTAAAGGATGAAGCTTTCTTCAAAATATGCGCCGAATCCAAATTAGGGATGAATCTCATGTCTAGTTTTGATACTCCAACATCTGTAAGACCCAAAGATTTGTTTAGCAATTAGATTAGCAACTAAATGCGCAGCTAAGGCCTTACTGATTGCCTGTAGTTGTGGAGTCCCTGCCCTCAGTGGTTCGTTTTACTGCAAATCTATACTTCTGCATGCGTTGACTCGTACTCGTTTGCTATTCGACTGTAGCATGCTGCGTTCACTTTGCCATGGATGAATTGATAATTATATGATCACAGAAACAAGCTAAAAAGGTTTTGGTGTGATACGAAATATGGGTCAAAACCCCAGCAGCTTTCATCACACCCCAACTATCATTAATGATTAAAAATATTCTACAGCAAACATTTAAATATTCATAGCGTTGTAGCCGTTTGTCCCCGAAGCTATTTCTGAAAATGGGTGCAGCCAAAGAGGCAAAACAGAACCAATGTCTCATGCTAAAGTTCGGACACCCCTGTTCAAATCACACGGTTTGCTGATTGTCTAAAGACGAAGGATTACCATACACTTAGCCGTGAACTAATATGGCATACTTCTACAAATGATCACGTACTGTTAACCAGGAAATTCAATTCTGATACTTTACAAAACACCAGTGGTTCACCTTTAGTTTTTCTTTCTCTATATTTAAAAATATATTTCCAAAATTTTGACTCTGGACTGTAATTTACAGCAATAACAACAATAATATTACTACTACCCCACTAATAATAATATCACTACTACTAATGACTAATAACAATGACAGTCCATCGCAGGGCGGGATATGAGTTACTGTTGCAGCACCAGTGGATGATTCCTCATCCGGCCTGCCCATCCCGGGCAGAAGGCACCGCCAGGACTCAGACCCAGGTCTCTGCAGAAGTGGGCTACTGTATTAGACTGCTGCTCCACCTGAGTACCAACAAATATATCTAACAACTGTACTTTGTTCCCCTGTATTATTATTATTATTATTATTATTATTATTATTATTATTGCTATTATTATTATTATTATTATTATTATTACTATTATTATTATTATTAATAGTAATAAAAAGAATAATAATAACAATAAGAGCAGCAACAATAATAATAATAATAACAATAATAATAGCAGTAATAATAATAATAATAATAAAAATAATAATAATAATAACAATAATAACAGTAATAACTATTAATGTTGTTATTATTACCATTATTATTATTATTAGTATTATTATTATTAGTATTATTATTAATATTGCTATTATTATTATTATTGCTATTACTATTATTATTATTATTATTATTATTATTGCTATTATTATTATTAATAGTAATAAAAAGAATAATAATAACAATAATAGCAGTAATAATAATAATAATAATAACAATAATAACAGTAATAACTATTAATGTTATTATTATTATTATTATTACCATTATTATCAGTAATAATGATAATAATAACAATAATAACAATATTATTATTGTTATTAATAGTATTATTCAAGTAATACATTAGTTATAGTTATACATACATTAGTTGTAGTTTTTAACTATATGTTATGTTAATTTAAAATAATAAATAAATTGTGTGAAACAGTAAAACAGTCATTTCAAAAATAAGCCGAAATATTAGCATAAATAAATAAATAATAAACCAATAATATAAGGATGTAAATAAATAAATCATTATTTCTGCAATTATTGTTAAATAATAAATAAATAAAAAGCCTGCAGCCCATAAAGAATAAAATAAAAACGTACTCTTTATGTGCAGCAAACTGCAGGATATTTATTTATTTATTATTTAACAATAATTGTATATTTGTGTGTGTGTATGTATGTATGTATGTATGTATGTATATGTGTATATATATATATATATATATATATATATATATATATATATATATATATATATATATATAAGCTTGTTTGTGTGCGTGTTTGTGTAAACTAAAAATAATTAATTAGTTCAGGAATGTCCAAGAATTTCTAACAGATGTAAAATGCTAGGTCAATAAATAAAGACAAGCAACAATAATAATACAATAATCATACTACAATCCTTCTTAGTTAGAAATAAAGCCCTATTTTGATCAAGGGTGCCAAAACTTTTGCTTAAACCCCAATAAACTTTTCTGAGAGAAAAAAACTTGTTAAAAAATGCCCCCTCCTCACTCTGTGCTACCCAAATGGGTAAATACTGTCTGACATTAAATTCTCTAAAAGCCAATTTCAGTAAGCAGTGAAGCGACGCCCACACGTCTTTATTGCACAGCTTTTCTGCACTGGCAGCTGCGTTTGAACTTCCAGATCTGTGTCAGAAGAGAAAATACTGCCATCAGGAGCAGGA
The DNA here is from genome assembly GCA_025084515.1 of Ancistrus triradiatus. Lineage (NCBI taxonomy): Eukaryota > Metazoa > Chordata > Actinopteri > Siluriformes > Loricariidae > Ancistrus > Ancistrus triradiatus. The sequence goes on along the minus strand of JAJAGP010000551.1, from coordinate 207,414 downwards.
AGGATCATTATTTTGCATTCTGTTTCATTTGCGATCTACTGACCGTAGAGAAAAAGAGGCTGGAGCTAAACTCCGAGCTTTTAGAGGCGTTATGAGAAACGGCTGCGCTTCCCGCCAGCGCCCATTATGGAGCTGGAAGTGCAAATGATTCTCATCGATAGCGTCGCGTTCCGCATGCGCTGATTCATGATATACTGAGCCCAGTGAATAGTGACATTAATTCCACCACTGATACCCGAGACGGTGCTTACAGAGAAAAGGCGGCCTATTTATTAGAACGCGATAGGATGTTAATAATTAGGCGGTGGTTTATTGTGGAACGGATACGTGCTTATAGCTGTACTCGGGCATCTGTGCTGTTCAGAGAAATGAGCATGGATGAAATGTCTGGCTGCACAAACGTGGTTCGTCTCCTGCAACTACGCCTGGTGAGAAAATAGCACGGATGTGACCAGGGAATACGAGACAGAAGGGACGGATGAAAAACGTGTCCTTAAAGAATCAGTTCTCAGTCGGTTGTTGGTGGAATGAATCTGGGCCCAACCGCAGGGGACTTGCAGGGACACAAATGGATCTGCATTCTCACATTTCTTAGGTCATGCATTCTCCTGAACGGCTCGTCCGGCTTCAGGATACAAATGGCAAAGACTGCAAGTCAAAACATTAGCCAGCTTTCTCCTATTGTTAGCCAGCAAGCTACAGTGGGGCAAAAAAGTATTTAGTCAGCCACTGATTGGGACTAAGTTTTCTCCTACTTAGAAAGATGAAGAGAGGTCTGTAATTTTTCATCATAGGTACACTTCAACTATGAGAAACTATTCTATTTTAAAGAATTCAATTGTAAAATTATGGTGGAAAAAAAGTTCAACTCAATACTTTGTAACATAACCTTTATCAGCAATGACAGGAGGGTCAAACGTTTCCTGTAAGTCGTTCACCAGGTTGGCACACACTGTAGCTGGTATTTTGGCCCCATTCCTCCATGCAGATCTCCTCTAGAGCAGTGATGTTTTGGGGCAACACGGACTTTCAACTCCCTCCACCAAAATTTTCTATGGGGTGTGAGGTCTGGAGACTGGCGAGGCCACTCCAGCACCTTGAAATGCTTTTATGGAGCCACTCCTTCGTTGCCCTGAGAGCGGTGTGTTTGGGGATCATTGTCATGCTGGAAGACCCAGCCATGTTCCATCTTCAATGCTGTCACTGATGGAAGGAGGTTTTTGCTTAAAATCTCACGATACATGGCCCCGTCATTCTTCCCTTAACACGGATCAGTCGTCCTTGTCCCCTCTGCAGAAAAAACAGCCCAAAGCATGATGTTTCCACCCCCATGCTTCACCAGTAGTGTATGGTGTTCTTGGGATGGCAACTCAGCATTCTTTTTCCTATAAACACAATGAGTTGAGCTTTTTACCAAAAAGTTCTATTTTGGTTTCATCTGACCAGATGATATTCTCCAAATCCTCTTCTGGATCATCCATATGCTCTCTGGCAAACCTCAGACGGGCCTCTGGACATGCAACTGGCTTAAGCAGGGGGGGCACGCCTGGCACTGCAGGATCTGAGTCCCTCTCGGCGTAGTGTGTTATTGATGGTAGCCTTTGTCCTAGGTCTCTGCAGGTCATTCATTTTTTTTTCAGATCCCTCCATGTAGTTCTGGATTTTTTGCTCACCGTTCTCATGATCATTTTGACCCATGGGATGAGATCTTGTGGTGGAGCCCCAGATCAAGGGAGATTATCAGTGTTTTGTATGTCTTACAATTTGCTCCCACAGTTTGATTTATTCACACCAAACCTGCTCACCTATTGTACAGATCCACTTTTCTTCTCAGCCTGAGTGCCCCTTACAGGTCTACAATTTTTCTTCAACTGGTGTCCTTCCTGCAACAGCTCTTTTGGTCTTGGCCATGGTGAGTTTGGAGTCTGACTGTTTAAAAGCTGTGGGACAGGTGTCTTTTATACAGATTAACAAGGTCAAACAGGTGCCATTAATACAGGTAAGGAGTGGAGGACAGAAGAGCTTCTTAAAAAAAGAAGTTACAGGTCTGTGAGAGCCAGAAATCTTGTTTGTGTTGGTGGGTGACCAAATACTTATTTTCCACCCATGATTTACAATTAAATTCTTTAAAAATCCTACAATGTGACTTCCTGGATTTTTTTCTCATTTTGTCTCTCATAGTTGAAGTGTAGCTATTATGATGATAATTTTTTTTTACAGACCTCTCTCATCTTTCTAAGTAGGAAACTTACACAATCAGTGACTGACTAAATAGTTTTTTGCTCCACTGTATGAGAGAGCTTTTTATTTCCTATCATAATTCTTAAGACATTGGACGTTGATTCCCAGCCCCCCAGTAATTGTGACATCTCAAAATCTTGAGAGGATGTAATGAAATACTGTGATCAGACCTTGTTTTTGAATGATTAAACAATAAATCCATACTCGCAGCCATGTGGTGCTGTTTAATGGGGAAAAGGTTTTATGTATGTAAGGATAAATAGCAGCGAGCCACAAAAAACATGAACGAGGAATATTTTAATCGTCTGACAGTCCGAATATATTTTATATGACAGGGTTCTACCTAAGACACAGGTCAGTGAGTTTGGGAGCTGTGGAACGAAGATGAATCACTATGAGTCACGCGGAGTTAAATAAATCATGCCAAACCCCTCACAACACACACACACACACACACACACACACACACACCTGCACTCCTGTTCTAGGTTGCACCAATAGCAACATATCGTAAAGCACAGCAGCTGACCGCCGGCGATTGATCGTCTGCGCTGGATAATTTACCAAGAAGCTAATTCTCCAAACTGTATCTGAAAAACAATCCCAACAGGTTCCCTGGAAATCAAAAGCCTGGACCACATTCCGAGATGAAACTATCAAAATCTAGCCTGGTGTCTCCCTTTCATCTCGTCCTTGCCAAATTTCCCGCATTCCTCAAAGCACACGCTAAGACAGAAGATTGCATCACTGCAGTTCCTCTCCATCGACCGACACCATCGAGCCCGACTCGCTCGCGTTCGCTTCACTCGGGCAGCCAGAGGAGCCTATTTCATATTGATCCTGCTCCTTTTTTTAATTCTACTTCTCTCACTGCCTCTACCTTTCTGTTCTTCAGCTCAGCAGAGGAATTATACGTGCTGTGTTCCTTCCGGTACGTACTTTTAATTGGATGCCCATAAATTCAGGAATCCAGCATTTTCTTGTTGAGCCAGTCTTGTAGCTAAGCCTGACGTAATCGGGTCGGGTCGGGTCTGCTTTCTTCACCGCGCCACTATCGACAGCCTGGAGATGTCATAGTGGGTTATGAAATCGCAGATGGTTCATTTCAGACTAGAAGAAACAAATTCATGCAAGTACGAGAGTTGTAGGCATCTATTGAATTACCAAACCTTTTTCGGCCTACAGTGGTGGCTTGAAAGTTTGTGAACCCTTAGAATTTTCTATATTTCTGCATAAATATGACCAGAAACGTCATCAGATTTTCTAAACGTAGATAAAGAGAACCCAGTAAAACAAATGAGACAAAAATACTATACTTGGTCATTTATTTTTTGCGGAAGATGATCCAATATTATATATTAATGAGTTTCAAAAGTATGTGAACCTTTGCTTTCAGTATCTGGTGTGACCCCCCCTGTGCAGCAATAATTGCAACTAAACGATTCCTGTAACTGCTGATCAGTCCTGCTCACCGGCTTGGAGGAATTTTATCCCATTTCTCCATACAGAACAGCTTCAACTCTGGGATGTTGGTGGGTTTCCTCACATTAACTGCTCGCTTCAGGTCCCTACAGCATTTAGATCGGATTACGGTCAGGACTTTGACGTGACCATTCCAAAACATTAACTTTATTCTTCTTTAACCATTCTTTGGATGAACGACTTGTGTCCTTAGGGTCGTTGTCTTGCTGCATGACCCACCTTCTCTTGAGATTCAGTTCATGGACAGATGTCCTGACATTTTCCTTTAGAATTCTCTGATATAATTCAGAATTCATTGTTCCATCAATGATGGCAAGCCGTCCTGGCCCAGATGCAGCAAAACAGGCCCAAACCATGACACTACCACCACCATGTTTCACAGATGGGTGGAGGTTCTTATGCTGGAATGCAGTGTTTTCTTTTCTCCAAACATAACGCTTTTCTTTTAAACCAAGAAGTTCTATTTTGGTCTCATCCGTCCACAAAACATTCCTCCAATAGCCTTCTGGCTTGTCCACGTGATCTTTAGCAAACTGCAGATGAGCAGCAATGTTCTTTTTGGAGAGCAGTGGCTTTCTCCTTGCAACCCTGCCATGCACACATTGTTGTTCAGTGTTCTTCTGATGGTGGACTCATGAACATTAACATTAGCCAATGTGAGAGAGGCCTTAAGTTAAGTTTGCTTAGAAGTTTACCCTGGGGTCCTTTGTGACCTCCCTAACTATTACACACCTTGCTCTTGGAGTGAATATTTGTTGGTCGACCACTCCTGGGGAGGGCCACAACGGTCTTGAATTGCCTCCATTTGTACACAATCTGTCTGACTGTGGATTGGTGGAGTCCACACTTTTTAGAGATGGTTTTGTAACCTTTTCCAGCCTGATGAGCATCAGCAACTCTTTTTCTGAGCTCCTCAGAAATCTCCTTTGTTTGTGCCATGATACACTTCCACAAACATGTGTTGTACAGAGCAGACTTTGATAGATCCCTGTTCTTTAAAATAAAACAGGGTACCCACTGAAACACCTGACTAATATTGGATCATTTTCCTCAATAAATAAATGACCAAGTATAATATTTTTGTCTCATTTGTTTAACTAGGTTCTCTTTATCTACTCTTCGGACTTGTGTGAAAATCTGCTAGTGGAATCGCAGCATTGATTGACTGTTGAGGCGACCAGCTGTTCACGACCACAATCGTCCAGAGTTGCAAGTTAGATTTTTATTTCCTATTATTTAATAGAATTGTTAAGACATCGTTCAGTTAAGGTACTGGACTGTGGACCAAAAGGTCCAGGGTTCTAATCCAAACCTCAGCAAGGCTGCCACTGTTGGGTCCTTGAGCAACAATTAACCCACAATTGCTTGGATTGCATGATTGTATCAATTTTAAGTTGCTCTGGATAAGGGCATCTGCTAGATATCACTACTTTGCTTAAAGTCCATCTTCTCCCAAATATGGTGGGTTAAACTGGTGCTACCTTAACTGTCAGTTAATGAACAGTCAATATGTCAGCAAGCATATATCCCAGACATGCCACATTTGACCTTTCTATCCTAGCATCCAGAACAGAAAACAAGTAACAAGTACAGGCTTTGTCTCAGTGTGTCATGTAGGAAATTTTAGGAAGAGTAGACTTTCCGTGACTAGGGCGTTTTATGTATTGCTACCAGTATGCCATGTTCATTAGTGGCCAGAACAAGAGCAAAGGAGACACCTGGTCACTTTCTGGGAGAAACCATGATCGTTCGGGATGTGATACAAATGAGACGACTTGGAATTAGACTGTGACACAAATTTAGTCAACATGGAGTTGACTGAGTCTAGGGTTGGGGTAAGATTCAAATTTGATTCCAGTGATATTTATGTAGCCAGTCCAAATGCACCTCTAATTCTGGCTTCCCTGAGCCCACGTGCTGCCACCAGAGGGCAGAAACTCTCTCCCTTTTCCGGTATTCATATTCCGCCGATATTCATATTTCACATTATTTTATTTGAACTATCACTATAGGACTTATGTGTTTAGATAAATTAGCTTCATTCTTACGTTTATCATCTATACCACCCAAGGAGGTTGAGTCCCTTTTTGAGTCTTGAGTCTAGGTTTCTTCCTCATAACACTTAGGGAGTTTTACCTTGCCACTGTCGTCCTAGGCTTGCTCAATTTGGGATGGGCCATACATATTAGAAGATAATCTAAAATTGTAAAGTTGCTTTGAGACAATGCCCCATTGTAAAAAGCGCTATGTAAATAGATCTGACTTGACTTGACACTTTAAGAATTGATAACACCTCGCTTTAGGGTGACAACAGTTACATTTTAATCCTATGCGGATATACAGCGTCCTCTTTTCTCTAAATAAACTGACCTTCACAAGGCCAAAAGAGAAAAACCCACACCTTTTGTGCTCTAATATAAAAGCCAAGACCCCGTTCTGTCCTGTGATTTTGATAGCCTTGCGAGCAAGAGCTTAAATGCAGTTAGCATAATAAAAAACAGAAGAGCGTGAAACAGGGCAGACTGACTTCTCTCGGTACAGGTTGGCAGTGGCTAAGTGAACTTCACAACAGGTACCAAGAAGTATTGGCTTGAATCTTGCGTGGGCTGCTGCGGATTTGGACTCTCAGAGGTTCTGTCGTCTGACCATTGCCACTGTGCCCTTGAATACAGTACTTAACAGTAGCATTGCTCCCCTGTGGCTCCCTCACAGCTCCAGAGTGGCCTGAAAGGCAAGCAGTTATTCTCTATTGGGTTAAGTAACAGTGCTTTGTCACTCAGTACCCCGGACAAGTCGTAGGCCGCCATTGCCCTTAATGACATCCTTGAAAGTAGGAAGAGTTCTCTGGAGATTGTCAAGTGGGGCTATCAAGTGTTAACAGTAATAGCTGACCACAGAACCACTTGAAGAACTTGAGCACTTGAAGAGCCCTGATTTGCCTTTTGTTCTGCACCAAACAACTGGATCTATGGTGCAAGGAGTCCCATTGTAGGAGAGTCCCTTGTTATTAGAGAGTACTACTAAAGATGGCAGTGCCATAGTGTCCAACGAACCCTCTTGCTGGCCGGGCTCCAGTTAAATGCCTTGTTCTGATATGGAGTAAGACGTGTATAACTGTGGTAGCCTAGTGGTTAAGGTACTAGACTCTGGAGCAGAAGGTTCAAATCCCACCAAATTCCAGGGTTCAAATCCCACTTCTACTATGCTGCCACTGTTGGGTCCTTGAGCAAGACCCTTAACCCACAATTGCTTGGATTGTAAGACTGTATCAATTGTAAGTCGCTCTGGATAAGGGCGTCTGCCAAATGCTGTAAATGTAAATGTAAATGTAATGCTTGAACCCTATAATGGTGGCCGTTTGGTTGGTCGTGGACTGCCATTGACAGGTCAAAGATTATCTGAAGTATCTTGCAGTTGTTAACACGCATCAGCCAAGTTCAGGCTGGTCTGAATTGAATTGTGGGCTAGAATTAGAACATGCAGTGTTTTGCCCTTAGTGCTGAGTCAGCAGTGACACCATGGCTCCTCCTGGTTCCCCTTCTGCTCCCTCCAATCTACCAGTGGAGACGCAGCAAGGGGCCAGTTCAGCTCCAGTGAGCCAGATTCTGCAGATGGCACAATGCCTACAGTGCCTGTGTCTGGGGAAATGTCTCACCAATTATTCCCAGCGTCTCAACGCATAACCTTTTCTAGCATGCTACAAAACACATAATGGCTCTGCTGGCTTAACAAGTGGTCACAACCCTGAGAAACCAGCCCTTGTTTGACCCAAAAATGGTGACAAGAGAACTCGTGCAACACGCGCTGATTTGTAAGCCAAGTCAGACCATCCCCACGACCAGAATATTTGATGAGAGCGAATTGACTGGTGCAAATAAAAATTGAATTAAACATCTGCAGCAAAGTAGCTTTGAAAATTACATTTGGTGCCATACAGCGGAGAGAAACACTCACTTAGTAAATCGTAGCCCAAGGCTAGACTATCAATGCAAAACATTCACATTTACAAGAGCAATTCTCCTTCCAAACCCCAAACCCCCACCCCGTACATCAGTCTAGGAGAAACAGGAAGTGAGTGAGAAGCGAATTATTCTCAAAGGTATACATATAGGGGAACAGAATGACCTGAAATATCAGCAAAACTTACCTGAAAGCTGTTCCTCGGTTTGTTTTCCTCAAGTCCGTGAAAACCAAGACACTACAATTCTATTAGCCCACCATATGAGACACTGATTTCTGGACATTTATATGAATAATCAAAAGGTCAGTTAAGTTCAGAGGCCTTACAAGAACACTAGTGGATGGTCTGTATCCGAGTATCTGCACATGCCAAAAGCTGCCCTATTTTCAGTGTTTTTAAACTTTCTGTATTGTAATTTGCATAAATATATTTGTTTGTACCGTGCGAAACTCAAACTTTATAAGTATAAGACAAGATAAACAGGGAAATGCTTTGCTTCCTTTCAGCAGATTCTGCTCTTTTTAACAAGAGTCACAGACGTAATAGATATGGAAACGCAACTGGGTTTCTTATCAAATGTTTCATTAACTTTAAACAAATTGAATCAAAGCAGGGGGGAAAATATAATTTTTTTTCTGTCGAGTACGCTACTGTTATGTAAAATGAATATTGTAATACTATTACATTTATATTCAGGTTTGAAAATAAATCCTGTTTTGAGATCGAGAGATGCACCAACATTTCAGCCAATGAAAATGTTTCGTTCTAAGTGTCAGAAACGGCACTTTTGGTTTCAGCCAAAAGTGAAAAAGCACAATTTTTGACCAAAAAAGGTCATGAGGATTATAAGGATATGCCTAACTTGGAACAGACAAACTCTTGAGAGCGTGTGGTGGTGGCAAAGTGAACTTCACAACAGGTACCAAGAGATGTTGGTCAATGCCACTGTGCCACACTTGAATGGAGTACTTAACAGTAGCATTGCTGCCCCGTGGCTCTCTCACAGTTCCAGAGTGGCCTGAAAGGCAAGCAGTTATTTTCTACTGGGTTAAGTAATGGTGCTTTGTCACTCAGTACCCCGGACAAGTCGTAGACCAAAATTGCCCATTATGACATCCTTGAAAGTAGGAGGAGTTCTCCAGAGATTGTCAAGAGAGGCTATCAAGTGTTAACAGTAATAGCTGACCGCAGAACCACTTGAAGAACCTCGGAGTCCTGATTTGCCTTTTGTTCTTCACCAAACAACTGGATCGACGATGCAAGGAGTCCCATGTTATTAGAGAGTACTACTAAAGCTAAGTGTCCAATGAATCCTCGTACTGGCCAGGCTCCAATTAAAGAGCTCTAACTCTTGAGAGCGTCTGGCTTCTTCCAGCCTCTTCAGACAAGAGGTTTAACTAGTAGAGGAAATGCAGACAACTGAGAGGGATCAGTACGCCTGCAATTGCGTTCGCTGGAGGTTCAGTGCTGGGTCGGAAGTATGTGAGGATGGCATCTGGAAGGTTGGACACTTGGACAGATGTTCCGTAATCACTGTTTAGATGACGAATCAACAATGAAATGGTATTTGTAATACGTCTTGTTTAATACTAACAAATAAAAACACATTTACATTTATGTCCTTTATCCAGAGCGTCTTACAATCCAAGCAACTGTGGGTGAAGGGTTGTGGTCAAGGACCCAACAGTGGCGCTTGGCAGAGGTGGGATTTAAACACTGGACCTTCTGGTCCAGAGTCTAGTACCTTAACAGCTAGACTACCACAGTCACATGTTAAAGTAAAGTACAAACAATCCTTCGGCTTCAATTTTAGGCTAATTAAAATTTTGGCCAGCAGCGTATATCTTCCATCAGTACATCAGTACATCAGTATGCTGCAGAGCCCATGCTACAGGAGCTGGTAGATCTGGTTCATTTGCCAAACAGGCCATGATCATATTACTCTAGTTCATATTTTGTCTTTATAGATATCCCAACTTTTCACCTCGTTCACGCCTTGCACATTTTTCCATGCAGCATTCATTATATAACCTGAATTTTCAGATAGGTAGGTGGATGAACAACCCCATAATGAGTGGGTGAATGAAAGCGTGGCCGAGCAAAGCAATAACCATCATTAAAACAGCTTTCAATCCAAACTACATTTAATGCTGTTGATTACACAGCAGTAAGAAGCCATTCACATTTCCCCACAATAACTAGCAGAGAAAGTGCCAGAGTGGATGCCAAAGTAAACGAAGCAGCCATTATCAATTTGCTCGGCTCTGTTGTTTTCACAGTCGCTAATTATCCTAAGTAGGGAAAATTGTTGCCTTTAACCAAAAACTAAGGGGAAGCCATTTGGCATTTTTGCAAAACAGTCTTCGGGGACCAAAACCGAGACTCGTCACTTACCTCTGGTGAAAAAATGCTCAATTCTAAGGACAAATTACTCATTTTCCATGCCAAGATGGGCTCCCTGAAAGCCTATCTCGGTGATTGAGTAAGTAGTTACCAGTCCAAGCACCGCTGGGATGAATCGGCACCCGAAAGGCAATCCGCTTTATGAATGGCGCCGTTACACACTGTCCATGCATTTCAAGCAAGAGCGAAAAGCACCTACCTTAATAACAATTTCTTATGCTCAAAGGTTTAGCGCGTATTCAGCAACTAGGTTACAGAATCTAGAGATTAATTGCGTTGTGAAGCAGGAGTCAGACAAAAGGAAATTAGATACCTTTGCTTTTACCTATGGAATTGGATGACATGGTTCCATGAGGAAGCAGAGCCCAGAGGAGGGGAAAAGAAAAAGGAGAAGAGAAAAATGTAAGAGTCATGATTATGCACCAAGGGCAAACGGGGCAGATAAGGGATGAATAGGATGAAATTAATTGGTGGGATGAAATGGACAGTGATGAGAGGGGAATTATGATTTTACTGGCACATGCAATAAGCATCATCATGCCTTTTTTTTTTTTTTTTACCTCGTTTGGCTTCCCCTGTAACTCCCAGAATACAGCTGGGTCATTCCGATTGGATGCTGATAGTGATTCTCTGCAGGATGTATGTTTTCTCCCCCAAGATTCCAAACATTTACAACCAAATGTTAACAGTCATTACTGAGAGGACCAATTGGATTGTTTGCATTAACTAGGATGTTTGAAATCTCCATATGGGGAAGCCTATGGCTATGATACCAATGGCTCCTTGTAGAACCTTCACATCCTCTAGAAGCTTCTTCAAACAGGAATGGTTCTGCCAACAGCAGCTAACCCTTCAACCCATTTTTTTCCCTAATAGTACATTCCTCTCATTAGCACGTCTCAGCAACACATCTGTGCCATATACAGCCCCTCTATGATGCCGGCTCAAATCCCAGCGAGAGCAGCGAAATGCAGCTTAGCAGACTAGCGCCAATTCAGGGCGGGAGCGAGAAGCAGCCTGAGCTCTTTAAGCCAAACCTGCAAAGGCGATGAGGCAGATGGGAAGATAATGAGACGGGGGGTTGAATGAGGAAGGAACAGAGAACATACCTTGATCTCCCATCATCAAGTGAGCCAGACCTTAAAGGGAAACAAGAGCACAGTCAGCAAAGAACAAGTGCAGAAGGGAAGCTTGTAGTGTCTACGGCATTTGAACAGATACCTGTGGATCTCTACTCTATATAAGTCACTGCTTGTATTGAGGACTTAGAGCCGGCTGGGCAATAGATGAGGGACCAAAAATTTTTTCTTTGAGAGTTCAGAACTGAAAAGTTAGACACGTATGCCTGTTGTTTACCCCTCTTGTTTCAATCCAGCCATAGTTGTGGCAGATATCTCGAGATTATCTCACTTAGAATCCTTCGCTCTTCTACCCAGCCCGAACAAGACGGGGCGGAGCCAACGTACATCCAAAAATAATTCCACCCTACAACGTCTAAGCACCTTGGGAAGGAGTACGTACATACCATAAATGTCAAGGGTGCTTTTATTACCACTTTTACTTCCAGTCGTTCGTAGAATTGACTCCCTGCCCAACCATGCAATTTAGTACGGCCCATTTGGGCGTTAACTGTCAGTCATCGAGCTATGGTATATTTCCATATTCAAGGATACTACGTCCCAGACAATTTAAGTATCTGCTGTCGATGAAACCCCTCATTTAGAGGAAACAAATGCAGGCTATACTCACCCGTTGAAATGACATGTTCAGTTTTCCCAATTCCATACTTACAGGCTTTATATCAAACATACCACACTGTGCATGGTCAGCAGTACCAATTAACATAGGCGTAGTTTTGGGGGGAGTTGAGGGGGGGTGCATGTCCCCTTCAAAGTGAGGTGGGGTAAGATGTCCCTCCCGATAATTCCTGCTCACAGCATCCATGGGTTTGTTTGTTAACAGTGTGATATGTTTTCTCCTGGCTGTTAGATTTGGCCCATATTATTAAAGTGGTACCTCAGTACTCGTCGTTGTTTTGTTCCACAGTGCCGAAAAAGTCACATCAAGAATGATGTAAAATGAAGTTATCCGTTCCAGAACCCCGGAAAATCCATGTTGTATAAGGGATTATATGCATTACTGGAGTGGTATTATATATATAGACCAAAATAACAAAACCATAATTACATGAAATACAAGCCCTATTGTCATTCTCACTGTTTTCCTGTTTTGCCTGGATTTTATCACTGACCTTTTTAGGACCCATGATGACTCATTTGCACATATGTATAAAATAATAATAAAAAACACAAGACCATTTACAGCGGATTATTTTCTGCACTGAACAAGAGCTATTGTGACTGACGTGCCTCTATGTTTCAGATATAAAGGACATACGGGTCAAGCATCTCGACTCGTACAAGTTCTAGCGCGCCGAGTCCTGCACAAACAGCCGGTGCAGTTGCAAAGTCATGTAGTGGCAAGATATGACTGTCAGATTACTATTTTTAATCGTGGTATTTCTAAATGATTACGGTTGGGACGCTGGCTTCCTGGTCGCTGTTAGAGTGTCTTACAGATAAAAAGGTAGTGTCTAGATGGGATTAGTGCACTGTGTAAATAAAGCACTTTCGGTTGACTCGCACTAGTGTGTCCCTGAGCTCATTTTTTCCGGCGTGTCTTGACGTCCTCACTCGTGCCTGAAAGCAGTTCAGGTTCCTTAAGGCATCCTAGCTCCACTTTTCAAACATTTAAAAGTGAGGTAAACTGAATGTGCGGTCTGTACTAGAGACTTTGCTTGCCAATCCCTGGATTGAGAACGGAAGACAAGTTCTGAAGTTTAATTTGTTTTGTAAGTCAGTTCTAATGTGAAGATGTTTGGGCACATTAAATACCAAATTTTGGGCTTTTCTTGTGTAGCATAGTGCCCTAGTGCTGGGCGATCACGATTAATTGAACTCTACTTTGATTACGAGTATTTTCGGGTTTTTTTGTTTATGTTGTTGCCCTCATATTTCACTGACAAAGTTTGTACTGTAAATATGCTCAACTTTTAAAACTAGGATATTTTTTCGAATGAAAGAGTGCATTACATTGTGATTTTTAAATAACTGAAGGAAACGCACAGATGAACTATTTATGGTGATTTATTGAATATTTCAACTGAAATCCTACATGATTTAGTAGGATGAGGCATCGGTTATTTCTTTCCATCTTCTTGAATCTTTTTCATATTGTGTAGCTTTTGTAAACACACCATGGGGAACGTATTAACAGAATAAAAAAAGACAAAATCAGAATAATTGACAGCCCAGCCCTAGCATAACCTATGTTTTATGTCAGATTTACATTTTTTTATTTTTTTTAGCAGACTCCCTTATCCAGAGTGACTTAGACATCTGATGCAATCTTACAATCCAAGCAATTTTTGGGTTAAGAACCATGTTCAAGAACCTGAGGTGAGATTTGAACCCTGGACTTTTTGGACTCAGTACCTTAACCACTGGACCACCACAGTCCCATGAACGTTACTCATATGATGCGTTAGACTGGGTGGGGTGAGCGGTGTACGCCCCTCCCTCCCGCCACTGGAATTAGATAACATGACTCTCGTTACGTTAATTGCAGCTCCTCGAATTCTCTCGATCGGATTGGTTCCTCTCCTTCATTTTATCTCCTCACTCTCCCCGTTTGTCCTTCGTCCATAACAGCAAATGCTTAAAAAAAACACCTTGTAAGTAAAGCTGACTTATATTAAGATGACCTTGAGAGTCTAGTAAATTGCAGTGTTCTTGGAGGCATCAACCCACTTGAAGAAAAGCTCCTTTGGCTTGTTCGGCTCCCACAGTCTCTGTGATGAAGGATAGTGAGGAGCGGGTCTGACTTTAATTGATATGGGTATTACGCAGGAGGATGATTTACCTTTTCAACCTTGAAGGGAGCTTTCGAACCGTCACTATGAATGAGGAGACCAGACGCAGGCTTAACGCAGCTTAGACATTGTTCCCCGGATTCTTTATGGTGATTGTAAAGAAGTACAATTACAGCATTTAGCACGAGCCTTTATCCAGATCGACTTACAATTGTGCTGCTTGAGATACTTGCTCCAGGGGCCCAACAGCGGCAGTACGGCCTTTGAGCACAGCCACTGAACCACTAAAGCTGGACATTTACACTTAAAGTAACAGATGCTGAGCTTCAAATTTATAGAATTTCTCTCATTTACTCACTCGCTTTTCAATCCAATTAAAGGGCCTAACTGGCAACTCAAGGTTCAAGGGGTTAACCAACCCCATACATGGTGCCAATCCATCACAGGGCACAAACACTCCCTCACACTGGAACACTTCTTTGGAATGTTAGGAGGAAATCAAGGTACATGGAGAACATACAAATTCCATATATAGTATACTTGATCAGCCAAGTCATATTTGGTGTCTAGTCTTCGCTACTGGAGTGACCAGGCTAATGTAGTTCTATTAATGGAAGTCTGTATCATCATTTTGTTTCTCACCTAACATCACCTAACCATGGCGATGTGTATTTCCTGAATGAACTAATAGGTAGAACAGTTTAGGATTCGGCTGCTGCGTAGGTGGCAGCGTTCCACACGTGTTTTCAGCGATGATGCATTTACATATTGTGTGATGCCACCAGGAGAACATTTGTTCCTGGCATTCATGTGGATCTTAGTTTGACACGTCTCACCAACCTAAACATCTTTCAGCAGGACAATGCACCCGGGGAAATGGCAAAATTGCTCAGGAATGGTTTGAGGTGTTGCCCTGGCTGCCAAATTCCCCAAGTCTCAAACGACTCTGATCCATGGACGCTTCATCTTGTAGCTTATGGAATTTAAAGGATCTGCCAAGAACCAGACACATTTAGAGGTGTTGTGGAGTCCATGCCTCAGCTGGTCAGAGCTGGCCTTGGTGGCTAATCGGTTTATAATATGTATAAATTAGGCTTTCATTTTTTTTTCCCCAGAAGTAATGCATTTATAACTACTGTAAGTCGCTTTGGAAAATTAGAAACAACCACAGGACTCCCAACATGTCCTGGTTGACCGACTACTACTAAAGTTAGGGTTTGGTTTATATTCTAATCTTAAACAGTAATGTTTTTGTACTGTACGTTTGCTCATACCAAAAGCTAGAATGAAGAAAGTCCGTGGATCTGTGTTCCTGTCTCTTCTTATAAAACATCCTATACAAGCTATGATATGACAAATTAAGCTAATTTGCATTTGAAAGATTAATGACAAGGTACAAATTACCTACCGTGCACACTGCGTTCAAGTAATAACAATGAGAAACCACATTATGGGGAAAGGTGGAAGTAAATAATGGAATAGAAATGAAAATGTATTACCCACCTTCAGCTTGGTTGTCTTCTGCAGGCACGGATGGGGCAGGGAGAGAGAAAGGAAGACATTCATTAAGCAGCATGCAGACCAATACTTGCCATTGCATGTTACCATGCAAGGCATCAAACATCACATGCAAGTGCCTTGTACACCAAGAGGAAAGGGTCATGGTGCTGGCCCAACGTTACCACCAATGAGACCAAGTTCACGTCCGGTGTCTACACCATACAATAAAATCAGCATACCTGAAGATCCACCACAGACCAAATGAACAACAACACCTTCCAAGTGTTTACACCTTACCTACGTAGCTTCGTGAACCGACTCGGCCTCCTAATTAATATATATTTAGGAACTCTTAGGTAGCCGTTCTTGTTTCACCCTTAGATGTTCGCCAACGCTAAAAAATCCGCAAGTGAAATAAGGCAAGGATCAGCTACAAATAACAAAAATAGCTTCACGCATGAACGTACCCAACCAGAGCATTCATTCATGTATTCATTCCATACGTTCTTAATACAAGTGACGGATGGCAGCGAGACGGGGTCTGTCAGAGGGTAGGCAGGGTGCCAGGGTGCAAACACACACTCATTCACTCACACTGGGACACTTTAAAGAGACCAACTGAGCTGGCATGTCTTCGGAATGTTCTGTGCCATCACCCACCAATAGATCCACCCATCAATACTGCGGATCAACGAGCAGAGGCGGGTTTTAAGAGTTTAAGAGCAGAAGTCTGTCATTCATGTGAAAGCTCACTAGGTCGGATGCCCGCCTGCTTGTTATCTCACATTTGGACTAGAGACTTATTTGTAACGAGATGTAAATGGCTTTGTAAGTGTACGTGCCTGTCCTATTGTACGTAAAATTGCAAAAAACTCGGCATGCAGTTCTGTCTCAGGCAGATATGTAAATGATCACAGGTGTGGTCTGATTAGACACTTGGTCTTACCACAAGAGGCACTGCTGAGTCCCTCAGAGGCTACTTTTGGGAAGTGTACCTCTTGGTGAGAGAAAGTTGGCTGTTAGACATGCCTCTACGACACACTCGAAAACATTCTTTCCAGTTGACAGACTATGGGAGGAGGAGCATGATTAGACTGAGAGAAGCAGGATGGTTGTGGTTTGGTAGCCCTTGGTTGCGCTGTTGGTTTATTTGGACTGCTAGCGTTGTACGTGTATTAAGCTTTAGCCTATTGGCTGTTTTCGCAGCACATGGGGGTTAGCATTAGTGTTTAGCACTCGTTCTGTCTATTGTGTTTTAGTGATGGTTGACACGGTGTCCCACTATAAAGAAATAAAGCACGCTTGCACTTACGTACAACTCCAAAATGGTGGTTCAATGGGATTCCACCCAGGGCAAAACCAATCCCTCCTGTGTACCTTGTCAGTCTGATTACAGGTGTTGAGAATGTGGCAGCCTAGCGGTTAAGGTACTGGACTATGGCCCAGAAGATCCCGGGTTCAAATCCTACCTCCACCAAGCTGCTGTTGGGTCCTTGAGCAAGACGTTTAACCCACAATTGCTTGTGTATCAGTTGTTGCTCTGGATAAGAGCATCTGCTAAATGCCTAGATGTAGATGGCCACTTGTGTGTGAAATGTGGCACCAGGCAATTATCCGTCTATTGATGGAAGTGACCAAGAAAATGGAGTAAATCAGATCAATGAATAATCAGAAAAAGTGAGGGGAAAAAACAATACGAATACATTTCAGCAGTAGATCAAATGCAATTAAAATTCTTGTGAATTTCGTACGCATCAGGTTACGCTACAGACTCAGCGTTTCAGTTTGCGATATTGATATTCAATAGTGTTCTGATTGTCCTAATTCCAACAATTATACCACTCATAAAGAACAGACGCTGATCTAAAGCGCTGCCTCGCTGAGTTTGGACGTCTCATTTTGGCAGTGTGTTTTGGCATCGATTCCTCTGTCCTTGTTTCTTTTCCTGGCTTCCACTCCTTCCCTCGAAGGATGCAACAAACAAGGAAGTGCAATTAAATAAAAGAACAGCACCCCCATTACCTGGCTGAGGTGTGTTTGGAGCTGGAAGAAAATAAAAAGTGGATGGACCAAGCTTCCTCAGAGTAGGACTGAATATCTTAATAATCCAGAATCAACTCTGTACTGCTAAAAGGCCAAACTCCGAATAGTTCTGTGATTTATCTGAATTACTATCAGGGGTGTGTTAGGAAAGTCCTGGGTAGTAGTCAGGGGTAGTCCCCCTTGTAGTGACACCCCTGACTGCTATAGTGGACAGTGCTGGGTGGAGAAGATCCCTCCATTCTTTCTCATGGTAATTGTACAGGATTGGTTGCCTTTGCACTTCAGTGCATTTTTTCCTCGAGATAAGAACAATGGAAATCTTCCCTCAGTGCTATAACAGTGGTCCTCAAGGTCTCATTTTGCACCTTAAATTAGATGAGGGTCAAACAGCCCCAGGCGGGCCTCAAGCCAAGAGCCACAATAGCTGGCTATTTTGAAAAAAAGTGCTATGATTGTGTGAAATGGAGCAAGAGGATAATCAAGGAGGTGCCTGACATCTCTGTTCAAGGCTAACCCTGGTTCACTCCTCTCAAAAAAGAAAAGATCTGTACATTTGGACCATGCCATGATCAAAGCGAATTACCATGGGTTTTTATGAGAAGCACTGGAAAAGATGCATCAAGCTGAAAAAAGGCAGCCGAGATGATGAGAGACTTGGGCATTCATCAGATAAAACAAACTGTCTAGATATGGAGGAAATCCAGCATTGAGAAACTGAGCCTTCTGCGGAGTTCACACCAAATGTGCAACGCTGAAGGTGGCAGCAAAAAGACCCCTACTAAAACCTGCCAGAGACTACATGCAAGAACAAACACTAAACACAAATTGTGTTCATGAAAAAAACACCATGGGGGGCAGAAGAACTGGTTTCAAAATGTGCTTTTCAGGGGTCGTATTCATAAAGATTCTAAGAATCCTAGCTAGGAGTTTAAATCTAAGAGTGATTCAGAAGTGATGTGAGAGTGACTCTGAGCTAGAAGACAACAACTTTTAATTTAGTGAGGAGGCGGGGTTGACCCAATTGCTAAGGATGACTCTTTTGAAGACTGTGATTGGTTGTCACCCCCATCACCAAACCATCACACAAACGCACTCTTAATTAGGGAAATACTGTATAGCCTATCATAAGCCTTTGATATAACAGGCATAGGCTATTTCTGTGAACACACTTGTTTATTTTATTGACAGTTTATTTACAATGCTGATCATTTTTGTAGCTTCATAATCTATTGGATATCCTATAGAGAGATCCAAGAGAACTCCTAAGCCTCCTAAAAGTCCTCCTCCCTACTCCTAACAGTTTATCACCTTAAGAGCTCTTTTAGGGGTTGAGATGCTTTATGAATAACTTTTATCTTTACTAGGATCTGCTCCCAGCTTTAAGAAGGAAACGCCCAAAATTATAAAATTTTTCTTAGAATTTCATCACTACACTTCGCACTAAGAATCTTTATGAATCCGGCCACAGATTGGCAGAAGTCCATCCAGATGTTCCCCAATGCTACTGAGATGATGTTCTGTAGACAGATAAGGCAGTTTTGACAGAAACGTTATGTTTGCAGGGAAAAAAAAACAACAGTAAAATCATATCCCAGCTGCGAAGCATGGTGGAGGGAGCAACATGATTTGGAGATGCATTGCATTTAAAAAGTAAGTGCATTTGCATGCGCTTAATAATCCGATAACTGCAGAAAATCTGATTTTTAACAGTAATTTGATCAACAGCTTTACAAATACTTGACTCATAATCGGAATAATCGGATATCTACTCTGCACCCAGCCGATAATCTCACAGAAGGATGTTACGTGGACTCAAACTTTAATCATTAAAACCGGACATTCTTCATTTCTTCGAGCATAAGCTACATTTCAGTGTCTTCCCAAAAAGTGATGGTAGCCCTTTCACGGGAGCCTCGTTTAATTCCAGGGTTGCCAGATCCCACAAGAGAAGCAAGCAACCAGGTCTGTGGAAACAAGCCAAGAAGAATGAAGTCTGTTCGAATAAGCAGACCTGACAACCATGTTTTATTCAGCTAGTCACTTCCGAGCTACTCTTGAAATCAGACTAAAGGTATACACGCGCTGAGAAATCTGATTACTGAGATCAAATCCAGCTCTCTTTATCTGATCTCTTCATCTGATTTCTCAGCGCGTGTATACCTTTAGTCTGATTTCAAGAGTAGCTCGGAAGTGACTAGCTGAATAAAACATGGTTGTCATGTCTGCTTATTCGAACAGACTTCGTTCTTCTTGGCTTGCAAATCTTGTTATGATCTGATTATTCATATCATACTCAGTGTTTATGTCTTTGCCTCATATTGGAATTGGTGTCCGTCGTTCTTGTTTTTGAGATCAGAATCAAAGACCTGATCAGAGCGGGTTTGTACGTCTGAGTATGACCTACAGTAAATTGTCTTTTAGGACGTCTGTTGCTTTGGTCCCTTTTGTCAGCGGAAGCCATTAAAGCAGAAACATAATGAAAGCATCACTGTAAAGCACAAATTTTCAAATGTTTTAATCAATTATTCAAAGCGTCTGAAGCTAGAGCCGACGCACAGGCCGGTCCTGCTCCCCTGACTTCGCTCTAATGGAGTAACATGAGTCTGATTTGTGAGTATGTGGCGTGAAAAACTGAGACGAATGCTTTCAGCGCTAGACGTTTAAAAGCGTCACACCTTCTTCCTTCCTGCCCCCCCGAACACACACTCTACAGGAAGAATGCAATTTGGGAGGTGACATGATGGTTAAGTGTCCAGCCGCAGCACATCATGTAGCATCCAAGCAATTGTGGCTTAAGGGGCCTTGTTCAAGGGTTGGCGCTTGGCAGTGCACCACCACAGTCTCTTCATACCGGCTCTTCATACCTGTGTGGGGAATATCTACACGGACAGGGGGGGAACTTTCACACTCCGTAGAGGCGGAGTTTGGGCTGGGAATTGAACCAGGGTCTCGAGCTGTGAAGCGACCATTTAACTATCATCCGATCAATGACTATTCACTTTAACAACCCAGGTCTTAACAATTATAATGAATTATAATAGAGGATAAAAATCTTTTAACTCCGGACATTGCGGCTGTAAACAGCCAATCACCGGTCCAGATTCACAAGCAGAGGCGGGAGTTTAAGAGCAGTGTGTCCCAGGTCTTCGTGCTCGCTTGCTTGTTAGCTCATATTGGACTTGACGCTGATCCAAGAGTTGGTTGATGTGTGCAGAGACAATCTTCCGCCTCATTAGTACCAAGCTGTGAATGGCATTCGTAAGTGTATGTGCCTGTCCTATTATAAGTAGTACTCCTTTGTTTGTACTATTCTCCCTAATTTATAACTATATAAACTCATTCACATTCACTGGCAGAGTCTCGGTTACAGCTGGCTGATCTTCCATGTTGTTCGTAATATTAAGTGTTTTTGTACCAAACAGTAGTTTTGGAGGAACTAAACCTCATGGATCTCCTTCCAGAACTTCATTCGCTCCAGTGGCTCTCTTGGTTTGCGTTCTCACCACCAGTGGGAATCTGTGTGAGGCTGAAGTGATGTAAACCGTACAAATTTTGCTTAGACAACTCAAAACTGTTGTATCTCCTCTGTCGCATATAGACTATAGTAAAGCCTGGACTTGACTGTCAGGCCATCTGTTTCTTTTCTTTTCATTTTAAGCACAAAGATCTAGTGTTTATACTGCTGCTGAAGTACAAGTGCATTTAAAAATGGCAGTTGAGCTCAATGCAGGCGCTTGCATCTGGATATCTCTTACACTTCAGTCGCTATGTCTGGAGCAGTCACCACATGCTGGCATCGCTCAGGGTTCCAGTGTGGTGAGAAAAGATGCACCCTTGAAGTAGGAGCTAATAAGTCCCTATACACGGTGTTCTAAGAACTACAATCGTCCCCAGTTCCAAAGTGGGCACAGTTCTAAGAGCTATGAAAAAGTTCCTCAGGAGCCAAAGTGCTTACTGCCTGTTCCAACAAACGAAAGTATCAGGTCCATCATACCGTCTGCTTAAGTTGTACAGCTTTCCAATATCCAAATCATTAAAGTCTGGTCCTGTATTTGTGAGTTCCATATATTCAAAATATTAGGGATGCTGTGTAGATGGTAGTGTTCCATTCGTGTTTTCGGCAGTATCTCTAACCCACGCAGTTTTCTTGGGAAAATAACTCTTGCTATATGACATTACAGTAGCATAAGACTTCATGACTGTGGTGATGTCCCATCAACGTCCTTTTTGGTCAGTCAGACAGACAGTCCAACACACAGTCCTAATCCACCCATCGTTACAGAAACCCCTTTGTTTTCCTAATGCTATCATAAACAGCCTACGGTCATTCAACTCAAACCCTCAGAAAGTTAGAAACCCAGAGTACTTGCTCAAATTCCATTGCTTAGCACTGTGGTGGTAGCCTAGCGGTTAAGGTACTGGACTAATGACCAGAAGGTTCCCGGGTTCAAATCCCACCTCTGCCAAACTGCCACTGTTGCTCCTTGAGCAAGCCCTTAACCCACATGCTTGGATTGTAAGATTGTACCAATTGTAAGTTTCGCTCTGGATAAGGGCGTTCTGCTAAATGCTGTTACAATGAATAAACAAGCAAGTGTTTGGTCAATCAGCCTGCGACCAAACCATTCAGGACCACCAGGGGGAGTTCATTCCACCACCTGGGTGCCGTTCTTCATATTCAAACAAACAGTTCGCGGTTTTATTTAGTGCCTTCTGTAGGTCGAAAGCTGGTACATTTTTTTTATTTTTAAAGTTAAGCACCTGTGTTTTAAATCTTGTATGGGAAGCTCCAGGGAGCCAGTGATGGGAAACGCAGCAGTGAGTGAAATTTGGGGGGCAACCAGACATTCTGCTGCATTCTTAATGCGTTGCAGGGTTTCATTAAGGCTTGGGAGACGACTTGGTGAATCTTGAAAGCTCGCTAAAGTTAGGTTGATATTGAATATCAAGAGGATGCTCACGTTTCCATCACCCCTGCTCACAAAACAACGTTCTAAAAATGTCTGAAATTACATTTTCTAAATCTGTTCATTTAACAGGAAATGAAGTACAGTCATCATATTTTGTCAGAATTTCCCATCTTTCCATTTCACCAAGCACATTTTTTTTTTTTTTTTTTTTTTTTTTTTTTTCACCAAGCAATTTATATAAAATAGCCGAAATCGCTGCATCACTGGAGATGCAAGGGACCGTCTATGAAGTCTGTAAGACATGAGACACTTCGAAAGATTAGATTAGATTGGATTAGATTATTGACGATACCTAAACAATTGTCACATCATCTCTGTTTCTTCAGTAGGTTTCACTTTTTTTAACACCGACAGCCAACTCGCTTATCTCTCTGAATGTCTTACTTTTTTACACAGTGTCACACTTTATAGTCGGTCCCTTGCTTGTCCATGGTGGGCCTGATGCAGCGATGCATTGTGGCTGTTTTGATTAAATTGTGCCCGGCGAAAATGAAAGATGGGACCATTTTGACACAAATAACGGCTGTACTTCATTTCCTGTCCCCCCCACGAGTTAGAAAATGTTAATTTCCAGCCATTTTAGGATGTTGTTTGTGAGCAGAAGGAGGGCAAAATGAAAAAAAAAAAAATGCGAAATCTGCTGAATAATCCAATATCAACTTAACTTTACAGAGCTTTCCAGCTTACTTTAGTCATTCCCTTGCATTAATGATCTTCTTGTTCCCAGGCCTTAACTTTATCAAGTATGGATGACACTAGGAGGGCTCTGTATATACCATGTTTCTGAAATATAAGTCTAATTAGATACATTCTTGTCAAGTAAATATTGAGTTACTTTTACAGTGCATACATGTGGGCAGCGTCTGACGACATGAGACTTGTTTTAAATGACGGATTTAAAACTGGCAAACCCTGGCAGCAATGAATGCCAATGTGTGGTGAGTGCCTTTTACATGCACTTAATAATCCGATCCACAAGTTTGCTTGCACGGAGTCATCAGATAAAAGGGAAAGATCCAGGTTTACACGACTCAGGTAACTCGGATTTCTACTTTGCAAGCAGCCAGTAATCTCACAGACGGGATGTGAAATCAACTTCATACTTTTTAAATTGAAATAATGAAACTGCTTCATTCCTCGAGCATATGGCTGCAAGTCTCCCCCCAAAAGGCTTTGGTAACTGTTTCGTGGATGCTGCGTTTAATTCACGGGGTTGCCATATCCTGTCGAGAGAAACAAGCAACCAGGTATATGGGAACAAGCAATGAAGAAAGCAACGTCTGTTAGAATAAAGCGTTCGACATCACCCATGAACTAAAATCCAGCTCTTGGTTTTCTAGGCCTTAATCAGCCCATGTTACATGGTACCAGTTGAATGAATAATCAGATTGACTGCAGAAATCAGATTACAAATTTCAATATTTTAGCACCAGCTTTCCTGGTCAGGGTTGCAAGGGTCCACGGGTCCAACGCTAGTCCAGAATTGACCAGCTTGAGCCTCGTCTCAGGTGGTAAGTCCACTGCAGGACATCATCGCTTATTTACACTGATGGCATTTTTTTGGGAGGTAAAAGCAAACGAGTACCCGAGGAAACCCTGTTGGGAGAACATGCAAAACTCTTCAGACAGTTACCAGATGAAATTTGGGGTCACTAGAGCTACTGTTATTATGCATACGCTATTATTATTCATGGCTAATCCGCCCTGCGGCCCCCACACGTTTCCTTTTACGAGCCGACAGTACCTCTTGCTGTGATACTTATCTGCCCACTCTACTAGATAAATAAACAGACCAAAGCCTCCTCGCCTTGGTTTTACACGACAAAAAAGAAAGGATCTTGGGGCAGATGTGCTGTAACCATCTCCATTCTCAGCATCTCGCTGCCTCATCCTGATCCTCTGGATAATCAGGCCAGGTAGCTTACAGCTCTAATAACGCTTAATCCAGTCCAGGAATTTCACAATGCCCTGAGGTAGGCATTACGATGCAGGGTGTTTGTTGTCTGTTTGTCATGCAATGTCTTCTGATGAACGTGAGTGAGTTCATTCACCTTCAAATAGATTAGAGTGAAGGGGGAAAAAAGCAGCAGAAAGAAAGTTATTAGCATTTATACGAGACACTGCAAGCTGTGATATAAAAAAAAAAGATCTGGCTTCATTAGGTTTTAATCCTATTATCATATTATATTACACTACAGATCCTAATGCCGCCCTTCATCATCAAGTCAAATAAATCTAGAAAACAATGCAGAGAATGTTTCAAAACGACGTTTTTTGTCAATGAGGATGCGTACAGTCTATCCAAAGGTATGAGTCAAGTTCTGTTCTAAACAAAAATAATGAGAAGTCGTTTTTTTCGGTAGGGAATTTCCTTCCAAGTATGTTCACATTTTCATTTTTTTTCCCAGAAAGAGAGAAGATACTGTTCTCTGCTGAGGTTGGTCATCCCACAACAGGACAGTTCTCAGCATCCTGAGGGAGGGAGGACCCGATCTGGCGTCCCATGCTTACACCTGCACATTGGTTACTATGAGAGAGGTTGCCAAACTCCCCCAGCCCTGGGTTAAAAAAATCAAAAACAAGTAAAGCTTGGAATTAGTAGTACTATTAGTAACCGTAGTAATAATAGTAGCATTTGGCTTTTGTCCACTGAAGTCACGATAAAAACCCATAAACGTCCTCATGTAGTCCTTTCCCATCTCGAGCAGCCTTAAGATCAAGCTCGCAGCCCAACTCAACTTGCCCCTGGATGTAGATCTTCTTCTACCATAATATGTCTGGTTTCATGTTCCCTTATTCATGGTTATGAGATTAATTCATGCCATTTATTCATGACCTCGTTTTGAGATTTCAGAAATCAAAAACGAGAAACGCTATATAAGGTATTTCTTTACGTTATTAAATAGACGAGAAGAGACAATCCCATTGTTTCTTCTCAGCAGGACAAAGAAAACGAGAATAAATGTGATCAAAATCTAGTGAAAATGATTCGTTGTTTGGATTTATCTCTCATTTGGAAGCCCGTCCCGGTGAGAAATAACAAACTGTGTTGGTGGCGGCGTGAAGCTTCCGTGCTGCGAAAGCAGTTGGTGTCGCACGTGAGACTACACGTGCGAGTAGTTCTTCACTTTCGAGGGTGCTAGCGGCCCGTGCTACATCTCACAGACTGTTTGTATAGTGGAGTATTGCTGATGTCTTCCATCAGCTGTCAATCATGACGGACAGTTGACATCTCGGGGCCTAAAATACGTGGAATAAACAGGTCACTCTTGGTGCTGCTTCTGTTTCCTGTTGTGCCTACAGCAAGAGATTGATCACAGCTTCATTAAGCAAACTACGAAATCAGATAAAGGATCGAAACGTTGAACCCCACACTTCTGCAGGCTCTGCAGCTCCTCAAGAGGTATCCTGCTGCCTTGTAGAAAACATCTTTCTCTGCGTTTACATGTACTTTCATAATCTTATCATAGTCGCATTCCTGCAGTTATCTGATTATTCAAGTGGTCTGTGGTCATGTATACAGCGTACTCCCGATCTGCTGGCAATCAGATTAAGCAAATCTGTTAAGGAGAGCTGGATTTTTCTCCAGTAATCTGATTACTCATAGCATGTGTACCAGTTACCCGACTATAATCGGTGTGTTTTTTCAGCCATGTGCACGAGGCGTTCCCCAACGGTTGCCAGATCCACCATATTTCTAAGACTAGGCTTTATTTGGCCTTGTTCTACTGACCTCTACTGGTCTTTTTCTTCTGGATCGGGCAACCTCGGAATTTAAATCCGCCACGGAAATTATTAAAGGCTACCGAACACTCTGGGGAGACTCTGAAACGCAGTGTATTACTCAAGAAACTGGAATCATTTGTTTAGTTAATATTAAAATTCGAAGTTCATGTCACATGTTTCTATGAGATTATTGGCTGGTTGCTCTGATTATTTCCTAAGTCAATGTAACCCCCGCGGTTTTTCCCGGCAACCTACAAAATCTGATTTTCTGCAGCCATCGTATTGTTATATATCCCCATGCAGAGATTTTCATCGGAACTATTTATATTTACAGTTAAACTTGACAATCTGATCGATCCAAGACTCTGCCATTGCCCCCCTCTCTCCGACATATTTACTAATATTCTGACTGGTTCTTTCTAATGACCCCGGGTGGGGCTTCCTGGATAACAGTCCCATTCATATTTCAATTACAGTGCCCAGTCTCCTTCCTTATATAACGTCTCTGATAACAGACAGGGGCTGTAACATCATCCGGCGTTACAAGTTTTAAAGTAGGATTTGAAGCGCGCCACCTACTGACGGTCTGAAACATGGTGGCTTAGTGGGTTTAGATTTCATTTTACTACTGGCAGGACATTTGTCACATTTTAAGATTGGCAAGGAAGGATGAGAGGCGAGGTTGGTGGCTTTTCGAGGTAAGTGCATGAAGGGGAAATCCGTCCCTGCCATGAACGGGGGAGAGATAATCGAGGTAAGACAATATATTAAACAGGTGGAGGGGTTAGAATTTATGTCGAAACACGTACATTTACGTCGCGTTTGCCTTTATATTTACATGACAGTAGCGCATTAAAAAGACTGTGTGACTGTGGTAATGTCCCGGACCATTTGATGCCAAGGACTGTTTCACAGAACGGAATGCAGTCATTAAATGGCGCATGCCTGTATTCCAAACTTGCTGATTACGTTAAAGTCTCCTTTGTTTCCTTCAGAGACCGATTTTTCACACCCACAGTACCAAAACAGCTTATGCCTACATGCATGCCCACACAGTCTGAGTGGAAACGTGATTGTTACAGAGGTTTACACGGCTGTTACATCTAGTCATTTAGCTGACACCCTCATATAGTGCGACTAACAAATGATACAATCTTACAAGGTACAAGCAGTTGTTGGATAAGGGCCTAGCTCAAGGGCCCAGCGGTGGTATATAGTCCAACACTTTAACTGTAGCACAATCCCTATTCTTCTTCTTCTTCTACTTCTGTATAACTGATTATTTAAAGATTTACATTGGTGCTTGAAGGTTTGTGAACCCTTTAGAATTTTGTAGATTTCTGCATAAATATGACCCAAAACATCATCAGATTTTCACACAAGTCCTAAAAGTAGATCAAGAGAACCCAGTTAAACAAATGAGACAAAAATGTTATACTTGGTCATTTATTGGAAATTAATCCAATATTACATATTAGTGAGTGGCAAACGAATGTGAGGATTAGCAGTTAATATGAAGCTGCAATTAGAGTCAGGTGTTTTCAATCAATGGGATGACAATCAGGTGTGAGTGGGCACCCTGTTTTATTTAAAGAACAGGGATCTATCAAAGTCTTGTCTTCACAACACTTTGCGGAAGTGTATCATACCACAAAGAAAGGAGATTTCTGAGGACATCAGGAAAAGAGTTGTTGGTGCTCATCAGGCTGGAAAAGGTTACAAAACCATCTCTAAAGAGTTTGGACTCCACCAATATACAGTCAGACAGATTATGTACAAATGGAGGAAATTCAAGACCATTGTTACCCTCCCCAGGAGTGGTCGACCAACAAAGATCACTCCAAGAGCAAGGTGTGTAATAGTTGGCGAGGTCACAAAGGACCCCAGGGTAACTTCTAAGCAGCTGAAGGCCTCTCTCACATTGGCTAATGTTAATGTTCATGAGTTCACCATCAGAAGAACACTGAACAACAATGGTGTGCATGGCAGGGCTGCAAGGAGAAAGCCACTGCTCTCCAAAAAGAACATTGCTGCTCGTCTGCAGTTTGCTAAAGATTACGTGGACAAGCCAGAAGGCTATTGGAAGAATGTTTTGTGGATTGATGAGACCAAAATAGAACTTTTTGATTTAAAAAAAAAGCGTTATGTTTGGAGAAAGGAAAACACTGCATTCCAGCATAAGAACCTTGGTGGTAGTATCATGGTTTGGGCCTGGTTTGCTGCATCTCGGCAGGACGGCTTGCCATCATTGATGGAACAATGACTTCTGAATTATTTCAGAGAATTCTGAAGGAAAATGTCAGGACATCTGTCCATGAACTGAATGTCAAGAGAAGGTGGGTCATGCAGCAAGACAACGACCCTAAGCACACAAGCCGTTCTACCAAAGAATGGTTGCAGAAGAATAAAGTTCATGTTTTGGAATGGCCAAGTCAAAGTCCTGACCTTAATCCAATGGAAATGTTGTGGAAGGACCTGAAGCGAGCAGTTAATGTGAGGAAACCCACCAACATCCCAGAGCTGAAGCTGTTCTGTATGGAGGAATGGGCTAAAATTCCTCCAAGCCGGTGTGCAGGACTGATCAACAGCTACAGGAAACGTTTAGCTGCAGTTATTGCTGCACAGGGGGGTCACACCAGATATGAAAGCAAAGTTTCACATACTTTTTGCCCACTCACTAATATGTAATATTTGGATTCATTTTCCTCAATAAATAAATGACAAAGTATAATGTTTGTGTCTCATTTGTTTAACTGGGTTCTCTTTATCTACTTTTAGGACTTGTGTGAAAATCTGATGATGTTTTTTAGTCATATTCAATTTCTAAAGGGTTTCACAAACTTTCAAGCACCACTGGGTAGACAATTTTTTCTCCCTAGGCATGAACTTAGGCACATAGATAAACAAGAAAGGCAGTTTCCATCGCAGGGCAGTCACTGTGAGCTTTATCACGTCCCATCATTCTCCAGCCTTTCACTTATATTCCACCACCAGATCTTTTCTTTTAATATCCCACGTTTTAGAGTCAAGCCTGTTGCTTGTCCTTCAGGGCTCTTGTGCTCTGCTACTAGCAGGATGATGTTTCTGCCTGACAAAACCGAGCTCTGATTGGTCAACCTGATTTGAACACATCTGAACAATTGTGGAAATTAGAACAGGCTCCTATTAAAAATGTTACTCAGCGTTGCAGTGGCGTCCGTTTCCGGACTCAGGCGAAGGAATGTTGTTAGTAGGCGTGTGTCTTTCCAAAACTTGACATGCGATTTTTTTCGTACGTAAAAATCAGAGTCTGTGTGAAAAGGCCTTAAGGCTGCAGCATCCTTCAGTCACGTTCTGTGTTTATAAAACTGTCTTCCAGTCTGTTCTGTGCCCATAGATTTTACCATTCATCCTTCATTTTAGCTTTAATAATGCTTTTATTATCCTCATTACTGCATTTTACATTAATCTCTATATTATTCTTTCCTGACGATTATATTTAATGTGTGCACACAAGTGCCCAAGTAACTCCGAGATTCCAAAGTGCCTCCAACTGTCCAAGATTTCTGCCCATTATGCTCCACCATCGATCTTCTATAGTACATTATCCACAAACAGCTGCTGCGGCGGCATTTTTTACTCCACCTGATTCCACTTCTAATTATTTGTCTCTCCCTTTTCAGACAGTATCGAGGACTAACGAGTTAGTGTTTTTCAGACATGATGTTTTCTCGCAGTCCTGCATCGTTTTAAACCTCGGCGAGATGTTGCGCACTGTATGTGGGTTGAATTAAGTGAGCGGATAAAGATGCGGGGTGACACGGGCTTTGTGTTGGCGCTCCGGTACGAAACTGAAGGTGCAAACTTCACGCACCGCATGTCTTCACACTCAAAATTGGATTTTTCACTGAAGCCCTCCTTTAATTATTTAGCGATTTCTCTTACCGCGCTAGTCGGCAGTCACTTCAGCTCAGGCTGACGCCGCTGACAGCCGAGTGCGGGTTCCCTCAAAGAATAACATAATCATCGGTGAAAATCCATCTAATCTTCTGAATCTGATAGGCGTCTGCCTGCTCTCACCATATTCTGCGAGACTGACACCCTGCCCGTATCACATGGCGGCTCGATCTTACCATGATCGAGTTAAAGCAAGGCTTAGGGAATGCCTCGGTGCCACTTTCTGCTGATATGCCACACTCACAATGCCAGCATAGTGTAGTGCTACGGCAGGAAATATTTAACACAGCCTCCTTAATCCCTGTACGAGCATCATCCCTGCCTGCTATGCACAAACTTGACATTTGCACTCTAATGCCTACCATGTCTACATAAATCCCTGTTTATTTTTAATGCACAGCTGCATTTTCACCCTTGAATGCTCTAAAAATCCACAGTACAGTTCCTGATGTAATGTGGGGGCATTCCTGGTCGGTGTCGGGTTATACAACCCTGTGCCCACTCCAATGAGACCTGAGATTCGAGAGCCTGTGGTGAGGTGGAAACTCTCTGGGACACTTACAACAGTGTCAGGAACTGAAAAGCAATTAAGCAACAGCCTAACCTGCCAGAGTCAGGATACAAAGCAACAGCGCTTTGCCAACTGAGCCAGTCTCGTTCGTACCCCACCTCTGGTGAGGTGAGGTCAGTCAGTGTATGATGATTTTATTCCTATATGAGGAATAAAAGCTTAATCTGGACTTGGACTTGACTACTAAAAGTCTTGGTCTTGTCTAGCGGTTTTAAATACATTTAAATGTACACGGGAAGGCTGGCTCATTAAATGTGGCAATGAAATGTTTACCACAGAGAATTTTAAGTCAGAAATTTTAATTTGGGGGCAAAAAAAAAATTGAATGGTCCTTTCAATGTCCGAGTGAATTAGCTGAGGTTCCAGTGTATATAACACAGACTTTTATTTTGTATTTGAATTCTCTTATAAATCCTATTACAATTCTTAAGGCATCAGACATTAAAGCTGATGGACGTCAAACAGCTCATACCTGTATTTGTCTTTTGTGGGGGGTTTTGTGTAATACAAATGAATGACAAACTGCTGCTCCTTGAAAAAACTTGGTCATTATTAGCTGAAAAATAATTAAGTCACAGTCTCATTATTTTGTCAGGAGAAAGTTTCTGATCTGAGTTTCATCAGCAATATCTCATTATTTTTTTGTATTTAATCCAACTCAAAACCTCTGCTAATTAGAGGATTTGACTGTTTTCAGGCACACTTAATGAAGGATAAAGTGATTTATTTTCATAGGCACACACTGTCTGTAGAACGGATTACACCTGAAGACTGGCACAGTCATTGGACTGCATCTATACAAGTAGCTACACAAAAGCTAAAGAGTGCAGCAGCGGTGGACAGCACAGCATCATTAGACCCTGGAACAATGTCAATACAAGCTCTGGAGTGGAGAGCCACCAATGATTACGGATTTGGCAGATGTCAGGAGAGTATAATGGCTCATATAATGCCAACTGTACAGTCAGGTGGAGGTGAGAACACGCCTGGGATTGTTCTTGATGCTTTTGCTGGACTCCATTGAAGAGAAATCTTACAGCTTGTAGGTGGACTGGTGGCTCTAAATTACCCATATGTGTGTGTGTGTGTGTGTGTGTGTGTGTGTGTGTGTGTGTGTGTGTGTGTGAGTAAGTGTGCATGGTGGCCTGCACTCGACTGACACCCTCTACAATGTGTCTTCACAGCTTGTGCAATAAGCTCTGGATTACCAACACTAGAAAGTGGGTTACAGGAGATTAATCAGTTAATTAATTAAATGTAAGAAATGAATGGGCGATTGTGTGACATGGCAGCAATTTGCTAAGCCATCACCACTCGGACCCGGGTGAATTTCAATGCACAGGCCATCAGCAGTATTAAGAAATTAAGTAAATAATTAAGAATAAATGAATAAATAAAAATTATAAAAATAACATGAAGTAAAGATAAATAAATAATTAAATCAAATGGATGTTATTAAATTAATACATTTAATCAGAATATTCCATATTACATACAATATGAATTTATATATAATAAGTAAAATATACTCTGATATACTAAAGTGTCCTAATTAATGCTATGATGAATTATTTATAATGATGATGGTTTACTATGTATGAAAAATAATTGTGATATATTAATAAATGATCATTAATATTATTAAAAGTAGAAAACATTACATTTTCTTAATAAATACACAGATTGAAAATAAAAATAACAGCTGTATGACAACTGTAGCCCCAAGTTTGGCAGATAAAGTTTGTCAATTAAATAATTGAATTGGAGTAATTTATATATATATATATATATATATATATATATATATATATATATATATATATATATGTGTATATATATACGTATATATATATACATATATATATACGTATATATATAAATAAAACTGACTTTTAATTAACTAAATACAGTAAAACAATTTATTATTATTATTAATATTAGTAGTAGTAGTAGTAGTAGTAGTAGTAGCGGTAATAATAATAATAAAAATAATAATAATAATAAAAAAGAATAATAATAATAATAATTTCTCTTATCCCTATTTATTTTAATGGCATGCTCCAGTATACCTAGACAAATTCCTTGTTTGTGAAAACCTTACTTGGGAATAAATCTGATAATAATAATAATAATAATCATAATAATAATAATAATAATAATAATAATAATAATAATAATAATAATAATAATAGATTTTATTTTAATTGAATACACATTTTGTAGTTTTAAATAAAGCCTCTATTCATGCAGTTCAAATTGATTATAAAAGAAATGTAATACTAATAGTTCTGATACCTTTAACTGAAAAGATTTGTGATCAACTTTACTGTATGATGTCTCCTGTTATCACTGAGTTACTACTACTACTACTAATAATAATAACTGAGCAGTTGTACTGCAGCTCTTGCACATGCTACGTGGGAACTGATCTGAATGGTGGACGCGGTCTCACCTCAGCCTGATGAGAGTGAAAGTGTGTAAAACGTTCCATGCCATTAGGAGAACAGAGAGAGTGAGTCATGCTGCACATCAGCCTGATTCCTCTAATAAGCGGCACCAGACCAGGGGCTAACGCCGACACGAGCAGCACATCAAAATGATTGTTTCAACCAAACAAAGGGATTTGCATGCGTCTGTGTGAGGGGTGCAAATCCTTTAATCCTTAGTTTGATCAAAGTAATGAGAAAACGCTTTTAAATTATTTAATGGAAGGCTCAAAATTCATAACGAGATCGTCGTTAAAAGAAAGATAAACGCTACAAAGCAAATATATGGCACTGTTTCTCCAAACAGCCGAATGGGGACTTGTATTCAGTTATCATAATGTGTGATTATTTAGGATGTTTAGCAGTGTTGGCAGAGACAAAAGCCTTCAATGATCAGTGGATGGTCCATGCAAATCATTGTGTGCTTTCTAGCCCAGCACCTCTGTCGCATGATGGGAGGACAGATGGGAATATCATCCCCAAGTACCAGTAGCGACCCCTACCTAATCCTCCGATGGACTGTTCAGGTATGTCTCAATAAACGACCATCTAATCATCGTCTGTTCACTTTCAGAACCGAGGTCTTAGCGCTCAATATAAATGATAGTAGGAAATAAAATCTGTCTTTTAACTCAGGACATTGTGGCTGAAACACCTGGTCACCTTATCTTCCGATCAATGCTGCAGATCCACCAGCAGAGGCGGGAGTTAAAGAGTGGAAGTCCACTTGGCTGATGTGTCTACAAGTGGAGCCAGCAAGCATTTGCTGTACAACCAGCAGGACCGCGTAGCTATACCGGCTAAACCGACGCTGGACCAGAACTCAGCATAAACCAGCTTGGACTAGCATGGAAAATGTCTGTTTTATTAGCCATAAGCTCACTCTACTAGCAGCACAGAACTCAATTCGCCTTCATTCATGAAAAGACCCCTCACATAACGTCATAGGTCAACGAATCCTAAGTGAGCACAACAGAAAGCCTCGGAGGACGTCACACAACTAAAGGTTTAGGTAATGAAGCCTTCCAGGAACAGCTAATTAGGACAGGGTTGCAAACAATGATGAGACTGAAGACTGTACACCGGCCACTTTATCAGCTATACCTTCTTGTCTCCATTTGATCAGTTCCACTTACCATAGAGGAGAACTTTGTAGTTCTTTATAGTTCTGCAATTACAGACTGTAGTCCATCTGTTTCTCTACATCCTTTGTTCATCCCCTTTACTCTGTTCTCTAATGGTCAGGACCCCCACTGGTACTGTTTGGGGGGTGGATCATTCTCAGCACTGCACTCTGTGACTGTGATGTTGATGGCGGTGTTTGTGTGTGTTGTGCTGGTTGGTATGAGTGGATCAGATACAGCAGTGCTGCTGGAGTTTTTAAACATCTCGGTGTCGCTGATGGACCAAAAATGTTCAGCCATCAGCATCCTGCAGGCAGCGTCCTGTGAGCACTGATAAAGGATTAGAGGATGACTTGCACAAACTGTGCAGCTGCTGTCTCTGACTGCGTCTGACTGTCTGATCTACAAGGCAGAGCGATAAGGTAGGTGTGTCCAAAGCGGGTTTCCATCCACCGGGTTTTTGCAAATTTTGAAAGGAAAACATGAACGGAAAAAAAAATTCAGGCCTTTTCACACCAAGAAATATTTTTATGCAAGAAAAAAAACTGATGTGATTTTTTTGTCTAAACACTGAAAACTCCCTGTCCGCTTCTGCTTTCTTTAATTTATTTTGTCTTAATGTGTCACAGAGATCTCGCCATGTCTTTTTCACATCATCAGCTTAAATAAACAAAGCCACGGGTGAAGATGAGTGCAGGAAGCTCTAGTTTCTTTGTTTGTGAGCAGGAACAGATCAGAATGCACTTAGATAAATAACCAAACTCTTCCAGTCAGTCCCTGTGAGCTTTATCAGCATCATTCTCCAGCCTTTCAGTGATACTCCACCAGATCTTTTCTTTAATATCCATGTTTTTAGAGGCAGCCTGTTGCTCGTCCGATAAGCTCTTGAGCTGTTCTGCCCGGCAACCGAGCTCTGATTGGTCAGCCTGATTTTAATGCAGACATTAGAACAGGCTCCTATTAAACATTCTAAGCAGTCGCAGTACGTCCATTTCGGACTCGGTCTGAAGGACTGCCTTGATACACTCGTACCAGCACAACACACACTAACACACCACATCAGTATCAGTGCAGTGCTGAGAATGATCCACCGCCCAAACAGGACCTGATCTGTGCACAGAGTAAAGGGGACCAAAGAAACAGAAGGACTACAGTCTGTAATTGTAGGACTACAAAGTGCTCCTATATGGTAGGTGGCGCTGATCAAATGGACGATGAGTGTAGAAATAATAAAGTGACTGGTCAGTATATACACACATACATGGTATAACTAGTTTAACCACTTTATATTATATAACAATGCCTCAGAAACATGGGGGTTGCTTATGCAAATCCAAACAATGAGTGTCTCTTGGCAGAGATAATTCACACGTTAGGCGATAATGAGTCTGCGTATATACCCATTAACCTGGATTTCTGTCTTAATCATTAATTACTCATCAAATGTGATCTCTCCAGAATGTTTCTTACTCACATTTACTGCCTCATCCAGAGTGGACTTGTAACTGAGTTCTCAGTTACTTTCCCGGCCTCAAACTTTCCATTAGCAGGCCAGAGTCTTACCACTACCCCTGCCTTCAGATTATATCATGTTCAGACTTGCACCTTGGAACCATCCTGGGATTTTCAGCACTTTCCAGGTCATCCCACGGCATCCGAAAAGGTGTGGACTCTGACTTAGCCTTTCCGAAACAAAATGTCACCTTCAAAACCATTTGTAGCTTCATCCATCGTGGGTTGAGCTTTAGATGGAGCTTCATTAACCTGACATTTTCATTTCAAATATCAAGACACAGTGGTTTACTTATTTAGTTGTTTTTTGTCCCTGATTTTCCTGGTCAGAGTTGGGACTGTGGTAGCCTAGCTGACCTTAGCCACCACTGTTGGGTCCTTGAGCAAGGCCCTTAACCCACAATTGCCACTAGGGATGCACCGATACCACTTTGTTCCTTCCGATACCTGATGTACAAGTATCAGCCGATACCGACTCGATAGCTTAACTACTCAATAGCTTGACTAATCTTGATATTTATAGCGTTCCACTTTTTACAGATTGGCATGTGTTAATTTTGGTAAAAGCAGTGTTCTATATCCCAAGTAAGATATAATAAGCTTGAAATAATAGTATTTACTGGTTGAGTTTGAAAAGTTTTAGAGCCGTGAAACAATACATTTTGTCATAATGCAGTAACAAGCACAAGCAGGAAAGCAGGATCTTACTCAGCTTTTTAATTGTTGGTTATTTTTACATTTCAGCCTCCCCTCAAAATACTGTCGTTACAGATTTTGCAGCCTTTTGCTACTGTTCGTCTCAAGATAGAAATAATAACAGGCCATGGACACGCTGTTGGCTTCGGTTAAGCTTCATGGTTCAACCACTTTATGGTATCGGTGCTCTCTATTGCAATACCGATACTGTGTATAAGTGTCAGTATCGGCACCGATATAGTATCAGTGCAACCCTAATTGTAGCAGATGTCATTCCTGAGATTGTATAGGTTGTAAGTTGCTTTATAAGGCCGTCTGCTAAATGCATTGTGGAGGCTCCAGCGCCCTTAACCAGAGGAAATAGGGCACAGGGGTAAGTGTGTCCTGGACGGGACACCAGTAAAATGCAGAGTCGGCAGGAGACACTGTTTTGAGATCAACCAGACAGGCCAAGTCTCAGACCTGCATGTGATGCCTGACCCAACTGGAAGGCACAATCAAAATCACAGTTCAGTCACAGTCCACATTGAGACAACAAAGCAGCCCCAAACCATGATGCTCCTCCTCCATGCTTTACAGTTGAGTTGAGGATCTGGTGCTTCTCTCCAGAAGGTCCAAATAACATAATCTCAGATGTTCATATCGTCTTTTGCAAACTTATGCTGTTTAGAAAATGTGTTTTTGGAGAGCAGAGGGGGCTTCTCCATGACAATCAGCACATTTACTTTGGACACTGTGGACACACGAAACTTGAGAGCTTTCTGTAGGTCCTTTGCTGTCATCTGGGCTTTTTTCCACCTCCTCCAGGACTGCACCTTGTGCTCTTGCTGTGATCTTTGCAGCACACCTACTCATTTACATTTACAGCATTTAGCAGATGCCCTTATCCAGAGCGACTTACAGTTGATACAATCTTACAATCCAAGCAATTGTGGGTTAAGGGCCTTGCTCAAGGACCCAACAGTGGTAGCTTGGCAGAGGTGGGATTTGAACCCTGGACCTTTTAGTCCATAGTCCAGTACCCACTAGGCTACCACAGTCCTACAGAATTACTCACACTTTAACAAGTGCTTGGTAGGGAAGCTGACCTGAGCCCTGAATGGTCATGAATGGTAGCAACATTGTTTGTCTTGAATGTTCTTCATTTGGACTTATTTTTGGATTAATGGACACCCGAGTGTCCAAGAAATGTTTTTGCAAGCTTTGTGTGTGTCTACAGTTCTTAGACTGCCTTGTGCTTCCAGTTTTTTATATTCTTTCCTCCTTTCAGCAAACAGCACTATGTAGGGCACGTAATGATCTATTCATGTCTTCAGACAATGGATGCATCCATTTTCTCGTTTGCAGAATTTCATACTATAGATCACAAGGTGTTAAAGTATTGGCGCTTTGTTGGTTTAGGTCTTGCTTGACCAGTCGATTCCAGTTTGTTTATGTACGTATCGAACACTTCCAGCTAATAAAAGTGAATTATGGCGTCCCACAGGGGTCAGAGTTGGGCCCACTATTATTCTCACGCTACATGCTCCTGCTGTATTTAATTATCTGTAAACGTTGTATCGGGATCCATTGCTGTAAAGCTGCTTTGAGACTATTAAAATGTTCTATATAAATTTGACTGGACTAAATAGAAGCAGAAATGTGATTCTATTATTCATTCCATCAGCTCTGTAACCTGGTTACCTGTTCAGTTCCACACTGATTTAAAAATAGCTCTGGTGAAAGCTTTTCATGGCCTGGTCCCACAGCATCCGTGTGAATTCATATTCTTAAGGTCGTTACACACTGAACGCAATTTTTTGGATTGGTAGTAAATTAATTTGATTTTGTGTATAATAACGTGTGCTTGAAATCACACCGATTTTTCAGACGGCGCAGTTGCAACGTTATTTTATTTGCCCTCTGTTCGATTGTCGCAAACTTTCACCTTACGTATCAGTCACCTTTGCTCCTGTCCCTCACAAAGCAGCTCCTGTATTTTCAGTCTGCACTAGGGTTGGATTATGTCTGCATTTTGTCAATTGCGATTCTGATTCAGATTCTCCTTATCGATTCCACTCCTTATTTCGATTCCCATTTTAAAGCTGATAAGTAAAACCTTAGCATGACTTAATGTACTAAAGTAGTGACCTAGGAACACCAAACTTCTCTCAGTTACTGCTCATGATAAGTCATCTCTTCTGCTGAAATGATGAACACATGGTCCAAAGGCAAAGTAATCGTTTTTACTTTAAGCATTTTACTTTTACTCCTTATAGGTTTAAAGGAGAAGAAAAAAGCTTAACGTCAAATGATTCCTTTCCTTTTGGATCACAGGTTCATCATTCCTGCAATAGAGACTACTTATGACCAGTAGTACCTGAGAAAAGTGTGGTTGGTCACTGTTTTAAGCCACGTTAAGCTTTGTTAATTTTAAGCTTAAGATAATGCAGCATTTGCCCTAGGAGACCGCAGTCACTCAAACATGGTACGAGCTCAATATCATGAAATTACATGACATATATCAAAAGTTTGGGCACACCTTATCAAACGTTTGCTGATTTTCTAAGCTAAATAAGCTAACCTAACCTCTACATGAAACAATGGTATGGCATATTTCTACAGATGTTTAATGCACAGTATTTATTTGCTGAATTTAACATGTTGGAAGAACATAATATAAAATGTGACTTGGGCAGATTTGGACAGCCTGT
Organism: Ancistrus triradiatus; assembly: GCA_025084515.1. Classification (NCBI taxonomy): domain Eukaryota; kingdom Metazoa; phylum Chordata; class Actinopteri; order Siluriformes; family Loricariidae; genus Ancistrus; species Ancistrus triradiatus. The sequence goes on along the minus strand of JAJAGP010000551.1, from coordinate 168,199 downwards.
CAGTCAGTACTTGGCAACTCCTTGACAGAAACTACAGGGAATCAATAGGTGCCCAAATCTTTGCACTTGCAGCATTTTATGTTATTTTCTCCCCAGTATGTTACATTCAGCAAATCAATGGTGGTATTACATTAAAATTTAGACCTGTTTCCATTTTGACTTCAGAACGATCTTTCTAAATGTCAGGCCTAGTGTGTGACATGTGATTTGATGTAAAGATGTCTGAAATAACTCTGCATTCTCAGTAGATGTAATGTATTTGAGATAATGTATATCTCGGTTGATTTCTTGAAGCTGTGCAGAGAACTGGCTGGCCATCATGGTATGGTCCTTCTTTTGAAATAATTTCCCAGTTTACTTTTAATATTATAAAACTGTCTTCCAGTCTGTTCTGTGCCCATAGATTTTGCCATTTATCCTTCATTTTAGCTTTAATAATGCTTTTAATATCCTCTTTACTGCATTTTATATTAATCTCTATATTATTCTTTCCTACCGGTTTCTTATAGCGACATCTTGCAATCGATAGTTCCAGTAATGATCTACCAAGCCTTGATCTCTGACGTATTTCCGGTTTTTATCTACGAAACGAGCGCAGAACTGAAACGCGCTGCTGCGTTGGAAGCGTGGAGTTCTTGTTTTCGCTCGATTTAAAGTGATTTAGTGCTCCCTTATTAAAGATAGTGATCTCACTACATACACCCGACGCTCCACCATCTTCATCTTCCTTTACTCTCTGTTGTTCCCTCTCCTATCTCGGAAACCACAATTCCATTTTACTTGCTTAGAAAATGTTCAGGTTCCAGACTATGTTAATAAAATAACAGTAATATTATTAATAATTAATAATAAATTGGATTAGAGTGAATACTTAAGCTGATGTGTATTGGATAACCCTCCTAAATCAAATAATGGTGTTTACACTAAAAAAAAACATGACATTACTCTGTGCTCCTTTCTGTTTAAAAATGGCATGGTAGGTGACAGGGCATTGTCTTAAATGGCCTCCAGCTATGGATTAACCTCTCCACTAGTGGACTGAGTCTAGAGCAAAGTTATTTACACTTGCTTATTAACAGGCTTTTTATTGGGTCTCTTTAGATTGGCACATGTGGCTCTGGTACTGGGGTATGGGATCTCGAGTTACTTCTTTCATTCCTGCCCTGTTATGCTCTTTGGCATCACGTGTTGATGAGCTGTGCTGAGCTTCAGTCCAGGGTTCTGACAGTGCCAGGGGTTTATTGTCAGAATTTTGTAGTGATCTGGGATGATCTGGGAGACGTAGGTCTCATGGGAGCCTGCCTGACTGTGTTGCATTCGGGCTGCACTCAGCACAAATGTGTTCTGTTTATAGACTCTGTGTTCTTGACGGCGCTTAACTACATTTGCTGTTCTTTGCAGGCTCGTGCCTGATCTCATTAAACGGAACACCTGCTTCCAATCGCTTCCTGAAATATCTAGACCGTGTAGGTTTGAAGACTTAATGAAGACCCCGATTCATGAGTAATTAATGCAGAAGTCCAGGTGATCTCAGCAGGTCAACAGTTCAATTACTTTGTCAGTTACTTCTACATAACTGGACATATCCTGTTCCGACAACGTACGACTCCTGCTATGGCTTGTTCATGAAGCAATCGTGTCAGTCCTACGCACTAATACCGAAGGAAGGGGAGCGATTCCAGACATCTTACCTTCACTGCAGTCTTTCCCTTGAAAGCCAGTCTCGGAGCAGTTACAGGTCACTTCGTTGTCCACGATGCTGCAAACTCCTCCATTCAAGCACATGTTGTCTTCATCGCACGCATCAGTCTCCACCCCCGCACTGGTGAATATGACAGGCGTGGACTCATTGACCTTCAAGTTCGTTATCCACCCTTCAAAGGGAACTTGTTCCTTCACGGCGTTGGACGTCAGCCGCTGCGCCGTGGCCCGTAGCTCTGGCGGTATCCCTCCCAAGAACAGATGGCTGAACACGGTCATGTCTCGCCTCTTGGACTGCACCTCCACCCACTTGACCTCGTCGTCCACGATGAGCGTGGTGTTTTGGAAATTCCTCTTGATGGCGACGGTGTGCCACTGGCTGTCGTTGACTTCTACATCCGATAGCACGGCCACCGGCTCGGCGCAGAAGATCGAGAAGCGCAGGCCGAGCTTCCCGTTGCTCATGAGCAGCTCCAGGAAGTCGCAGAAGCCCTCGTCGTCGAAGTACACCAGAAGCCCCTGGGAGCTCTTGGTTTTCATGTTGAAGCTCATCTCACTTTCGCAGCAGGCGTTCCACATGGGGAAAGCGACCCACTGGCCCTCGGCACCAGAGAACTTCAGGCCAGAGCTGGCGTCCGACATTGCGCACACGATCAATCCAACCCAGAGCAGGCGGGTGCCGCACCACATCGGAAGCACCATGATGTACAGGTGGGGGTCTCCTAAGAAGTTTAGGTTGGTAGCTAAACCAAAGTACTAAATAGTCAGATCGCAGACTTCTCAGTGGCAGTGCTGGTTTGTGGAAGTTACCAAAGATCTACTGCTAAAGGCCAGGTTTGGCATTTCCAACCCAAACCCAACACTTCCTGTGTCTAAGACCATTCTTCAGCCAGCATGCCAGAACGTCGTTAGTCCTTTAGACTCCGCGCTCTCCGGTGTCAGTCGTGGTCATGATTGACAATGGAGACGTGAACATTTCAGGGTACTGAAAACGTTAAGCTAAATGGAGGTACTGTCCATGATGTTCATGCTGTTACATCCTAGATGTCACCAGTCATCATTTGGCTTCATGTTATGATGTGAAGAATCTGAGGGACAGAAAAAACAAACAAGGACTCATCAGCTTTGGTGGTGTGGAGTGCAACAAACAGGAACCCCATATGACTTAGAGTTGCATGATAGATTATTGAGGTTATTACTCTTAGATTATAACATGGTTATAAAAAAACAGATTTTATAGTCCTGGCTGTATTACACACATTATTTATTAGCATGTTTTGCCTGTGTGTTTTTGTGGAATAAGATGATTCCAGGTGTTTGATGCACGAAGACGCTAATGTCAAACGCTAATGAGATATAAAGACGGAAATAAGAGAGAAATATGATGAAGGTTAAATGGAATTGGTCCCTGGTGCCCTGCAGCAACTAACAGAGCTTAAATCATTATAAATGGCTTCTAATAGCGGACTAAATTTATCCAGAGATAAATGAATGTACACTACATTATTGTAAGCACTGTTAATTTACAATAAGAAGCTGTTTCATTAATTGAACGTCATGGTACATAACTTGGGTGCTCAGGTCATGCAACAGCAGTTCACTCAAGTCCTAGCGGTGCATTCTGGCCGGGTCGGGAATTACACAGACAAAATTGGCCGTTTCTAAGGGAGGGGAGGCAGGATGGGCGATCATCCACAGCGCTGCAACAGAGAGCCCTGCTAAGCCCAACGATGAACTGATGATGGTCGTGATGTATCCCAGGAATACTGGGCACCAGGATCAAACTCATCTTTTAAGTACTAATACTACTTTGACTCTAGTGCTCCAATGTAGGATTCGAACCCGGATCAGTGTGGCAATGGCCTAGCGTATTAGACCGCTGCTATACGTGAGCATTTATAGATCTGTTGTGAGATGTCAATGGATGAAAAATGCATAGATTAGTACATTTCTCTCTGTAGGAATCTAGCTTTGGTTGCAGTCATATGATGCAGCTTAAGCTCTGAATTCTGCTCAAATTCTAGGATTATTTAAATCATTCGAAGATAATGTCTGTACACCCTAACCCTTCTGAGTCTCTCTTTCTGAATAAATATGAGCTAAAACATCACCTGATTTTCTCCCAGGTCACAAAGGACACAAAAAATGGTGGACTTGTGAATGGGTGCCCTGCTTTAGTTAAAGGACTATCAAAGTCAAGTCATGGATGAGAAAGTCAGCGCTCTCCAAAAGTGCTGCACGCCTGCATTTAGCTAAAGATCATATGGACAAGTCGGAAGGCTTTTAGAAAAACATTTTGTGGACAAAATGTTTGTTTTATATATGAAGTGTTTTTAGAAAGGAAATCACTGCATTCCAGCGTAAGAACCTCAATCCATCTGTGAAACATGGTGGTGGGATCATGGCATGGGCCTGTTTTGCTGCATCTGGGCAGGACGGCTTGCCATCATTGATGGAACAATGGATTCTGAATTATATCTGCAAATTCTAAAGGAAAATGGAATATGTCAGGACGTCTGTCCATGAACCGAATCTCATACAGTAAGATCTCATGCACAAGTCGTTCTACCAAAGAACAGTTAAAGAAAAATAATGTTCTGGGATGGCTAAGTCAAAGTCCTGACCTTAATCCTTAAACCTTAATGTGGTGGAAACCCAAAGGGGAATGGGCTAAAATTCCTCCAAGCCATCGTGCAAATCCGACCAACAGTTACCCTAAATGAACACTTGACACATTCACAAACTGCATTAGTGTAGTTCTAAAGCAGATCTGAGGACGCTGGGGGGTTTAGGGATTGAATGTAAAACCAATGTGGCCATCAAACATTAGCAATGTTCTCTAAAGTTACATTACAGAGCTTTGTTGGGGCGGCATGGTGACTGTGTGGAGCAAGAAGATCTTGGGTTCGATCCCATGTGGAGCAATCTGGTCCTTTGTGTCCCCCGTGTCATCCCAGTGTCTGCGAGGGTTTACTCCGGGTCTTCCGGTTTCCAACCACAGTCCAAAGACATGCTTTAGGTTAATTGATAACGCTAAACTGGCCCTGATCTGATTATATATGACTGGCTCCATGTTGACGTAACCTTGTGTCTGTCATTGAATGGCCATTGATACTGAAGAGCAACTCTAAATAAATGAAATAAACAAAAAAATAATACAGAGCTTTGTTTAAAGGCCATGGTTGTAGTTTTAGGATACAGCTGAACCTCTGATAATCACGGGCTCCAATAATTAATTAACTACTAGGAATCATATGTAGTTATAAAAGAGGGGAAGCCCGAACCTGAGGATCCTGGGAGTTTTAGGGGTTAATTAAAGATCAATTGTGAGATCTTAATGAACCATGAAATACACTAGTAGATTAGTAGAGATTTTCTTTATAGGAATGTAATTGAGTTTTTGAATGGATGTAATTGTCACTGAGTAACGCCTGATTTCTGCTCTTATCACTGGTTTAATTAAATAATCAACTAATACCAATGATATAAAGGTACTGAATGTAAGTCTGGGTCTGTGGGTCCTAGGCACGGGCCACTTTACTGGGGCAGAAATGTTGCTGTGCCACACTAAAATCATGGCAGTCAATTTTATCCTGGATAATTTTGTCCTGCTGAACAGGACACACAAATAAACTACAGGCACTACATTTCCCATAATGCCCAGCAGTTTTCAAAAATCTTTCAGTCAGAGCCAGATTCTTTAGATTATTTCGCGTTGACAAATATTTGGACATCTGCAAAAAAAAAAAAGAAAGTCAGCCACGCTGCAAGCAAGGTCATGACAGCTCATTCCTATGTGTTTTGGCCACTTATATCATATAACCTACCTAATGTAGCCTACATATTAGACTAAAGCGCAGACATTGGTTGCGTTAGCATAAACAAAATGAATGCAATTAATACAAAATCTTTAGTGTTAATTTGTTCTTTCTCATCCATGGCAGAGTAACGCCCACTTTAGTGTTCAATCACTTCATCTATTTAGTGTTTAACAGGCTTATTTTTATGCACAGCTCTGCCCCTATGACTGATTGGCAGACAGAGGGGTACAGCTGTGCCCCTGTGCCTGGTCCTGAGGGTTCGCTGTAAATTAAATAAAATACTCAAATGTAGATTTTCCCTAAAGGAACCTAACAGAGCATTGTTGAATTTGTGGATTTTTTATATCAAACGCTCAATGCACGGGTTCATGCATATACTCCTGAACGAACTGCACAGTTTCAGCCATTTAAGCAGCGTCCAGATGCAGAATACCTGTGCAGTTTCTCTCCGCTTCACACAGGCACTGATTGATCAGCTTCTTCGTGCATGAACTGTGCAACGCTACCACCCTGTTGCAGCGCAGCCCAGCACCATCTGAGCCTCAAACCCTACCAGTGCATTCTCATGCATGCAAGTTCTCCAGGACGCACAATAGCAGGCAACTTAACCAGACAGCGCAACTTCGCTCTTTATTTCGTTAAATCGTATTCGTTTAAAGCATCACCCCACGTATCGTCCCTCCCGGACCCTCGGTTCGTTTCGCGTGAAGCACAACGAAGAGCTGAAAGTCATTACGCAGTTACCTGGCTCGCGATTGAAGAGCGCGTTTACCATGCGTTGATATCGCATTCGTGCATCCACCCCAACAACCAATTCTCCATCGCAGCCCCAAACAACTGCCTCTGCTCTAAGGCAACGAGTAGATTTACCTCTGATTTATCCAGAGAAAGTTGCTGGAAGAAAATCCGCTGCTGCTGATGGTGACGAGGAGGAGACGGAGCTGGAAGATGCGCTGGGTCTGCCCGATGCGCTCGGACTGCCACAAGGCAGGCGGGGAAAAGGCGGGTCACGTGACCTGGCCCCGGGGTGGGCGGGGCTCTGATAATGCTGCAGCACCTTGGACAGCGCACAGGCTGTGTCTCAAATCACATAGCCCAAGAACTAACCCACTAACTAGTCTTGATGGATGATTTATACGCCAGTCACTGACAGGTGATTGAGAATGTTCTGTTGTCCTGGCATTCTTGTGTATGTTACCTCTTCATGGCAACACTGTTGCCCTATAGCAGTAGCGACATTCCGGAATTACCAGTATAAAGCTATCCGTCACATTGCGAACAATCTTCAGCAATGGTTTGAGGGAAAAAAATGGTGTTGCCCCACCCTCTAAATTCCCCAGATCTCAATCCAATCAAGCATCTGTGTGAAGGGAAGAACAAACAAGTCTGATATGTGAAGGCTCCATGTTACACAACAAAGGATCTGCTGCTAGATCATGTGGAGTCCATGTCTCGATGAGTCAGAGCCTTGGTGGTACTAGGGGGCACCAACACAATATCAGGCAGGTGGCTTTAATGTGATGGATGAACATCACCATTGTACCATTTTGTAATCGGTTAATTTTCAACCTAAACCCAGTGCTCAGTTGTTGACTGGACTCTGCAGGACATGTGAAGAGAAGTATCGTACATATATATGGGTTAGAAGAAGGGCTCCATATAATGGCAGAAGAGTGTAACATCATTTGGTGATTGTGCTGGCTCAGTGGTTAAGGTACTGGTCTATGGAGCAGAAGATCAGTGGTTCAAACCCCACCTTTGCAAAGCTGCCCCAGTTGGGTCTTTGAGCAAGACCCTAACCCACAACTGCTTGGATTGTAAGTCGCTCTGGATAAAGGTGTCTGCTAAATCAATAAATGTAAATGAAACATTGTGGGATTAATTGGAATCACAGGTAGAATGCCCCCTAAACTGGTAGCCTCCCTCAAAACACTGGTGGAATCCAGCTGGGTCTCTCAGTGGTTAAGGCTCTAATCAGAAGCTTGTATGGTCAAATTATATCTCCCAAGGGCTAAAGCCCATAACCTTCATCTGTTCAGCTCTGGATAACTGTATGTTAAATGTTGTACATCTAAATGAATGCTTATCTGACAGGATTGGCACTGGTATTAAGGAAAGGGGAAACCAATTAACAGGGATTATTAGTGTAAAATGGGTTAGAAGAAGACCACCACAGACTGGCAAAAACAGTTTTATAGCAGAAGGAAGCTGATCGAATTATGTTGCCAAATTATTGCCACTTGACTGGCCAGAAAAATCATTAAACCTCAATTATAGAGCAATCTACTGGGAATGATTGGAATTTGGATCGGGATTGATTTGAAACCACAGCTTGTACGGAGGAGTGACTAAAATTTATAAGAACTTCAAGTCACTGGTGGACACCACTGGGACGGCGCTTGCTTGGTGGTTGAGACTCTGGACTACTCTTTGGAATGCTGTGAGGTCAAGTCCTGGATCTGCCAAGCAGGGTCCTTATAGAAGACCCGTTATCTTCCCAGCCCTGCAGTATGCAGAATGTTGTAAATAGAAAAGAGTCCTGGCAGGACTGATACTGTTATTAAGATGGAAAGAGGTGTAACCATGTGAAGAGCAGTAGCAACAGAGTTAGTGTGTACAATGGGTTAGAAGAAGGATGTTACAGAGTGGCAAAAAAAAGAAGAGTGTGGAGATGGAAGAGTGGTCGAAAATCAACAGGAATCTTGAAATGTTATAGGGGCAGCCTGCATTCAGTGGTTAAGCCTCTGGACCGCTAATCAGTAGTTTATGAAATCTGGATAAGCCTTCTATCTATCTATACCCATCCATTCTTCTAACTAACTATCTGTCTGACTATCCATCCAATCCATATATCCATTTATCTATCTGTCTGACTATCCATCCATCTATCTGTCTATTCATCCACCCATTCATCCGTCTGCTCATCCACCCATCCATCTATCCATCCACCCACCCATCTAACCATCCATCCACCCACCCTCCCACCTGTCTAACCATCTACCCTCCCACCCATCCAACCATCCATCTAACCATCCACCCAAAGATCCATCCTCCCAACCACCCATCTTCTCACCCATCTAATCATTCATCTAACCATTCATCTAACCACCCACCCTCCCACCCATCTAACCATTCATCTAAGCATCCATCCACCCACCCATCCAACCATCCACCCACCCTACCATCCACCCACCCTCCCACCCTACCATCCACCCACCCTCCCACCTACCATCCATCCCACCCTCCCATCCACCCCACCTCCCCCCTCCCCCCGACCATTCACCCACCCACCCTAACATCCACCCACCCACCCTACCATCCACCCACCCATCCAACCCATCCAACATCATCCAACCCATCCACCCATCCTCCCACCCTCCACCCATCCAACCATCCATCCCACCCGCCCACCCTCCACCATCCATTACCCACCCGTCCACCCTCCCACCCTCCCACCCATCCAACCGTCCACCCTCCCACCCCTCCCACCCATCCAACCGTCCATCTATCCGTCCATCCATCCACCCTCCACCCATCCATCCAACCATCCATCCAACCATCCATCCATCTATCTCTCTATTCACCCATCTATTACTCCATCCATCCACCCACCCATCCATCAGTCCACCCCCCCCCCACCCCCCACAAATCTGTTTGGTTATCCACCCATCTATCCATCCATCCATCCAGTTTCAGACTCGGTGTGAAGGACGGCATTAATATACGTGTGTTCTTATTCAAAACATGACTCGGTGTGAAAAGGCCTTAACTTGTAGGTTATACATTATGTTTATCATTAAAAACTGTCACTTAGTTGACACAGTTTGCTAATAAACCATCACTGAGATGTGGGTTACACTCCTAGCACTGCCTTCTGGCTTGGTCGAGGACATTGGGCTAATTGCTGGTTGTCTGAGGGAGGGGATGTTGGCTACAACAATGCCCTGGCATCATGTCTAGGCTGTGCTTCTTCTGCCTGCATTACCCTGCAGTGAACCCTGGGACCATGGTTATACAGTTAAACAGGAAAAACAGGCAATACTAGTTTAACCAAAGGAAAGACAAACGTAGTAACTGCATATGCAGAATGTGAGATATGGGAATAGAGTCGGATTGAGCTATCATGCAACAAACCTCGATCAGAGCAACAGTTGTTCTGAAGTGCGAGTCCCTAAGGCATCCAGAGGAGATCACTCAATGGGCAAGTGTATGTGTAAAAGGATATGGGTATCCTCCTAAATGAATATTCATAGTGCCCATAAAGAGTGTTCACCACAATAGTGTGTAATAAACGAGACTCTCTGTTATGTAAGGAAGGAGTCCCAGTGCACACAGCCTTCAGTGCACCTTTATTACTTTCCCTGTTCTAGATACCTGATTCAGCTCACCACCTTCTAATTAATCTCTTCATGAGTTCTGCTCTGCAGGTTATGGCATTATGAGTGCAAAACAGTTACACAGTCTGTGGCTACATTCAGTCTGCTTATGAAAAATAGCATTAATTTAAACTTTTATTTTAAAAAAATACACACCATTCAATAATATTGACCCATTTAGGTTGAGGCAAGATTTCACAGGAAAATACATAGAAGGTTTTATTGGTTTTGTCTTTTTTTATTGTCTGTTGTGTAATTTGTGTTTGGTAAACTAGCTATTTAATCACTCCCATAACCAGTCTCAAGGGTTTTACTCAAAGCTTTTTACTTATTAATTTATAATTTTAGAATTACATATTTATAATTATGCTGTATATTGTAAATCATTTCAGTAATTTAATATATGCGATTAAGCTTTTAGAACCTTTCCCCAATGTGTTCTTAGTCATTCGCAGGGATTTACAAAGCTGATTTGTTTACGTGATGTGTTGTAATGAAAAAATGAATTATGTCTACTTGTGCTTAGCCCAGTTTTTGAGGAATCTCCCATTTTTTGGCAAAGCCTCGTTTTGTGTCGTCACTATGTGCTTATGTAACCACGTGATACACGATTTGTAGAGCCTGGTATTCCTACTGTACTTTCCTGCCACCTGGTGGCCAAAAACGTACATTGGCTACTTGTGATGTTCCTGAGTGACTGGTTGGCTGTTTTATTGCTTTTAGCGAGCAGATTCATTAGCGTTTTAATTCTTTTTCCTCTTACTGGATTATTTATTCATCGTATTACTATATTTTAGAAACATCAGTCTCTAAAGCTTAAGAATAAATATAAGATACAGGACTTTAGAATATATTTGGACCATGCAGAACAACACTGCGTCAAAGCAATTCTTTTTTTGTGATGATGGACATAAATATCTACACATGCTGGTCAGGTATCAGATATCACAATTCGGAGCTTAGATGTTTTAAAGATGGCGAGGTGGCTCCTAAACCTCAACCTTTAAGTTTCAATTAGTGAAAATTATACGCCTTTATTTCCATAAAACCTCTTTTTGATTTTTTCAGTGAGGTAAAATGTTTAAATTGATCATTAAATGACTCTAATGACTGCAGATCTGTGACTCGTGACCACATGGTGAGTAGTTAGATCCTAGTTTGTAAGTAAATGTTTTTCAAAGTCTGAATGGTCTGTGTTACTGTTCAGAGCTGTGTTTTTTCGTCATGCACTGGCTACGTTTTTAAGCTTTGCTCAAAATGAGTTACTTATTGAGGTATCTGTCACTAGCTAAACATTTGGTGACGTTTTGGGAGAGGAAAAACGTTTCAAACCAGCATAAAAGTACAATCTGAATTTTTAACACAGTACTTTTAGCAGCATTTACATTTACAGCATTTAGCAGATGCCCTTATCCAGAGCGACTTACAATTGATACAGTCTTACAATCCAAGCAATTGTGGGTTAAGGGCCTTGCTCAAGGACCCAACAGTGGCAGCTTGGCAGAGGTGGGATTTGAACCCTGGACCTTCTGGTCCATAGTCCAGTACCTTACCCGCTAGGCTACCACAGTACCGCAGTACCACAGTAGCCTCCCATCTTTGCTGCTACAACATACTTGATTCTTCCAAAAGGGCTTTCCATTAGATGTTGGAACATAACTGGGAGATCAGTTTCTGATTTTACCCAGTACGCCGTGGCTCACTTTTGACATTCCAGTGCATTTTCAGTTCTCATGGAGTTGAGCTCGAGTTTCTGTTCAAGCCAGTCAAGATCTCAATCAAAGCTGACAAAGCCAATTCTCAGTGGACTTTGTTTAAAGACAGCAGGACAGAAAGTTGATGAAGTGACTTGCTGGAAGCGGAAACCTATAAATGTGTCATATTGAGAGTCACTGAGGTATCAGTACAACCCGTTCAACTGTCACTGTTTGTCTGTGGAGAATCCCCAAAGGTTTTCCTGAAATAGCAGAAGAATTAGAAGGGGTGTCCACAAACTTTTGTCTATAAAGTTATTTTTCCTTCTATTCTAAACCCACTTATTCCAAGGGACTGTGGTAGCCTAGCGGGTAAGGTACTGGACTATGGACCAGAAGGTCCAGGGTTCAAATCCCACCTCTGCCAAGCTGCCACTGTTGGCTCCTTGAGCAAGACCCTTAACCCACAATTGCTTGGATTGTAAGATTGTATCAATTGTAAGTGGCTCTGGATAAGGGCGTCTGCTAAATGCTGTACATGTAAAGTACTGCTACTAAAAGCTCAAAAGCAGGATCCAAACTCCACCCCCAGTTGTGACGACACGCACAAATTTAAGCAGCTTTTGGTCTTTTCTATAATTCAGCCTAGATTGGAATAAAAAATCCAGCTCTGATTTGCTCGCATTTGTAGAAAATATTTATGGTTATAGTAATTATGATTATGTGAGCAAATCTGAACACAAAGCCTGTGCTTATTACTTCTGCTAATTGTTTTATTATTACTATTTCCCCGAAGACACAGGATAATGACAGTTCATCAGGAAAGGCCATGCTTTGTTGAACTCTCTAATTGCAACGGTTTAATCCCATTAAGCCCTCGGTGTGATTTATTTTTTTCCCTCTCGCATGTAAACAAATGCAATTTTCAAATCTGTCTCTGATTTCATGGCTAGGTCTGAATGACTGCCTCACAAGTAGGCAAAATAGTTCGACTGAAAATACATTTCTTGCTGTATTATGTAAAAAGTCTTCTGATGTTTGTGTACAGTACTGGGCAAAAGTCTTAGGCCACCATTACCTTTGCTTTTTGGGCAATGATATAATGACCATATATAACATATTGGAAAACTTGGATTCGTCACTCCATAATACTGTTTCACTGAATCTATCCCAGTCTTTCTTGGCTGCTACCCTTCCAAAAAGACCAGTCCTAATCAAGCTTCTCTCACTGTAGAAGAGTCAACTTGGCATCCCGATGAAGCTGCCCGATACTGTTACTGCTCAAGTGTAAGGGGAGGTCACACTAAATACTTACCACTGTAGCCTATAGCCTATTTTCCCCCCTTTTTTCAGTTGTTTAATACTGCATATTCTAATAAAGAGACCAAAAAAATAATGATACATGGCCATTACACCATTGCCAAAACAATGGTATATCTAATCTAATGATGGCCTAAGAGTTTTGCACACTACTGTAATTAGATGGATAGATGTAGAGGTTATGAGGCTAACATTTCTACCATATAATGAAAGCCCATACATATCAGTTTAGAAAAATAGAGTTCATTAATTCAGAGTTTGTACATTTAAACCTGAGAACACCATCATTATCCACATACTAAACAGCAAACAAGTCGATACTGTCTTTCAGCACCAATTATTTATTGGCACCTCTTTGGAGAATCAGAGACTTGGTGTTAATGGGCATCTCTGTGGAGTGCGTGGTGCTGTTTAAACTTTAAATACCATAGATCGTATACACAGTACCAATAAGATTTAAAAAAAAGTCACTGTATCTCCAAGAAGCTGCGTTCATTGACATTCCCATTTACAGCATTTAGACCTTATTCTGAGCAACTTACAACTGATCCAATCTTAATAATAATAATAATAATAATAACAATAATACAGTGGAACCTCAAAACTTGAACGGCGGGTCCTCACAGCGAGAAGGTCCAGGTTTCAGCCCAGGTGGAGCAGTCTGGGTCCTTTCTGTGTGGAGTCTGCAGGTCCTCCCCATGTCTGCGTAGGTTTACTCCAGGTACCAAGCTACGGTATACATATACAAGACTATTACTGCTTCGTGCTGTAGTTATGTAGTAAGGGCCCAACCTGATTCAAAACCAGGTAAGAGCAATCAAACACGCAGCGCTCTCTTATGGAGGACCAAGAATATACTGTGGTTTGGTGGCTGCTGTGATGGCAGATGCTCTGAATGGAGATTCTACTCAGTTACATTTGACAGATGACGAGTCGGACAGTGGGCATTTTGACAGCGGGGTTAAGACGTTCATTTAAGGTTTGGGAGTCCTGTCAATATTGGATAGCTTTCCACACGCTGCTCGCCGACTTCAACACAGGTCCTTATCTGAGACGGCTAACGTTGGTCGGCCTGCCTATTAGCTCCCAGTGCAGACATTAGAGCATTATGTCCATATGGGCCTTAAACATCAATAATAGGATATAGTTCTGCAGTAGAAAAGCGTTTTTGATCATCGACATAACAAATGAAAACAAGAAACCCATGACTGTCTGCGATACCCCGTGGAGATGGTTGCTCTCTTGTTCAGTTGAGTCTGGCCCACCTTGCAGCTCACCCTCTGCCCACCCTCGACCAATTGCTCGTTAGAATAGCATTATTGTCGGCCGCCTCATTAACATGAACTGGAGGAAGAAAGCCATAAATAAATCATTAAATAAATAAATAAATGAGCTAGGTTTTTATTTAGATACCATTTTTGATGCTGCTATAACTTGGTACTCCAACGTATTTTCGTCTTTGCTCAACAACGTATCAACAGATCTCCGTATAAACGTGTTTCATGTTCAGATATTTACTTAAATGTAGATTATTTACTTTGTTAAATGTATTATATCGATCTGTATAATAGTCAAGAGACCAAAGATGGAAGCAGTCCGGCGTCGCCCTCTAGTGAGGGATTTGACTATGTGCAGGCATTCGCTTTGAGCGATTAAATTTTTTATGCGTTTTGAGTAAACAGGAAATGCAAAATGCTTTTCCAATATATACCACAAGAATATCAATACATATTATGTAGAGTTACACTGTTAGCCTACTCTATTACACATCATTCACTGATCTTAAATAGCAATGTGCAGTTTTATTACTATACAAGATGTTTTTATACACATCAGACATACTTATAAGGTACATTATTCACGAAATGGTGAATAGACAAGCGTTTATGTTTATTTTTACATTTTAGAATCATAGAATATTGCATAGCTCTTATCCAGTTAACGCAGATTACGCCTCACAATAGTACCACAACACACGCTATACAAATGAGCCCTTCCTTCCTATAATTGCGCCCTACGTCTTGTGTGAACCAAGCGCATTACATCCTAACTAGTGTAGACTAGAGCTGTATTTGGGACACAACCAAGATGGCCCAATCAGATCGCGGGGATTCGGCGGTTGGGAAATAACGACGCGTCATCGGAAGAGCTAAACAGGTAGCGATATTCAACCCCAAAGCTGACGCCTAGTCAGGGGAATATCACACCAGGTAGTGTAATTGTGTAATAATTGTAAATATGTGTTATTAAAAACATGAAAATGTTGCAAGACACGCTTGCGCTCCGACAACGGTGCATAAATAGAGGCTAGCGTGAATGCTATGCGTACGTCTGGCCATTGTATACTAGCGTACTTAATAGTATGCGTACTTCTTTCCATGCCGAGTGCTCGGTTACCGTTGCTGACATACTACGTAGTACGATAGTATGCTTGAAACGCTCCCATTCATTCGCGTCACTGCTAACGTTAGCGATTGAGCTGTGATGCCAAACTGTCACTCAATGGGCTGTACTGCATTACAAAAATGTGTACGTTTAATGTTTAGCGCAGATACTTATTGAATATAAAATTGAACTTACTCGACGTGTAAGCTCTGATTAATATTTCGACCTGTTAGCTATAGCTAGCATGCTTAACTTTGCTGCGATATCTGTGTTAAAGGAGTAGTACGCTTCTGTACAAGTACATTATAAGCTCCCCGGACAGAAAATGAGTCACCTTTCGCGTCTGAGGTGGTAGTAACTTCAGGCACGAGGATGATCGGGCTATAAATACATGCTCGGTGTGGGATGGGATTCATAGGTTGAGAAGAGGTGGTACAGTGCAGTGACTGTCTTGTTCAAAGTGTGGAAAATGGAAAAGCAGATGTTAATGATTGGCAAAAATAAGTGATTGCATAAGTGGCTGTATTTATGTGTGTGTCACGTTTGCAGATAACACGTGTCCAATCATAAACAGTGTCTTTTCGCCCACTGTAACTGGGCAGCGTGCCACTCTGCTCCATATGCCCATGGTATGCAGTTCCCTCAGGAGTGTCCTTTCAGAAATTGGTTGTGAAGGACCTGCGTTGACGCCTAGAAGCAAAGCGATTTTTATTCACAAGCCAAGTCTTTCGTCTTCAGTTTTGACAAGCATTTCATGTAGGCCACCGCTGGTGGACCCATACGATCATGTGCTTTACCTACAACTGCAAATTCAGCTATGTAAATTCAGACTATATCCTCTGGACAATTCCAAACTTAAATCGAAACCAATACATTTTGTAAATTCATTATAGTGTATTTATTACTTGTCTAATTATAACGTTGCTACTTTGTTATGGCTGGTGTTGTTGCTAGGTTACGTGTGTATATGACCGAATAGTACTTGAAGAGCTTCGATCAGAGTGTCATTATCGTGCAATATTGGCACTCATAGAACAGTTCTCAGCCAATCAAATTGCAGGGCTGGAACTAACTGTGGTATAGTAAACTGTAAAGCATAGGTTTTTGTTTTATTACCCAAAGTGTAATTTGTGTCATTTTTAAAAAGAATTTGACATAACTGATAAAATAGTGACTGTTGATAAAGAGGCTACAATTATTGAACCACCCAGTTATATTACAAATTAGCAATATTCTTTACATCCAGTCGTTTGGCATGGTGGAAACTGGAGTAGGAATCGATCCGATTCACCCAATACCCAAACCCTAGTGTTATATCTCTGTTCCAGACAGGTGACGGGAAGGATGGCGAGGCAAAGAAAGCGGAACGTGACCAGAAATGGAGTGTCTCACTCTCAGAACGAGGACAAGCCGCCCGTCCCAGGTCGCAAGGACAAGAAGAAGAAGAAGTCAACTGTGGACATCGGGAAGCTCTTTATCAACATCTCCATCGGCCTGTGCATCTTCAGCCTCGTTTGGTTCTTTTACGCCCTGTACATGCGCTCATCTCTGGCCAAGAGGGTCGTGACTTTGCACCCTGCACCGAAGGTGTTGGACATCAACAGCACCAGCGTCGCGGTGGCCCCCGACAGGTTCTGGGGCTCGTACCGTCCCCAGGTGTATTTTGGAATGAAAACAAGAAGTCCGAGGTCTGTCGTGACAGGTATGGCTTTGGTTAGAATCTTGTCAGTGATTCTGTACACCGTCGGTTCCTAAACTTGTTCTACCATGAACAAGAAATCCTGATAAAATACTACAGTGGGGCAAAAAAGTATTTAGTCAGCCACTGATTGTGCAAGTTCTCCTACTTAGAAAGATGAGAGAGGTCTGTAATTTTCATCATACGTACACTTCAGCTATGAGAGACAAAATGAGAAAAAAATCCAGGAAATCACATTGTAGGATTTTTAAAGAATTTAATTGTAAATCATGGTGGAAAATAAGTATTTGGTCACCCACAAACAAGCAAGATTTCTGGCAACTTCTTCTTTAAGAAGCTCTTCTGTTCTCCACTCGTTACCTGTATTAATGGCACCTGCTTGACCTCGTTATCTGTATAAAAGACACCTGTCCACAGCCTCAAACAGTCAGACTCCAAATTTACAGACCTCTCTCATCTCTATAAGTTGGAGAACTTGCACAATCAGTGACTGACTAAATACTTTTTTGCCCCACTGTACTTGAGCACACATAAGCTCATATATTATTGAGGCTATTTATTCTCAAAAAATGTGTACATTCTCGCATTATACTTTCATTTATAATTTTACCATGGTAAACCTGATGCCTGAAACAACGTTCTTGAATGAAGCTGCTTAAATTGTTGAGTTGTATCTCTATTTTATTGTAAATATATTAATTTTAAAGCTGTGAAAATGAATGGAAATCTTCATTTGCATGGATAAGGATGAGGGTAAATGTGTAATGGATAGTCTGTGAAAGCTCTATCTCTCTTAATTGTGTGGTTATGATGCTGTGATTGACTTGATCAGCTTGAAATCAGCCTCACTATTCACAGATGGCGAATAAAAAAGTTGTAGTTCCGACAAAAAAAGAACCACTTTTGTCTGCCTTGTTAGG
Organism: Ancistrus triradiatus; assembly: GCA_025084515.1. Taxonomy (NCBI): domain Eukaryota; kingdom Metazoa; phylum Chordata; class Actinopteri; order Siluriformes; family Loricariidae; genus Ancistrus; species Ancistrus triradiatus. The sequence goes on along the minus strand of JAJAGP010000551.1, from coordinate 150,283 downwards.
ATTATTCCCTGCAAACTCTGCAGAGCATTTCAGGGTGCATTACTAGAATATGTGCTATTCTAGTAATAATATATTGATATTATTATTCAGATGATAACGATATTGAAAATAATATTATTTCAGGGCGACTGGCAGGTGATTAAATGAGATGTGAAGGCATGGATGGGCATGGATGGGTACAATGGCATTTCTGAGAACTAGGAATGTGATTAAGCTTACGTGAAAATATGAAGGTTAAAGGCCTTTTCACACGAGTCCGATTTTACACAATAAAAAGACATACTTTTTTAACGTAGTGGGACCTCACACCGAGTCCGACGCATTTTTATTTTAATTTTTTTGTCTAAAAACTAATTTCCCATCTCTTAATGTGTCACGCCGTGCCTTTTTCACATCGTCCACTGACTAAAACACGAAAGAAGATGCGTGCAGGAAGCTCTAGTTTGTCTTTGTGGGCATGAACAGATTAGCACTTAAATAAATCATAAAACAGTTCCATTTAGTCCTTGTGAGCTTTATCACCATCATTCTCCAGCCTTTCAGTGATACTCCACCAGATCTTTTCTTTAATATCCATGTTTTTAGGGTCAGCCTGTTGCTCGTCCTATAAGCTCTTGAGCTGTTCTGCCCGGCAACCGAGCTCTGATTGGTCAGCCTGATTTTAACGAATAACGCAGTTTACTTATCCCATTCGTAACATATAATGTCCTTGTTTAACGCAATAACATGATGGATGAATTCGGAACGAAGCCACTCTGCTTCTCCAGCACTGCTCAAAGCAGGTCTTTTTTATACGGTTCTCCTAATGCGTGCTTTAGAAACATGGTTGCCACAATAAATAAATAAATAATCAGAACACTGTGCTAAAAGATGTAAGAGACAGGAAGCGGTCTAATCTGACAGCCTCACCGCATCGAAACGTTTAAACACGGAAACCTTTATTGAACTGAGGCGTTGAATGAATTCAAGTTGAACCAGTGTATTTGGCGCCATCTAGCGACCGTTGTGTCAATAACAGCGTCCTGGTTTGTCAAATCTGCAGTCTTTTCGGCTGGCACTTGAAGTAGATAAACATTTTTTAAAGACGTCACAGTTTTTAAATGCCGTGGTATCCCTGAATCCCGCCATGCCACCCGACCCTACTCCGGACTGACTTTGCATTGTCTAGGGTGAGAGCATTTACTGCGTAAAGAGGGGTTCAGTAGTCAAGAGAATTGATTTTGATCCTCACTTGCATTGTTCTGCCATCACATTGGGCACCCCCATATAAACTGGCCCCTTGCCTCTGCCTCGCTTCCCCCTGCAGAAGCTTTCCCCCAATTTGCGAGCCACTGGTGCATACAGTTATTTAGGGTCGGTTTCCTGAGCTCTATTAGAACGCAGCTTCTGTGTCCCTGCAGGCCTGATGTGGATGCGGCAGTTCTCTGAAGGAGAGGTGAACCTGAGGCACACCTGTGAGCAAGGGGATCGCCTGCGCTCCTACAGCTGGATGATGCACGACGGCCTCAACTTTGGCGTGCAGGAGATCCACGACAGCGATTTCACCCTCACTACCGAGTTCGTGAAACGCCCGGGGGGCCGGCATGGCGGAGACTGGACGTGGAGAGTCACAGCCAAACAGCACGTAGGTCAAGCGTTTGCGTATGTGGCCATAGGAACATGCAGAGTTTGGGGCAGGGTCTTAGGGTCTCGGACCTTACTGAGTGAAGGGTTGTATAAGATTGATCGCACTGTTTAGCGTTCAGTAGTGATTCTGGAAGCTGACTCGGAGTACTGATCCCATAGCAGTGCTCTTTTTCTTCGGTCTGTGTACCTGACTATGTAGAGCATGTTAGGGCTACTCTTTTATGTGTATGGTACCATACTGGGGGTATTTTAAATAGATTTCGAAAATAGAACGAAAATGTATTCGCTTGCACTTTTTAATCCTCGTACAGCACTGTGCAAAAGTCTTAGGCCACCATTGAATTGGTTGTTTCAGCAATGGTATAATGACCGTGTAACATTGTCGAGGATGGGACCCAGAGCTTTCACTTGGATTCATCGTCATTCCAGTCTTGGGCATATTTTAGCCTTTTCACCCTGTTCCCCTTCCAAAAAAAGCAGTTTCTTGGTTTTCCAAAAAGACCATTCCTTACCGAGCTTCTTTAATCTCACAGAAAGATGTGACGTAAACTTCTGTTTTTCATATTAAATAACCAAATTCTTAATTTTCTTGAGTGTGCATTGTTTCAGAGTCTCCACAAAGTGTTCCATAGCTATTTAGTAGTTACTGCGTTGAATTCCAGGGTTGCCAGGTCCCGCAAGAGAATCCTCCACCTGGTCTAGATTTTACACAGACCAGGTGGGGGATTGTCTTGCAGGATCTGGCGAGTCCGATTGAAATCGGGTAACTGGTATACATGCTATTAGTATTCTTAGTCTGATTTCTATCTCAGAGTATACATGCTGTATACATGACCTGAATAATCAGATAAAAACTAACAATAACAAAAAAGCCGTTTGACCAGCCGTGCCTAACCACACTTGCATGAGTGCAAGCTGGTGCTCTTGATAAAGCTGAACTTGCTCTACCTTAACATCCGGGGTTCTCCGTCTCTAAATTAAAGAGTCACCTCAAAAACGAAACTCTATGTTTTATGAGAGAAACAGCAATAGTTGTCCTGCTGGTGCTATTAGTCCAGCACAGAGGCTTAGCAGAGGACGTAGCGGAGCGAGAAGTCGAGGACTCTGAGCGATGGACAGTCCTGAGCAGCTCCAGTTGCCTCGCAACAATCATATCTCGGGTTCCAGTAGAGCTCGACGCCCGGTTTGACAGCGTGGACATCGTGGCGTGACAGGGATGCAGTAGGTGAAGAGCAAATATGCCAAAAAGCCTGCAGTCAGCAGATTGTCGCAGGAGGCGTACCAGGAGGATCGGCAGGATGCCAGAAATTGTCCAAATCACTGCTAATGATGTTAGTGATGCCATCAGCGTTACTGAATACAGTTAGAATGGGGATACGCTCCAACAAAACCATCGTACGGTGATCATGTTGTAAAGCGAGTTTACTCTGTATATCATAGCAAAGCCAAATACTTTATAATAGTGTTGAATATCTCTTGTAATTTAGTGAGTAATGCATTGAAAGCGAAAAACAAATCAAACTAGTCCGTTGGCACCGCTGTCCGAATGCCCAGCGTCTGCAGGAGAGTTTGATATATTATTGTACGGCTTTGCCGCGGAAAAATCGAAATTCAAAATTCAGAGTATGGTTTAGGGCTGTGCTCGGCGATCAGTGCAGCAATATATTGTGATGTTGATTTTTGTGATATACTACATCGATTTTCAGTGATGTGGAATATCACAATATCACAATATGCATCGTATTTAGGGTCGAGTATCGAAACCCGGTTCCAATTCAGAACCAGTTCTAAAATTCCAAGGCGCGGGTACCTGTTATTGGTTCCTTCTAACGCGTTCCACTTCAAGTCCCGAGATTGGTGCTAAAGACATCTGTATTAAGGAAGATTTTCACCATTTTGGATTCGATAAGGACCGGAACCGATAAGCAGAATCAGAATCAATGAATTGCAAACGATACCCAACCCTAATCGTATCGCAATGTATCGTGATATAATCGTATCGTAAAGTCCTTTCCAGTACCCAGCTCTGGTACGGTTTCAGCTGAATGTGAACTTGTGTTCCTGACTTGTGTTCAAGTCGAAATATCATAAACAGAACCATCATCATACATAATAAATGCATGTAGACGGTTAGATTTTCCACTGATATGGTTGTGCTGTTTTAATTGCAAAACAGTTGTGTGTTTCTTTAGGGCCTTTAGCAAACATGTGCTTAATCACAATGCACTAAAAGTTTTGCAGTTATCCTTTTTAAATATAAAATAAAATGTCTGACAGCACAGCTGTACATACCCTCATACAAAACGACATGGGAATGTACAGTACTTTATTTTCCACACACTTACACACTCCTGAAGGGCTGGCCAGGGTGTAAATACAGACAGACCAACAACACAAAGGCCAAGCTTGGTTCAGAGCCTCTTCTGAAGGGCTTGCTCCTCCTACATGTTAGCAGTGTCCTTCAGGTCGGCTAAAAGACTCGTCTTCTAGTCTGCGTGTGTCAGCCAAGCGTTCAGTAACATCACCAGATGCTCTTAGGAATATTGTGAAATGGTGCTGGATCACATGGGTCATCAGATTTTGCACAAACCTGTTTGACCTCGAGTGCAATTGGAGCAAAAGGGAGAACATACTAAATACTAAACTGATTAAATATATAGTTTTTTCCCCCCAAAAACAGGGGAACCTCAGAATTCAGACTTACTCGGTTCTGATTTGTTCAGAGTCGGAATCAAATGTCCCCTTAAGAAGTAATGTAAATAGGATTGACTCCACCCTCCAATCTCTGTGTTTGTATGGATCGCCTCTGTTCATTTCCTTTATTATCTTGTGATAGCGCTCCTTTGGTTCTCCCGATAATGAATCATTTAACATTCGCCCGGTCCATTCGTGTTATTATTATTATTTTGTCTTTGCTTGCTATCCTAAAATATGGCGACTACTACCCCCAGTGCATTGGACCATGACGTAGCTTCCCAGTTTCTATAAGATGCAATAAATCAATAAAGTCCTGGACAGTGTTGTGCGTGAACGAGTTCAAAAGAACGCGTTCATTGAACACGCTCATTTTTTCGTGAACGTTGAACTGAACGCAACACATTTTTTAATAAAGAACTTGAACGTGAATTAGTTCACATTATGTGTCATGAACGGCAGACATCACTGTAAATGAACGTTGGAATTTGTTTTCCATTGAAAACTGAGTGACATCTGTTTTCTCTTTTGAAACGCAACGAGAGAAAGTTCCTCCCTCCTGTATTCTCGCTGGTGCCGCTTAAATCATGTATCACCAGACAGAAATGGTTTGACATTGTGTGCGCAATGCATTGCGGGCAAACGTAGTGTCCGGCTGAGAATAGTTTAACATACTGGCTAGTTAATAACATACTGGGCTTCCGCACGACGTTACCCGTGATGAATTGCAGCAGAGTGAGTTCATAGGCATAGCAACGCCGCGTACACAATTGCAGTGTCATGAGCAAATGTCTACAATGAGCAGTTTCAAAGAACGTATAGTGATTTCTAGCTTGTAGTGTGAAAAAAGTATTTATTTGAATATCTCACGAAAAAAGTAAAATGAACTGAACTTTGAACTAGTTCAGAATTAAAATTGTGAACTTTGAACGTGAACTGTTCACTTTGAGCATGTATGAACTGAACTTGAACTAGTTCAGAAAAGCTGTGAACTGGCACAACACTGGTCCTGGAATAAGTGAAGCTTTGTAGCCACTGAGGCGACTGCAGTTTCGGCACGTCTGATTATTGGGGCAGCAGTGCCGAAACTAAGGATGTCACACTCATAGACTGATATACATATACGTGATATAATAATAATAATAATATTATATTATGATAATACCCTTCTTCTTTTGGGCGCTTTCTTCTTTGTTTTATGGGGATTGTCTTACCATTTCGGCACATTATTTTTGCCACATTATTACCGCCACCAACTGGTGGTTGGAAGATCGCACATTGAGTGTTCGAGTCATAATTATTGTCCGAATTTGGGGGGGATCAAACAGAGACCAATCGGAGTAAAGAAGCTGAGGTTCCACTGTATTCAACTTTTTTTTACGTTATTTTATTCGAATTTTTTATTTATCTGTTAATATTTACTTAGTTTCTATTTTTTGATCTATTACTACAGACATAGTTGACTAGATAAATTAGTTTCATTCTTACATTTACCGTCAAGAAGGTCAGGTCCCCTTTTTGAGTCTTGGTCCTCATGACGTTTAGCGATTTTCCTTTCCACTGTCGCCCTAGGCTTGCTCAGTTTGAGATTGGGCGCAAATTATGTAGCTGTTTTGAGACAATGCTCCATAAAAAGACTTGAGCTACATTTACATTTACAGCATTTAGCAGACGCCCTTATTCAGAGCGACTTACAATTGATACAGTCGTACAGTCCATGCAATTGTGGGTTAAGGGTCTTGCTCAAGAACCCAACAATGGCAGCTTGGCAGAGGTGGGATTTGAACCCTGGACCTTCTGGTCCACAGTCCAGTACCTTACCCGCTAGGCTACCACAGTCCCAGCTCAGTTAAATTAAGCCGGTTATATGTATTGAATCCAAGAAAACTGCAAATGGAAGGTTTTTCCCTAGTGGAAAATCAGACATTTGGTTTCTGCTGTCTATTCTTTCTCTTGTATCAGTTCGTATTCACTATTCATCTTAATCTTCCCACTTTCCGTTATCCAGAGCTCCGCCCCCCAAGCTCCAGTCATCTCGCTGATGTTCTACGTGGCCGCAGACACTCAGGGCTCCCTGCAAGCTCACGTAGAGGAGCGGCATCGCCTCGGCTCCATCACCGGCACTTCGGAGGAGCTGGGAAACTTCAAGATCACCTTCAACAAACCCACGTCAGGAGAAGCAGCTAGCAGCAAATACGCCAGGTATGTCTTAGATTTGCTTATGTTTAGGGTAATCAGTCCAAATATCTATGGGGAAATGCGTAGGTAAATGTAAACTCACTGGGCTAACAAAATATCCTAAGTTGTTTTGCCCATGTGTGGTCTGATCAGTGTCACTGCACTCAAAAGGTGTAAATAGGTGTAAAGCTACTTATAGTTAGTTATAAAATGATCACAGCAATGATGAGTAGCAGTTCTAGACTGAATGTAATGAGAGATTTGAATTTGTGTATTCTCAAGGTATATTAAAGTGCAGCAAACATATTAAATGGGATTAATTGCTGTGCTCTGCATTTATGTAACCTGTTAAAAGTGAATGCAGAGGGACGGCCTGTGCTGAACTTGGACAAAAGGTGCAGGTCAGACTTATTTAATTATAGTCTGATGTATTCTTTGTCCTTGAATTTCTGGTGCAGTACTACCAGAGAACTGTAATGTAATTAAGAACTAAAGGCCCATGTTCAGCTGCAAACTGCTCGTTCTTATTTACAAATAAAACCAAGACGTGTGCCTTTGTCCTAATACTTTTAAGACATCTGATCTTATTATGTTTTGTTGCCTGCAGATGAAATAATCCATTTTTTAAATATCTGGAACTATGATAACCAAGTAAAAAAGTTTTATAACAATACTATCTAGGGGTCGGCCGATATGAGTTTTTTAACAGCTGATGCCGATATATAATGCCGATATTGCAGGATTTTTTTTCCAACTGGTAAAGCTAATAAAAAAAAATCGAGATAACAAATTGCTGAACTTGGACAGACATTTATTTAATCTATAAATGTACTGTTCTGTTTGCACTCTCTTTTTTTATGAATAAAAAATAAACATTGCTCTTATCTACTTCATGCATTACCAGATAACAGTATTGTATTCTTTCTGGGGAAAGAAAATGAAAATGTGTAAATACTTGCAAAAAAAACAGTGTTAGAGCAGTGCACATGGTGGCAGCATCTTTTTGTTTTGTATTCCCAGTTCCAGTTAAAAGCAGCGAGTTGTAATGGTGGAAACAATTTTCATGGTCTCATAAACAGCCCCTGCTTCACTGAATCTCAGCATCTCTTTGTTAGTAGTCAGTCAGCAGTTCCAGTTGATGAGCTGCATTTTCTATACCATTTCTGAATATCGGCCTCGTAGGTGCAGATATCAGCCGATGCCGATTATTTCTAAATGCCGATAATCGGCCGACCGGTGAATCTCTAGTAGTGATCACTAGTACTATGATGAGTACTTAGACGTCAGTACAACCACACAAACTGCATGTATTTTGTTTTCTGTGCTCTTCTCCATTTCCACCCTTAGAGGGGTTAACAGCTTTGCTTTGCGAAAAAAAGTATGTGACCTGTTGTAAGTGACATGATGGCGATGTGTCAGGCAGCCAGATACCTGAAATGTCAAAAAGGATAGACGGCAGAGACGAGTAAGGAGAACGGATGGCGAGTCATGTTTAACAAGCCGTGGTGTGTCTCTTCTCCCCAGCTATAATTATCTGCAGACGTTGAGCCCTGGTCTGGACAGGTTGACAAACATAGTGAAGGACAGCCTGAGTCGCAGGTTTGTTTTCAGTCCACCGTCTGGTGAGAGGAAAGCTTACTTTGCCGTGGATACCTACGTGCCCCCTCCGGACAAGCAGCAGCAAAAGGATCACCGGATAGAGAGCGACTTCGTCGTGCACCAGGTTACGGTTCAAACCCCGTTCCAGATTGAAGTTTTGTTCGAGTCTGGAAGCTTCCGGGACCGACCGAGCCTGTTGGCGGGGTCTGCGCTGACCCGGGAGCTGGAGAGGCACAAGGAGGCTTTCGATCGGAAGTTTGAGCAGACTTTCGGTCTTCAAGCTAAAGGGTTCGAACCGAACCAGGTGAAGTTCGCCAAGGCTGCTCTCAGCAACATGCTGGGCGGCATGGGCTACTTTTTCGGACAGTCCGTGGTGCAGTCGGTGTACAACGAGCACCCCTTGCTTTACCCCGAGGCTGCCTTGTTCACCGCCGTTCCCTCCCGGTCCTTCTTCCCAAGGGGCTTCCTGTGGGATGAAGGCTTTCACCAGCTCCTTCTCAGTAAGTGGGACCCGCAGGTGACCCGCGAGGTAGTGGCACACTGGCTGGACTTGATCAACGTCGAGGGCTGGATCCCACGCGAGCAGATCCTGGGCGATGAAGCTCTCAGCAAGGTCCCCTCCGAGTTTGTGGTGCAGCGCAACGAAAATGCCAACCCCCCTACGTTCTTTTTGGTCATGGAGGAAATGGTCGAGCGGCCCGACGCCGATTTGGATGCGGAATCACTGAGGTTCCTTCGCAGACTCTACCCTCGCTTGCAGGCTTGGTTTGAGTGGTATAACACCACTCAAGCGGGACCTCTGCCCAACTCGTACCGCTGGCGAGGCAGAGACAAGGACACCAACCTTTTCCTCAACCCCAAGACCTTGACATCCGGGTTGGACGACTACCCCCGGGCATCTCATCCCTCCGTCGACGAACGGCACGTGGACTTGCACTGCTGGATGGCGCTGGCGTCCCGGATCATGGCGGGCGTTGCCCGGCTGCTTGGGGAGCCCCATCGGGAGTACGAGAGAACCTACCTGACCCTCAGCGACAACGACCTGCTGAGCGAGTTGCACTGGTCCGAGCAGCACCGTGCCTTCTGCGACTATGGCAACCACACCCACGCAGTGTCCTTGCAACAAGAAAAGGTGTTTGTGCCACCCGGACAGCCCAGGCACCAGTTTCCAGTGGCGCGCCTGGTACGAGCCGTGCGCAAAGCCCCCAAGCCGCAGTACGTCAACGCGCTCGGCTACGTCAGCCTCTTCCCCTTCCTGCTGCACGTCCTGACACCCGAGTCTGAAAAGCTTGAACATGTCTTGCGAGACATTCGCGATCCCGAGCGCCTGTGGACGCCCTACGGCCTGCGCTCACTCTCCCGCTTGGATCCCCTGTACATGAAGCGCAACACGGAGCACGATGCCCCTTACTGGCGTGGAGCCATATGGATCAACATGAACTACCTCGCACTGAAGGCGCTGCACCATTATGCCAACGTGGACGGACCGTACCAGGACAAGGCTAACACGATCTATCAGGAGCTCAGGACTAATGTCATCAGTAACATTTATAAACAGTACCAGGTGACTGGCTACATCTGGGAACAATATAACGATAGCACAGGCAGAGGGCAAGGAAGCCACCCCTTCACAGGCTGGTCAGCACTGACCGTGCTCATAATGGCCGAACGATACTGAAAACACTGCGAGGTCGGTATGTGGGATTTTGAAAGAAAAAAGGATGATGGTTAATTACTTGTCAGAAAAGAATACAGGAACGAGCTGTGTCTGTTTAATTCTGAACGATGGGACTTTTTATAGTGGTGTAATGAGGTGCTTTTATAAAATCTAACTTTCTAAGTCAACGCATCGCAGGACTTTCTTCTCAGATGGTTTGCAAGGTTGTGCTCGGGTGTGAATGGCCACAGGATGTTTGTGTTCCCAAAATGTTCAGACAAAAGAAACTAATGTGGTTGAACCATGAGTGTGCAGTGGTGTTTTTCCAAAGGAATAAATCGATACATTCCTACAGCCTCTTGTTGAATTGATGTCTACACCAGCATTTAGCGTTGCGTTGCTGTTAGGGGTGTGACGATACACACTGATCACAATTCGATTCACGATATGGAGTTTACATTTTCTTACCATAACATATTTGATGAAAGGCATTCCTGCTTTATTTCTGAAGTGTAAACAATGAAAAACAATGCACATATTATTGGAGAAGTTTAAACAAAAACTCACTTTTAAAACATAGATTTAAAATTGTAAACAAATGTTCTATTGTAGCTTAAATAACCAAGTGCAGACATTTCATTATCTGAAGTAGTCAAAATAGTGTACTTATATAAAAATGTAAATAATAAGAATCTTTATTATATAATCCCCTGCACTTAAAAGATTATGCGTTTTAAATAATGCTCTGCAACAAAATGTGCTGTTGTACCATTTGCACCACATTTAAAGAACTAAATAATATCTTAAATCGAAAATCAAGGTAAACAAACAAACCCAAAAGACAATGACCGTGCATGATGATGAATGCTTTACTTAATGTGTTGTTGTACCTCAGCCATGGCAGGGATCTAGGGTAAGCTTTTTTTTAGGTATATTACCACATAAACAGTCCAGGAGTACAAACTTGGTGGCTTTTGTTTATTTCTTTTTTACTTTATTCCTCCAGATTAGGCATGAATAAAAATGTTCAGGAGAGCTTGAGACTCGAAAAAGTGAGTGTTTCTTTTTTATCCAGTCAGGGTGAGGAAATTATCCAACTCTGCTCATTGCACATAGTTTTAATTTATAACAGGTACGCTGAGGGAACAGCTTCTGAGCCATCCTTACTGAAAAAATCAAGAAGATACAATTGTTTAAATATAAAACATTATAAACATTAATTGGCAATAACTGAAATTGATTTTTCTTGCATAGTTGGTACCTACGTTTGTATAAAAGGTAATTGCAGGATTACCGTATTTTTCGGACCATAAGGCGCACTTAAAATCCTTTAATTTTCTCAAAAATCGACAGTGCGCCTTAAAATGCGGTACGTCAAATGTATGAATTAATTCTGGTTGTGCTTTCTGACCTAGAACCGATTGTAGATGGTACACGGCGCTCATAAATCTGTCTAAATGTTTTAGTACGGCCTTTTAGTACGGTTTTAGTACGCAACCGTAGTGCGCAGCGTCGCGGAGTAATACGGTATGTGCTTCAGCATTAGGGTACGTGCATTCATTCATTCATTCATTTTCGAAGCAGATTTCAAACTCAGCGCTATCAGTCACGCAGTACAACATGGACATAGAGCAGCTGCGAGAGAATTCCACATTAACGAGTCAATGGTACGGAAGTGGAGGAAGCAAGAAGACGCCCTGCGCCAGGTAAAGACCAAACTGAGCTTCCGACGGAACTTAAGAGTTTTGTTTCATTTAACCCGGTGCGCTTTATGTACGAAAATAGATCCGTTAGCAGTCGATCGTTGATATCGCTCCTTATAACCCGGTGCGCTTTATAGCCCGGAAAATACGGTGTATGGGAGACTTAAATAAAATTAAAATGAATGAATTACATTTTGTGTTGCAGGTGTTAAATATGTATGTAAATATGTACTGTAGACATGCTTTTTTAAAATAAATTTCACATATTAATGCTTTGAATCTTAAGTTTTAATCAATTAATGTACGTCTGGTCTCTAGCTAAATGTGCTAAACCACTGATCTCATACAGGAGCGTTTCCATTTTCCCTCGTGTTAGTCCTCATATTAGCAGCCGCCTACATTTTACCTGTTCCTCATCACATCTCTTATCAAAAGTATTTGTGTGTTTCATGTTCTTCCTAAGAGAAGCCTTAAGGATAGATTAAAATTGCGATAAAGACTAAAAATCCGGACTCATAAAACTGCGAAGGGTTGGAGTACATATAGAACAATCGGTGATGTGATCAGTAACTCATTAGAGTCTCATTAAGAGTCTTAGGTTTCCATTGTTAGCTAGAAAGCCCTTCATAGTGAACACCCTACATAGCAACTAGGGTATTGGGGCAGACCTGATGAATATTCAGTAGACTGCACTTTAGAGCCCTGAAGCCAGTTTCCATTGCAGAATGGAAGGTAAAGATGATAAAGTCCTTCGTTCATCCAAGATGAGCATATGGCATAATTTGCGCCCTCTGGTGCTCAGAAAATGCAACTGCAGGAAGCAGTGTTCCACTATGCAATGCTCATCGTGAAATTCTTGCACTCCTAGTTGCTATATTTCCCATAAAGACTGCGGGATCGTGGTGGCACACTGGTAAAGGTACTATGGGACTAAAAGGACCTGGGTTCTAGCCCCGGTAGTGCTGGTCTGCCACTGCCGAGCCTTTGAGCCATGCCCTTAACCCTCAGTCGATTGGATTGTTCTATGCCTTCTATTGTAAGTCGCTCTGGTTTAGAGCATCTGCTGAATGACTAAATGATTTAATATCAGTCTATAAAGAGTTTCCCATTAAGGCCAGAGATTTTTAGGCACCTCAGATGGTCCAAACTGAGCCATATTAACTGATACCTTAGAATCCTTATGGTCTCCATATAAGATCATTGCTTATAAAACATTCAGCCCAAACCACTTTCAAGCGACTGTTACTACAAGGAGAGATGAAGGACAGGGTTAGTCCACGCAGTCATTGTTTTACTCGTGCTTTGTTTCCATTGCTACAGATGGGGGATGATCCTGGTTAAAGGATGCAGCTCTGTGCATGCATGCTTTGCTTGACAGACGCTCTTTCTGTGAACTTTTTCAGTCTTTTCTTTAACGTGACCGTGCTGTTTACATGCCTCCGTTCCTGCGCTCTGGGAGGTCAAGGTACCATCGCTTTCATGCCTTAAGTTTGAATAGATGCAGAGGCAGAGCTTGGTGCAGGAGGGTTTCAGCACTATAAATAGGCCTCCTCTCTGGCACCTGAGCTGCAGCTTTTAACCAGCTAAAATAACTGCGCGCTCTCTGTGTGCTCACTGACTCTGTACTAACTGAGAACAGGCTGTGACATAAACATTCTTTAGTGCTGGCATTCAGCCGGTGTCTGCTTTGAGATCTTGCACTGTCCGTTAACACGGTGTTTGGACAAGAAATATCTTGGTGTAGCACCAAAGATCCAATTCCCGGATGTGAAAATTGATTTCAGTTGCCCTGCTAGTTTCAGTTGGAAAGACATGCACCTTTAAAGCAACTGCGGTAACTTGGATGATGTGTGCGATATTTTGTAAGAAATGGCCTGCATCCGTCAGTATGTCTGCTCTAAGAATGTAGGGAGCTGCTTCTTGAAACATAATGGCACAGTCTAAAAAGCTATTTTAAAGCAGTGTGGTGATAGGGGATCAAACAACGCAATTTCTACAAGGAGTAAAGTCATGTCATATAGCACGATAATTAAAGACGTTTTTACAATACACGATATTTATCACCATACCTACGATCGCAGACAAAATGCATCCGTAGCGACAGATTCTTAAAAACTACTAGGGCTGCAACTAACGATTATTTTAATAATCAATTAATCGGTCGATTATTTTTTCGATTAAGTGATGAATCGGGTTACAAAAAAACTTTCCATGTCTTTATTCAGAAATATAACATTAAATAGCAGAGCAAGTAAGTGCTTACAATAAATGAATAATAATAAATTAAATGTATTAATAAATTAAAATAGAAAATTAAATAATAAAGAAAAATAAGTGCATCTCTGATGCAAACACTACAAACTTATTCATGCTCTTTCTTTAGAAACTTTTCATTGCAAGCCAAAAATGTTAGCATGTCAGCATGCTCCTGGCTAAAGCTGGCTCTGTTTTAGAGACTATATTTCCTGCCGCAGAAAATAGATGTTCTGACAGTGTTGAAGGACAGGAATGCATAAAAAGGACTTGGCTAGCCGGGCCAATATAGGATATCTGTCTCTGCTAACTCCATCACTGTCATTATCCAGCTAACAAGCAAAAAACAGCATCAGCCGTGCTGTGCCCGTTTGCATAGTGTGAGTGCGCCGTTACGTTCCCTCACTTCAAATCGGAACATACTCGGGATATTGTGGTGACTTACGCTGTTGCTGAGCTCCCTTCATCCTCATCGGTGACTCCATGTTTCCTTTTTGAGGGCTGTATCAGCATCGTGGTGCACCCGTGCCAGGTCAGATCACTTTTGCAAAGCTTGCGTGTTACACATTTTTAGTTGTGTGAAGCGTGCAGTGCACACTTTTGAGGTCTTACGCCGAACCACCTTCTCTGCGTCGGTCATGTTTCATTTGTAGAATTTATTTAATTCTTAACGCTAACTTATTTTGAAGATTCCGCGTTCGCGCCGGCTTCGCCTTGCTCTGTTCAACTTGCTTGTATTTTTTTCCAGCGATGACGAAGTGCCACAAGTAACATAAGTGGATATGACAAGGCGAGGGAAACATAAATCATGCGACACAACAAATCGATAATGAAATTCGTTGTCGACACTTAATAATCGATTATTATCGATTTTATCGATTCGTTGTTGCAGCCCTAAAAACTACTATTCTAATATTATCCCATACTAAGTAAAATGATTTTTATTCAAAATGTGTCGCACTACATTCAGTTATACAGGACTAATTATACTCTTTATGATGAAGCTTGCAGGTGGTCAGTTTATCGTTTACCACAATAGCGAAATGTATCGTGATACGATAAAATATTGTCATATTACCCACCCCTAAGAAGGAGTCAGGGTCACTGTGATTATCTAACCAGTTCATTCGCTGATTGAAGCTAATAGAGAGCCAATGCTGGGGACCAGGTATACAGTGGTGCTTGAAAGTTTGTGATCCCTTGATAATGTTCTATATTTCTGCATAAATATGACCTAAAACATGATCAGATTTTTACACAAGTCCTAAAAGTAGATAAAGAGAACCCAGTTGTACAGATGAGACAAAATATTATACTTGGTCATTTATTTATTACATATTACTGAGTGGCAAAAGTATGTGAACCTTTGCTTTCAGTATCTGGTGTGACCCCCCCTGTGCAGCAATCACTGCAACTAAATGCTTCCTGTAACTGTTGATCAGTCCTGCACACCGGCTTTGAGGAATTTTAGCCTATTCCTCCGTACAGAACAGCTTCAGCTCTGGGATGTTGGTGGGTTTCCTCACATTAGCTGCTCGCTTCAGGTCCTTCCACAACATTTCCATTGGATTAAGGTCAAGACTTTGACTTGGCCATTTCAGAACATGAACTTTATTCATCTTTGACCATTCTTTGGTAGAACGGCTTGTGTGCTTAGGGTCGTTGTCTTGCTGCATGACCCACCTTCTCTTGAGATTCAGTTCATGGACAGGTGTCCTGATATTTTCCTTTAGAATTCTCTGATATCATTCAGAATTCATTGTTCTATCAATGATGGCAAGCCCTCCTGCCCAAATGCAGCAAAACAGGCCCAAATCATGATACTACCACCACCATGTTTCACAGATGGGATAAGGTTCTATAAAAACGAGATGATTATTGCACGGCCACGGCTTTTCCTCACTGCATTTCCTAGCAGAGCGCGGTAGCCCGGGAAAATTAGAAATTCGAGATTCTGAGTACGGTTTCTGTTGAATATGTATTTTGCGTATTTTCCGATCCCTATCGGAAAGACACTCTGCTGACTTCTTGGCCAAAATAAAATGTGTTTGTTGATTGGATACTGAACGAGAAGTGCGGTAAGTTGTTTTTCCCTGTTAGAGTGCAGATTTTATTTAGGAATCTAGAGGAAGGACTGACTTATTCTCAGACAGACGCATGGACTCGGCCGGGCTCCACCTTACCCCGAGTCAGAATGAATTGGACACCATGAAGAGGCCACTCGTTGATGTTCTCGTCTCAAGACCAGACTCGAGTACTACAACACTAGTAATACTAGCGATAGAAATTAATATTAAATATTACTTTCTATAAAAAATTACTGACCTGTGACAGCTTGTTTTTTAAAAATCTTTCAAACTTCCTTCCCTGCACAAACCTCACCTTTCCTAATGCTTACACACCTTGTAGGACTTACAGCGCTGCTGCCAGACATCACTTGCTTTTGCGTCAAACTGGCTATATCATGTTGAGTCACCTAAACCAGTAACCGGGGTGTCACCGCGTTTCTACCCCTCTCTGTCAGCAGCGAGGTGGTTGTAGAGCCTGAAGCGACTGACAGAGTGCTTGACCTTTTCATGAGAAAGGTATCGTGGGAGCAATTAGATATAAGGGGAACGCACTAATAATCACAATCTGCATCCACTCAGACAGAAATCCGAATCTCCTGACTGCAAAGTCCGCGTTTAAAATGCACGTCTTTGCTTTTGTAGTATGTGGCTGATTGGTGTGACTAAAGCAGTCGTTGCGCAATCCCTCACGCTTTCCAAAGGCTTTTTTTTTTCCCCCTCACTGAGCAATGGGATAATAGCCAAAACGGCATTAGTGGCAGCTAACGCGCAGGCATAAATAAATGAGTCAGAAGGGCTCCATTTGCGTATTGATGAGCCCCTGATCCTGTATGGGCTTCTTTTGAGCAGAGCAGTTGGGTTAGATCTTTCTGAGTCAATGCACTGGGGAGCTGATCCCCAGCTGGCCAATTAATCTGCTTTGTAGTAAATCGGACTCCAAATCGTTCAGTCCATTCCAGCAAAATGTAACTGATCTGATTTACAATCCAGGGTTTATGGGAGCAAAGTGTGTCTAGGTAGTGAGGGTCTCGCTTTTCACTCCAGCTCATTGATAAAGTGTCCATAATATGCTGCTTTATAAACATTCTGATGTTATTAAACAATAATTAATAAAGCAATACAGTCAAATCACAATATCCACAGCTTCCTCGTTCGTGGGAATGGCTCGGATAATGGATATTCAGATGAAGGGAGCTCTGTATCCATTATCTCCTACCTCGTTCTGACATCTTCCAAACACTTCATGCTTTTGTTGGTGTAGCTTAGTATAGTGGCTTGATGAAGTCCCTCAGGTTCCTAGTATTTGTTCCTGTAAGAGCATGAGTGTAAATAAAGATGGAAATCTTTCACTAACTGATCAATGTATAAAAAAGTGCATCTACTTCCTGATAGGAAGGCAGTGGAAGGTGCAGGTAGAGGCAAAATGGCATTCAAAAACTCAATGGTGGAAGATGTGTAGACGTCTTATTGTAAAGTGAATCCTTTATTTATATATTTACGTGTCAGCAGAAGTGCTATATATATATATATATATATATATATATATATATATAGGAGCATCACCGTTGGTGCACCATAGGATGCTTCCCTCGCTTAAACAATTTGGTTCACGTATGTGACTCCCGGCCAGGCCACCAGCATTAGTCCAACCTAGGTATTGTATGACAATACTGATAGTACTACTAAATATTCAGTAATTACGCCTTTTACCCAAACTGAACTTCGGGCAGTTACACGGTTTCAACTTTCATCTTTCCAAAAATAAAAAACACAAGACCAAAGCCAAAACACATACTAAAGCTTTTGGGCAGCTGCTTAAAGACCAGATAAGATCCAGGAAAACTGACCATCATGGACTTTTCTCCAAAGTCACCTGACCTAAACCCTGCCAAGCATTATTGAGCATTTATGGGGGCACTTGAAGACAGAGAAAGCCGACCATACAGTACCATCACAAGATGCTCTTTGGAAAGGTTTCAAAGAGTTTATGTCTTACCTATATCTTTGAGGACGTCCAAGGAGGTTGAGGTTTTTTTTTTTTTGTTTTTTTTTTAAGGTTTGTTCCTTACAACTTTCAGGGAGTTTTCCTTTGCCACTGTCGCCCTGGGCTTGCTCAGTTAGTGCTCTGAGCTTAGATGGTTGTACAGCTGCTCTGAGAGCATGCACCATTGTAAAAATAGCTAGAGAAATAAACCTGAGTTTGACACTGAGTACAAATAAACGTAAACACCATGCTGTGACCTCGAGAGGAGGGAGATTTTTCATAGTGCCACTATGAAATTGTAGTAACTTGCATTCAGAAGGGTTCCCTTGATGGGAAGCGTAGCCTGTGAGCCCTCTCAAAAGGTGCATGCGGCTGTGATTCACGGCAAGCTTCAAATGCAGTGACGCAGAGCGTGTAGGCTTCAAACGCTCACAAGGATTTAGACAGGATATACAACACTGCCTGGCTTGTTTTTATCAGAACTTGCTGTCTTTATTGAGAAGAGAGTCTGACGGGGTGTTGTATTGTGTAGAGCTGAAGAAACGAGGTGCCTGGACCTGAACTGGGACGTCATGCCACACTCTCAGGCTAGATGGAGCTGTTTCGTTATGCTCGGTGTGACGCCGGGCTTTAACTCGTGGCACTGTTGTACAGAAGCTGGCACGAGAGAGATCCGGTATATTGACAGAATGATTATATTGGACAGTGTGGCATTTTGCACGTCGGGAAACGTTGACGTGGTTGCCAGCCAGCGATCAGGCCTTCAGCGGTCCTCCCACATCGTGCTCTGACGTTGTAACTGGTGTTTGGGTGTCAAATGGAAAGCATGGCTCACAGAGCCTCGTGGCTAAAAACCTGCCTGTTTGTTTTCCCTTAAAATGTTTTCCACTCGCTGGTAAACAATCGTTACCTCAACCAGTCGAGGGATGATGTAATAGGTGGTGCGGTGACGCTCGTCAGACGCGCTCCTGCCGCCCCGGGCCGCTTGCAGATGTCCCACGGGAGAGCCCAATTTGACAGTCGTGTTAGCCGCCAGCTAAAACGTTGACCGCGCAGGTCCCTTCCAGCCTTCTCCCTCTAGCTGTGGTCGTCTTTATTTCCCAGTTCGGCTCAACCTCCGGTTGCATTCAGCATGACCTCCAGAAACAGCTCTCCCTCCTTCACAATCCCAGCTCTCCCTCTGCACCGGGCCAAGGTGAATATTATGTAAACTGGCACCTATAAATAGTCCGGCCCAGGATCTTTTGTCTTTACCTGCTCACTCTTAGACCAACAGTTTTATTTCTGGAGAGCCTGTGGAAGCAGTGCCATGCAGAGGGCCCGTTTCCATAGTTACTTAGCGAGAGAGGCGCTACATTCTTAGTCGGTTTCCTCAGAAAAGCAGCCATCGTTTGAATAGGCTCGTCCCTTTTCACACTGCGGTTCAGCCTCAGAAAAGGCATTGAAAGCGCTGAAAGCTTGCACTGAATTACCTTTGTAGGGCCAACAGTTGTGAAGTCTGCTCTGCATGGGATGCGGAATGTTTGCCATCCAGCATGAACAACTGTTTTACAGACTTTAAACCGTGCCGTCTCCCGATCTTTGACTGGGGAAACGTTGCGTGGAAAAATCTCGCGGATCTCTCTTGTGCCTTGCGTAATTACCGCATAAATAAGACTCTCATTAGTAAGTGTGTAATGATTCGATAACTGCAGGTGGTTGGAACCGGGCCAGAGCTGCTCTGATACTATTCAGTACCACTGAGGTTAAATTTAGAGCTAAGAATCCAATGTGCTTTTGCAATGTGCAGTCATGCGGAGTGACTTTACAGGCGTCAAGTTGAACTAAAATCCTGTTAGGAAGCGTGCACGTGGCTCAAAACAACGCCGTACCAATCGATGACTTGGTGCTGTGTGAAAAGCCCACTCTTCACTCTTAGAGGGGTTCTTTCTTAACCGTACGATATTATCACACTTGGCTTAGGACAAGGTGAGCGTCTAAACTGACCAAACTTTAAACAGTTGTGGGACACACTGCAATAAAGGATTGTTATACTGTTGGCTATTTCTTCTGCCATCAGCTCAAAGTCAGATCTATTTCTGTAGCACTTTTTGCAGTGAAGCATCATCCAAGCCCAATCCCAAACTGAGCGAGCAAGGAAAAACTCCCTAAACGTTATAAGGAAGAAACCTTGTGAGGACCTAGACTCAAAAATGGACCCGAACTGCTTATCGGCACCAAGTTCAACTATTAATTGGTTTAATCCAACTACTCTTTCGTCAGCTCTCTTTCTTGTTTGTTCAAATTTGTCCCTCCATTCTGCTGTCCTCTGAGCAGATTACACTAAACGTCAATAACAGTAAATACAAATTCAAATTGTGTCGTACGCATGTATTGTACGCTGTAAAATGCGACATAGCCCACATAAGAAAACAATGACGATTTTATTAGGAAAATTTTAAGTTCTTTAGTTGGTTTTTTAGCTTTTTAAGTTTGTTTGGCTTCTATATTTCTGCTTCGCATGCTTTATTTTAAGACGATCGCTTGTGTTGCCACCTCAGGCTACAAGTGTCAAGTGGAACCTCTAAATTCAAACTCTTCACTGGAACAATTCGGACATCGAATGGTTTGTTTTTGCCCCCAAATCCAAAGAAAAGTTTTGACTTTGAAGCTATATATATATATATATATATATATATATATATATATATATATATACATGTATATGTATGTACGTGTGTGTGTGTATATATGTATATGTGTGTATATATATGTGTGTATATATATATATGTGTGTATATATATATTTATAATATAATATATGTGCCAAAACTGTGTTCGCCTCAGTCGCTATAAAGTTTCATATTATTTTCACTTTTGTTATTATTATTGTATTGCATTCCTTTATTCATGCTTTCAGTCATTAATTGCATACAAATATAGGCACAAAAAATTGTTTGGGGGTCAGAAACAGATTAATCTCTTTACATTACTTCTTATGGGGAAATTTCATTCCGACTTTGACCAAATTTCAGTTCAAACGGCCTACTGGAATCAATTACATTTGAATTCTGAGGTCCCACTGTAATATTTATCTATTCATTGTAAACCCAAACCATCTCCACAAACAGAATTCGCTCCCCTTTTAATCACAGGTTCCTGATCTACAGTTTTTGGTGTGGATTTGGTGGTGTCCTCCACCATCCTTCCCTGTAGCTCTGACATATAAGCATTGTAAAAACCCCGCCCACTCTAGCACTGCTCTTAGGTTTCCAGAAAAATGCGAATGATCTACAAATGCTGCTGTAATACCGGCCAGCCCTATATGGAAGTCACATGGCACTGGTGCTCACACTGTATGGTTTCCTTACAGCATCCATCAAAATGTTGTCGGTCGATATTGCTGTACACACCTACGAGTCGTTTTGTGCTACATATCGACATTGTATCGGGTGAGGCTTTTAGTAGTTTGAGACTCTGGCACCCAACTGCCCTCGCTACAGTTGTTTGTCCCAGTTGTTCGAATTCAGACTTGACAGTCTTGTTTAAGTCCGGTTTTTCATTCAATGTGCCAAGTCATTTCAGTGTGGCAAGCCTGGAAATCGCTGTAGATTTCTGCAGTCACGATCAGGAGGAGCAGCACAGCCTGTTCCCCTCCCAGCCTGAGAGGCGAGGACGAACGTCCGGGTTTGAGAGTGGGCGAGCGGGGTGTATTTCTGGAACACAAGGGAAGCCTGCAGCTCTGTGAGTGGGGCTGCAGTACAGCATCGGGCTTCCCTAACCCTGCTCCCACACTTAGGAAAAGACACCAAAACCAGTTCCTTAAAACAACATGGCTTTTGCAACGTTCTCGTCCTCGCTCGGTGGGACCACTGTATAGACGTTATATGAAGAAAAAGACAGATTGGAGCGAGAATACGAACGACGGAAGTATAAAAGCACTTGGCAGCCGAGGCGAGTGACTCGTATTTATAGTGAGTCGTGTTTCCGGCCGATGCCTGCTTTGCCCAATCCCTTTTTGCGCTTTCTTAGAAGCCTTATTGTTTCCTAGGTTTGATGGGCTTCATCCGGTGCCTTTAGGGGAATTATAATGTGGGACATGTTGCAGGAAGATGATGTGCATGTGGGTGGGGGACTATCATCCTTCCTCTGACAGACAGAGCTCCAAAAATTCTTCTTCCTCCTCTAGGTTTGAGAATCACAAAAAGGTGGACATACAGAGAGGGCTGAAGAATATTAGTCGAGGGGCAGTGTGCTCCCAAACAGAACCTGAAGACGACACGGTTCCAGTCCCTAACAGTCCAGGTTTCTCGTTCATGACGCCACTGCAAACGAAGGTGATGGTGGCTGGCTGGCAATAGCAGGACATGTAATGGGAGCCGTGAAAACATATGTCCTTCTGCTACACCTGGAAATGGTCCGGGCAGAGACAGGGGTGTGTAGTGAAGATCCACCTGTGTCTGGATGGTGGACAATGAAGTTGTGAGAGCTGCTCTTGCTTGGTCTGTCTGGGCTGATCAGAGCCTGTTCGCCGTGTGTGTGCCTTCATGGTAACACTGCTCCCAGCACTTCCTAATAGCTGGGTCAGAACGGCACAGATGGTGGGCAATTTGCCAAAACGACCATCCTGCTTCTGTCAGTCCAATCATGCTCAAAGTCTGTCCACTGGATAAAATGTCTGTGTGTTGTACAGGCATGTCTGGCGGTCAACCATCTCTCACCAAGAGGTACATCACCCAAAAGTAGCCTCTGAGAGCTTTTTTATAGGGCAGCAGGGGAAGCACTTTTATGCTTTCTTGTGGAAAGACCCCGTGTCCAATCAGACCACACCTGAAATTGTTTTGATATCTGCGTGAGACAGAACTACATGCCGAGTTTTGCAGTAATCCCATGTTTCTATCTGGGTGCTCTATTTTTTTTGTCAATGAGTATATTTGTTTCTGCTGTATTTTGCATTGATAGGAAAGGAATTGCACGTAAGAGCAACGCTACTGTGCCTTAACAGATCTTATCCTGAAATCATGTTCATGTTGCCAGTTGTTCTACATTCAGAAGGTGGTAATTATGATGGTAATTATGAACGTCATGCTGAAACTATTCCAAACCCTACTCCAGACTGAATCATGGCTCGGTAGTTCACTTATTATTATTCTGTTGCATAAAGTCATAAAGGAATGGCAAAAAAAAACCTGGTTAGTCCCAAAAATGATCTATGCATGCTGTAAATCTGTCTAAGGCATAATTACCGTTGCCATAGGAACCAGTTCTGCCATTGTAGCTTCAGTGTTTCAGGTTTCACATTTAACATTAGGCTATTTAAAGATGGACGCATATTCTCGATTTAACCCTAATTTGCATCTCTAACTCAGTAGGTTAGTTACAGTCACTAGGGGTGGGAGATCTGGCAAAAAATATCATATAATTGTATGACAGGCTGGATCTTTCCATGTTGGTCTGTAAGACTAGTTTGCAGCTAAACACAGCAGCATAACTCATTTCTCTATTAATAAAAATGTACCAAAGAACAGGAATACAGTCTCTGGCAAAATCGGGTATCTCAGAGGATGTTCATCCAGCGTTCTTACTTCGTAGCAAATAAACAAACCACAGATATGACCTCAAATTTGGTGTAACAGCTGAACCTTCTGGAAGCAAACCTCAAACAAATGCATTTCTTTTAACAGCACAGTGGCACAGCGATCAACACTGTCACCTCACAGCTCCAGTGGCCATACTTTGATCCCGACCTTGAACTCTGCCTGTGTGGGGTCTGCATGTCCTCTCTGTGTCTGTGTGGGTTTACTCCTGCTACTTTGGTTCCTCCCACATTGCAAGGACATGCATTAGGCTAACTGGTGTTTCTAAAGTGCCCTTAGTGTGTGTATGAGTGTGTGTGTCCTACGATGCACTGGCGCCCTGTCTAGGGTCATTCCTGCCTTGCACCCTGTGCCACCAGCTAGGCACCGGCTTTCCCGTGACCCTGACCAGGAATAAGTGGACAAATATATTACTTTGTTGCTCCTCCTTGGGTATTTTGGACGGCTTGAATATAGACAATATCCTACATGAAGCTGTTTCTCAAATGGCAGTTGGCAGATCAGCTTTGTAGGATGGAGCTTAGTCATGAGCCAGATTTTTGTATTTCCATCATAAATTTCCAATTGGGTTGAGACTCAGACTGTTAACAAAGAGTAGGCTGGGATTTGATACACCAAATTCCAAATGCCCATTCCTCTGTACACAACTGCATCGGGTCTGGGATTTGGATGGGCTTCCATATGAACTATTGTCCACATGGGTTTACTCTGGGCACTCCGGTTTCCTCCCACTGGCCAAAGACACACGTGTTAGGTTCATTGATTACGCATTGGCTTAAGTGTGTGTATCTACAGTATATATGACTAGTCTTGATGTAACCTTGTGTTGTCACTGAAATGGCCACTGATGCTGATAGTGATGTTAAATTAAACCAAATAAACAAAGATGTCTGTTGGATTAAGGTCAGGACTTTGACTCTGCCATTCCAAAATATTATTCATTCCAATACACTTATCCTTTCCATATTGTATATCATCCCTACATTAATACATATAAAGTTTCATGCCATCCCATCAACTCTTTGGTGCGTTATGGTTTTTTTTGTCAATGAATACTTGGAATTCATTCTATTTCTTGTAATGAAACAATAAATAGTGGGAGTGAAGTAGTCCAGCCTGACCCTATGACTGATGTATTGTGCTCTAACAATCAGAATTGCACAGTAACATTCAAAAGTGAAATTCTGACTGGATCTGCACTGGTTCTTTCTCCTTCCTCCTCCATCCTTTCCCTTTCTTGTTCAGAGCCATGTTCTCCTGTTTTTTTTGTTTGTTCATTTGTCTCGCTTTCAAATATTATATGCCTTATAGGCTATAAGGCAAAAATAATTGACGAGTAGTCTAGAAGACCATTATCGAATTTACATGTTTGTAGGACCCTTTGAAATACGTTTTATCATTTTCCCAAATTCCACTGTTTTCATTTTTATGAATTGTGATGGACTTTTCCTCACCTCTCCAACTGGTATGTTTTTAAGTGTTTTTCTTTAAGAAAATTACTACATTTAAACAAACACCAGCAAAATGGCGGCATCGTATGTAGTGAAATTGCTTTTATAACATTTAGTAAACTCAACAATGATAGAAATACGTTGTAAAAACAAACAAGGAAAGGTTCAGGGTGCACACTTTATAACTAAATAAAAGTGAAATTTCTAACTTAAGATCTTTTAACGTAATGTCTTTAAATTGTTAGGATTTTGTTGTGCTCTGAATTTTGCAATTAAGACTAAAGATTGAACTAAAAACAAGATCAGCGTCAGCACCGGTGTCATAAACAAACCCGCGAGTGGCTGAGCCGTGTTTAAAGCTCCATACATGAACTGAATTCTGAATTAATACAACCACTGTGCTGTTCGCATGTTAGCTGTGTAGTTGTGTTGCCAGTGTGACCAGCCACAGAATCGGTTATGTGAAACTGATCCTCGGTTATGACCAATTTAGATTTTCAAACTGCGTCTTTATATCCGAAGTCTGTTTCTATTCCACAATTCCACAACTCCGTCCCTATTTTCTGCATCGTGGAAATCATAGGCCCTGTGTTTGTTGTACTCATTTGCAGTCATAGTCTGTGAGTGTTTTGAACACTCGACCCGTTTGCCATAACCCTCTCTAAATGTTCACCAAGTCTGACTGGTTACACCTTGGAAATGGTCAAACCTGCAGCAGACCTCCAGCAGTGAAACATTTCTAGGTTGCTAGAGTTGGGCATGTTTACTGTTAAGTTCTGTTTTGTACCCTTTGTTATTTATGAGTGTTGTCTGTTTCCATTAGCCTCTGTTTGTGTTAGCCTAGCCACCGATTCGCTCTCTGTTTACACCCTGTTCCTCACCATGTCTGTTTGTAATAAAGCACTTCCGTCTGTCTCTATCGCCCTGCCCTGACTACAGCTAGGTAGATGTCTGTCTTTTTTGTGTACGCTGACCTATTTTATGTGTTTATTTCGAAACGTTTCTATATTGAGTGAAATCTAGAAAGGATGTGATTAAAGGTGAATGAGTCAGGCTGGTTTTGCTATTGGAAATAAAATCACTTTATGTCCAATAGCAGATGGGTGGCATGTAACAGCTCTCCAGACGGGAGATAGGAGAAGGAAGCCAGCTGCTCTATTTGCACTTTATTAAGCAGAGAAAAAGCGTGCATTAGTACAACAATGATCTGATCGTATAATAAATGGTGGGACTGGAACGTGTTGAGATGCTTCACATCATGTGCAGTCAGGCGATCGTCAAAGGAGCCTTGGCAGTCGGTATGTGACTTGAGCGACAAATCAGACGGCCGATTCAGATCAGCCTTTTGCACAATTACTAACACGTCTGCATCTTTACACGTTTACCCCCATCGCATTACACTCCAGTCTACTAATCTTGGTAAGTGCAGAGCATTACATAAAGCCATTACGGAGCTTGGTGGCATTTTGCAGAGGCGAGAGGTGAGAGTTGCTCCGCAGTTACCGTCACACCAGCTTTGGTGTTATGAACTATTTAATAGAGTTAGGTCGACGGGAAGACAGGCAACACATCAGGCCCTCGGATAAGAGCACATTACCACCGTGAAAATGATTTGCTCCGGAGAATGTCAGACTTATTTGCCTTTTCAAGATGAGGCTGATTGTGTCATTATCATAATAGGTACAAAAACACGCCGCACACATCCTGTTTGATGATTGATTTGTAACTGTCCTGCCTTTTATTTACTTAATGGATCTGCTCGGAGGGACAAAATGGGTGTGTAAATGCATGTACATGCTCTGGTGGCAGAAGTTTGGGTTCCACTCGTTATACAGTACTGTGCAAAAATCTTAGATTTTTGGTTTTAGCAATGGTTTAATGACCATCGACGATTGGCTCTTTCATAATTCTCACGTCCACGAATCTGCATTCCAATCTTTGGGAGCTTGGGCATATCGTAGCCTTTTTACCGGTTCCTTTTCCAAAAAAGTGGTTTCTTGGCTGCCACCCTTCCAAAAATGCCATTCCTGATGAAGCTTCTTTGGACTGTAGAAGGGTCAACTTGGCATCCCAATGAAGCTGCCAGATGTTCTTCTTAGTCAAGCGTAAGGGGAGGTCCGATTTTTTTAATACTGCATACAAATTTCCCGGGTTTACTGCTTGTGTTCTAATCCAGAGACTGAGAAGTAATTCTATGTGGTCATTATACCATTGCTAAAACAGCAAATTTAATGGCGGCCCAAGACTTTTGCACAGTACTGTATATCAGTCTGACACTGTGGTTGTGTTAATGTCTTGTGTTAGTGCCTCCCTCTTTCAAGCGACTGTCATTTTGGAAGTGGTTTACATCTTGGTAAGATTGGGCGATCTGGCATACCGCACATTCATGTGTTTTTTTTATTTTTTTTTTTTTGACTGGCTCTCAATTCACACTATTATTCATTATTATTATCTCTCCTGCTGGTTTTTAAGACTAATTTGCAACTGGAAATTATAACCAATGTCGTTTCTCTACTAATAAAAGTCTAGAGCCACAACAATGGTGCACTTACTGCAGAACTTTCAGCACCCTCTTCTAGTTGTCAACAGATAGTATCATTTACTGCATTTTTATTTCATTTACTGCATTTAGCAGACGCCCTTACCCAGAGCGACTTACAATTGGTACAACCTTACAGTCCAAGCAATTGTGGGTTAAGGGTCTTGCTCAAAGACCCAACAGTGGCAGCTTTGGCAGAGGTGGGATTTGAACCCTGGACCTTGTGGTCCATAGTCCTTACACCTTACCCACTAGGCTACCAAAGTATCGTAATAATATTGTATAATATAAACTCATTGACCAAAAAAAAATAAATAAAGCACCCAGTAGAAATGGATTGCTGCATAACAGGTATGTAAATGAGTACAGGTGTGTTCTGTGGCACAGACACTGGGTCCGCCCTATAAAAAGGCTCTCAGAGGCTACTTTTGGGTGATGTACCTCTTGGTGAGAGATTGTTGATTGCTGGACATGCCTCTACAACGCACTCGAAGACATTTTGTCCAGCTGATAGACTTTGAGAGGGGGTGCATCTTTGGATTGAGAGAAGCAGGACGGTCATTTTGATGAATTGCCTGCCATCTAAGCCATTCTGACCCAGCTGTTAGGAGGTGTTCTGAACGGTGGTTCCATGAGGGCACGCACACGGGGGAGTTATATCTTTTTATTCAATATGTAAATGCAGTGTCGTTCAGAACAATGTGTTGCGTGTGATGGTTCTTGCGGTCTCTCTGTTAAGGCAGATCGTGAAGATGTAGCCTAGCGGTTAAGGTACTGGACTATGGACCAAAAGGTCCAGGGTTCAAATCCCACCTCTGCCAAGCTGCCACTGTTGGGTCCTTGAGCAAGACCCTTAACCCACAATTGCTTGGATTGTAAGACTGTACCAATTGTAAGTCGCTCTGGATAAGGGCGTCTGCTAAATGCTGTACATGTAAAGGTAATGTAATCATTCTCATGCTAAAATCTCAAAGAAAGTCATTCATTCACGTTCTTATCCGCTTGATCCTGGACAGGGGCGCAGAAGAACCGGTGCCCAACGGGGACGACCCTAGACAGGGTGCCAATCCGCTTCTTTGTCTGAAAAACCTAATTTACGTAACTATTCAAAAACATCGGGTACACTACAAGGCCTTGAAGAGCCATTGCTGTTGTCCATGGTGCTGAATTGGTTCTCACACATAACTCTTCATGGCTCAGGTGGCTTCCTCTTTCCTTTGAAATGCACTATAGTTAGGGATGGACAGGGTTTTTTGTACTGAGTGTTTCATTGTCATTCAAACGCAGTATAACTGAAATCAGTTTAAATATGGCACTGGCCCCAGACAAATACGTATCTATTGAGAAAATGCAATCAAGCTTTGCCAGGTTTCATCTCTCTTACCTCAGTGTATGACATTTAATTAATTTACTGTACTGTTTGTTCAATAGGGAGACAATTCTGTCACTACACCGTTTGTTTGGACATCTTATGATTAAGTTCTGTCTATAGTTGAGCTGTCGTGTTTGTAAATGATGTAAAATGGTTTCCTTTAAATATAGCTATGATAAGAGAATTTATTGATGATATGGTACATATCGGTGTGTTAAAAATGGACACGTTTTTAGTATTGATTGCTTCATATTTTATAATAGGACTGTAGGACTTTCCAGTTTCATATTTATCCAATACCTGTTTGGAATGCGACTTAATTATTACAATTCTAGCTTTGGTGATAGCCTATACTTAAAATCAGTGAGACAGCGCTTAGTGTTCCAGCCATAAACAAACAATACATTTAAGACAATACATCTTTACAATACATGCAAAAAAAATGTCGTCAGATTTATTTCTATAGCAATTTTTACAATGGAGCATTGTATCAAAGCAACTATACAATTTTAGATTATCTCCTAATATCTACGTCCAATCCCAAATTGAGCAAGCCTAGGGCGACAGTGGAAAAACTCCAAGTGTTATGAGGAAGAAACCTTGGGAGGACCAAGACTCAAAAAGGGACCCGACCTCCTTGGGCGACGTAGATGATAAATGTAAAAATGAAGCTAATGTATCTAAACTAATAAGTCCTATAGTGATAGTTAAAATAAAAGAATGTAAAATATGCACATCAGCATTAAGTAGTCCGATACACAGAGTCACTCCAGGGACCTGAGTCTAAGAGGGAAAGTCGTTGGCAGAACTTCGTCCCCAGATACCCGGAGGAGGGAGAGAGTTACTGCCCTCTGGTGGCCCGGGTATGGTGGGGCTGGAACTCACCATGAAGGACTTGTTTGAATTGAATGAATTTATGTGTGTGAATGTATTGATGATATATGTAAGTGAGTGTATATATATATATATATATATATATATATATATATATATATATATATATATATAGATATATATATATATATATATATAGATATATATATATATATAGATATATATATATAGATATATATATATAGATATGTGTGTGTGTATATATATATGTGTGTATGTGTGTGTGTATATATATATATATATATATACATATATATACACACACACATATACAGGTAGTCCTCGGGTTACGACGGTCTCGAGTTACGACGTTTCGTGGTTACGACACATCTCCCATTTACTGTATAAAGCCTTGTTTCGACTTAAGTGGTTTTGCGTCGTAAACGTCATAACGCGAACTTCGTGTTTGGTGTGCGCGACGGAAGAATACACGGTTACGCGGCTCGTTTTTTGATAATTACTGTGTTAGGATAGGATAAGTGCTTACAGTATGTTATTTATGACGTTATTTACATACAGTATGTACGTGTGTTCCGACTTGCACCGAAAATCGGTTTACAATGCCACCTAGCCCAAGGAGGTTGGGTCCCTTTTTGAGTCTTGGTCCTCCCAAGGTTTCTTCCTATAACACTCAGGGAGTTTTTCCTTGCCACTGTCGCCCTAGGCTTGCTCAATTTGGGATTGGACGTAGTTATTAGGAGATAATCTAAACTTGTAAAGTTGCTTTGAGACAATGCTCTATTGTAAAAAGCGCTATATAAATAGATCTTACTTGACTTGACTTGACCTAGGAACGGATCTGCGTCGTAAGTCGAGGACTACCTGTATATATAAAATCAGGCTTTTCCGGGTCGGATTCAAGGGGTCTTCGACATCTATGCCCAGAGCCAGAACATAGGGCGCAGGTGTAGGATGCCCTTGGATGGGATGCCAGTTCATCGCAGGGCTGGGTAGGAGTCGCTGTAGCTTTTTTGTACACAAACACTTTTGTGCATGTGAATGTTCATTGCTCATAGATTTTTGTTTTTCCAGTATGTCTAAGGTTCCACAAAGAATGAAAAAATAATCTCAGTATCAAGCACTTGGGTGTTAATGCTCAGTGGCCCAGCAGGGGTAACTTGAACTCTTATTTCTGGACCATAATCTACTATCTTAACCACTGCACCACCACAGTCTCAGAAAGCTTACTTTAAATGTAGATGTTAAGATGTAAAATGGCCTTAACAGCTTAGAAGGTTTATCCCAAGAGGAAAAGCAACCAAACCTCTTCTATGGAATTAAATGGAGTATTTTATAACTCAATGATTTTTTCTTTATTAAGGACAATGCCATATATGAAGACTCTTTGCTGCTTTAAAGTGTTTTTGTACATTGTAATGACTTTGGAATGAGATTCTGCTTAATTCCAATTAAAGACGTCTTTGAAGGTCACCTCATACTTAAAACTCTCAGTCATGTCTTTGAAAAATATTTTGATTTCTGGTTCTGGTTCATTTAATATCAACCCGTTGCAATACACGAACTTTATGTAAACCTCATTTTCTGCAGAAATAGGGATTCATAACAAGAACCTTTCTTTAAGTGGGTCCCGCTCTAAACCAAGGAGGAACTGGGTACCTCGAGGGCTCTCTGGACTGGTAACAGAATGAATGTTCTTCACTGCTTCAGAGGGTTTTGCACCTCAAAATGGCTTGGAAATCGATTTCTCTGCCTGAGCTTGTAAAGGGTTATCCCAAAAGGAAAAGGCAAAGAACCCTTCAGGGTGGTATATGGAATCCTTTCTTCTAAGAGTGTAAAGAAACTTGTCAGGCTGTGTAACCTGCTTTAAAAATAATTTATATGAAGGATCTCAGCTCCCTCAAGGGTTTTGCATGTTTCGGGTCATATAAAAGAAAGAGGTCTATATGATGAGAATAAGTACGTATATGACGGGTTATTTAAGATTATATCAGATTTCTAACTCGGAGTGGTTGAAGCTCGGTGCTGCCTGGTTTCCAGCGCGTTTTACAAGAGACCTGTTGGAAGCGTCAGAAGCGCAAGTCTCCTGATTTTCGAGGGGAGGGGATACCCCGTCACATCCTCCGTGTCCATGTTTGGGCATGAAGAAGCCACGCAGCGGGGGAATCCTCTCCCTACACACAGAGTGAATGAGAGAGGGAGGGTCGATCACACCGTGCAGGGGTATAAAAGGCGCTCGAGGTGACAGGAGCGCAGCAACAGACAGCGGAACAACTAAGTGCGCACCGCAGATCTGGGGAATAAGATTTGGGAATTCCTTAATCGCTTTTCTGTCGGACTTCATCCTTTACGGACGTCATTATCCCACCTGGAGATTTCATATTATCAGTTTTATCCATTGCGATCTGTTCGGACTGACGGCGCGTTTTGGAGAAACAATGCTGAACAACGTCGATTTAAACTCTCAGGACTCTTTCTACTCGCAGTTTGACAATTGCAGCGATTCGAACATCGGGGTGATGAACACTAAAGAGAATCAGGATGTCTTCATGGAGGCTGAACGCATAGCATCTGCTCAGTTTCCACACGGTGAGTTTTGGAATGGAAATGCAGTCCATTCATTGCTTTAAGTTCGTAGTGTACTTTCTGCTGTTTAAGTGTCTTGGTTTGCAGTAAATCTAGAGATCCATCCATCCATCCATCCATATATCCAGAGTGCCTGTGTGCATAGTTTCTTAAAATAAGGATTTCGGCCATTCCTCAGATCAGCTGATGCTTCTTTGACCATTGGTGCCAGCAACACTAAATAATCGTTTACAATGATACATTTCCATATTACCCTTTGTGAATGGGATTTGTTGCAGATCCTTCTGCAGATTTCCTTTTAAATAACCGTCCACGATGTTCTGTGGTTGAACTGAATCGTTAACTATTCATGAACCAACAAGGAACCATCATTCTAAGTGCAGAACTATGCTATAAAATGGCATTTCATTTCAGTAACGAGCAGTTCTGTCTAGAATTAGTTCAACAAACTATTGTGTTGCAAATGTTTTTTTTTAATCATTTATTGTGGTATTTATTTCCTGATTGCCCTGAAATGTTCTTTAGGGAAGCAATACGGTTCTCTTGTGGCATCATTTGAAATACCTTTTTGCTTGGCAGCTCACTAAACTCCTTAAGAAGATCTAATTAAAGGCTTTTATGATGGTTCCTTAAAAAATCCTTGGTGCAACAAAGAACTGAATAGTCATTGCACTGGTAGGGTACACACATGATGGGAAGTGATTCGTTAGTTAATTGGCAACCACAAATCAATCAGCAATCTAAAGAGCATTTGAGACAAAGTTGGTACCTAACGGTTTCTTTGGATTGCTAACCCTCTGCTATAAATTGGCACCTGAAGCTGACTTTTTTGTGTTAGAGGGTTCCACATGGCCTTGTTCCACAACCCGTATGGATTTATAGATGGATCAGTCGACTAAGAGTGTTGTTAAACTTTTCTGTACCCTGCTGTGTGATCTACTACATGTTACTGATGCCTGATTTTCCCTCCCCTTACCTGCAGAAACAACAATCACTCCCAAAACGGAGCCGATGAGCGTGGATCAGTTCTCTTCATGCCACGGTTCTAAGGGAAGCTACGACGCCTCTCTGTCCTACTCAGGCAGCTTTTTTGTGGAGGGTTGTCAGGGCGCCGCCTGCAGTGCGGAGACCCTGCTCAACATGATCACCGAGATCGTCGGGATCTCTGCAGGACCCACTTCGGAATCGCAGCAACCCCAAACGGCAGCGGCTTCCGTCGAGCATGGGGAACCTCCTTCGTCCGAAGCGACAGCCTTTCCAGTGGTAGTCAAAAGTGAGTTTGAGAGCAGCAGCGGCTGTTATTATGAGTGGAGCTCCTTTAACAAACCCGACGGCTACTTCAGATCAGACGCTTTTCCCGCGTCCAGTGACTTTCCGCCTGAGCAGCACCAACAGCAGGTGGACATGAAAGACCTGTTGGACTCGCTCTCCCCGGTGTGTCCCAACCCGGACATGGAGTTCAAGGTGGAACCCGGAATCAAGCAGGAGCACGGCTTTGGGGACGGTTACGGCGCATCCACCTTTAGCTATCCGACACCCGTTCTGGACGCACCTTCCAATAGCCTTCTCAAACCAAACATGTTTCCGAACTTCCAGCCACTGTCTGGACAGTGTGACCAACCTTACGTGACCTCGACCATTGACCCCATACTATACTCCTCCCTCTTGCCCTCGGAGTCTTTCACTGCTGGCCAGGTGCGCCCCCCAAAGCCGGCGAGGGCACGCAAGACTGCTAGCACATCCTCCACATCCACTACCAAGGAGAAGCCCTTCACGTGCCCGATGGGAGCCTGCGACAGGCGCTTCTCGCGCTCGGACGAGCTCAACCGGCACATCCGGATCCACACGGGCCACAAGCCGTTCCAGTGCCGCGTCTGCGCCCGCAGCTTCAGCCGCAGCGATCACCTGACCACGCACACCCGCACACATACCGGAGAGAAACCGTTCGCCTGTGATGTGTGCGGCAAGCGGTTCGCCCGCAGCGACGAGCGCAAGAGGCACGGCCGCGTGCACCTCAGGCACAAGGAGAAGCCCGAACTTGAGCCGCGAAGCGTCACCAACTGGCCCTTCGCTCTACCCGAAGCCATCTGAACGCGCCGGAATGGTTTTTAAGTGTGTGCACAATCTTAGGAAAGGTCACGTGAGCCATAGACTCGACGTGCACTACGCTCAAAGCGATCAAGGATGCTGGAAGAACTCACTGGGCCACCTTTCATCATCGTCCAATATTAACTCAGCTACGCAAGGCTCTTGGAATCGTCCCCATCTTCCCATCTTTACAGCATGCCTGATTTTAGAATCTGAGGCCTAACACATTTTAGAGTTCGGAGCATTATGTGATAACTACTGCTGAGCCGCTTCCTAAAAACTGTTTACATCGCGGCGGAGTTCCTGAAAGGAGCTAATTTAGTTGTTTTCTATCATATATAGTTTCTTTCTGTGTAGTTCCTTAGCTTGATTAATTGGTTTAGTATAATTTTATTGAGAAAAGGATTGGTGTCGACGATCCTGCGTCTAAACGAACTCTATGACCAAATACGTGCAGGGAGACCGAACCGATATTTATACAGAGGAATCCCTGATAAGAGTACACTAATACTGTAAGGCTATAAGATGGCGTTTTCAAAGGAACTCCCAAACCAGGAACCGACAGAAACGCCAAAAAAACCATGGGTAGGGTGGGCCAGCACATTTCCACGTCCTACTCTCAATACCTTACCATTTTATATCAAGTAAGAGATTCAAGGTTCATCCTGTGCTCGCCCAATCCCACGCTTCCACACTTCCCACTCCGCCAGTCAGCGAGGATTCACCAGAGAAGCTTTTTAGCACCGCTTAAATTTAAGGGTGTCTCCACTTTTCCAAAGGGGCTCTTCCCTTCGCGCCGCTTGCTCTCTGTGCAGCAACTGCATAAACTCGTGTACTTGGTTGTGCTCCAGTTTGTTGCCGAGTAGCGAACGCTTTCAAGACGTGCTCCAGCACTTTCACTCCGGAACAGCTCCCGACCTCGAGTTGCACTTCTCTCTACTCTATGGACTTGTGCTTTTTTTATTCCATGTTTGATATCCTTGAAAAATGCATGTTTAAAGGTCATGTATTATGATGCTGATGACGCTGATGATGAATAAGCTATTGTATAATAATCGACACCTCACTGCAGAAGTGAGGTTTTACCTCGTTCTACATCATGGTGGTGGCATCTGCCTTGGCCACGCCACGACTTGTGGTTCACCCGCGCCAAGGTTTTTTATGACCGTCATTTAGTTTCCGTGTTTATTTCCGTTGCTATTGCTATTGAATGGTAAATTGTGCTGTTTCAGACCTTAAGTGGAAAAATAAATATATTTATATGGCTATGATTATTTGTATTTTTCTAGCTGTGTGTCTTTATATCCATGTTATTGGAAACGAAAGCTGAATTTTACTCACAGTGTTTTCTGTGTGGTCATGGACAAAAGCAGAGCTCAGTGAGAGATTCCACATAAGGATGAAAGACTGCTGAATGAGTGTACGAGTTTACATTGTCTGGCAGGACGACGACTGTGTGTCACTGTTTGATTGTTCCAGCGTTTGACCCTGTGTATTTATATAATTAATCATGAATCATCTGGCTCACATGGCTCTTGTAGTTTGTACCGTGATGAAGCG
Source organism: Ancistrus triradiatus (assembly GCA_025084515.1). Classification (NCBI taxonomy): domain Eukaryota; kingdom Metazoa; phylum Chordata; class Actinopteri; order Siluriformes; family Loricariidae; genus Ancistrus; species Ancistrus triradiatus. The sequence continues at coordinate 114,496 of JAJAGP010000551.1, read as the reverse complement.
AGACTAGACTAGCATAAGGCTGAGCATTGCTGTTGAGTAACTAGGTAGCACACATTGCTGCATTTTTTCACTAGTTCTTCTACACGGACGTAGAACAGTCTTCTCACACTTGCCACAATTGTATTGTGCCGGGAAAATGTGGTTTGTCGAAATATGACTGGGGGAAATGTTGCCTTAAGTTATTTTTAATCTCTTCCTACACTGGGAGAGCGATTTTGTACAGACTAAGACGGTTTATACAAAAGTACTTTGAATGAACTTTGATGTTTGTTATTTTTATGACTGATGTTTATGAATAAAACTATTTCCTGAGTCTTTTAAAGAGTAATCTTGTTTGCTGTGGGGTTAAGCTTAAAATCTGCTTGCAAACTATCAAAACCATGTCATAGGCAGCTCATCACAGTTTGTGTAGAATAGTGCCACGGTTCGGGATCAGAAGTAACGAACACTATAGTACACAGGCGAGCTAAAGCAAAATGAGCAAGTGTCCAAAAGGACTTTCCAAACGAGCATCAAACAGAGTTTCAGTCAGATATCACACCGAGATTCAGACGCGTATCAAAGCTAGTTTGGGTATCAAACGTGTTTCAAACAATTTTCAGAAAGAGTTTCAAATGAGTATCAAAAGCGAGTTTCAAACAAATATAGAAACGAGTTATTCTTTATTGTTCCTTTTTGTGCTGCTGTTGCCTTAGAGAGGATGCTAAACTCAATTTCACTGTTTAAACATTGTTTATAACACTATTTTCTCAGCGACAATAAATCAATTCTATTCTAGTATCAAAACAGGTTTCAAACAAGTTTCAGAAAGAGTTTCAAATGAGTATCAAAAACCAGTTTCAAATATAGAAACGAGTATGACATTAGTAATTTTGAAGTATTTTGAATTGACATTAGTAATTTTGAATTATTCTTTTGTTCCTTTTTGTACTACTGTTGCCTAAGAGAGGATGCTAAACTCAATTTCACTGTTTAACATTGCTTATAACACCATTTTCTCAGCAACAATAAATCTATTCTATTCTAGTATAAAAACGAGTTCCAAAACAAGTTTCAAGCAAAGAGTTTGAGTATCAAACGTGTTTCAAACAATTATCAGAAAGTTTTCAAATGAGTATCAAACTGATTTGCAAATGAGTAACAAAAACGAGTTTCAAACAAATATAGAAACGAGTTATTCTTTATTGTTCTTTTTTGTGTTCCTGTTGCCTTAGAGAGGATGCTAAACTCAATTTCACTGTTTAAACATTGTTTATAACACTATTTTCTCAGCGACAATAAATCAATTCTATTCTAGTATCAAAACAGGTTTCACACAAGTTTCAGAAAGAGTTTCAAATGAGTATCAAAATTATTTGCAAATGAGTATCAAAAACCAGTTTCAAATATAGAAACGAGTATGACATTAGTAATTTTGAAGTATTTTGAATTGACATTAGTAATTTTGAATTATTCTTTTGTTCCTTTTTGTACTACTGTTGCCTAAGAGAGGATGTTAAACTCAATTTCACTGTTTAAACATTGCTTATAACACCATTTTCTCAGCAACAATAAATCTATTCTATTCTTGTATCAAAACAGGTTTCAAACAAGTTTCAGAAAGAGTTTCAAATGAGTATCAAAAATGAGTTTCAAATATAGAAACGAGTATGACATTAGTAATTTTGAAGTATTTTGAATTGACATTAGTAATTTTGAATTATTCTTTTGTTCCTTTTTGTACTGCTGTTGTCTAAGAGAGGATGCTAAACTCAATTTCACTGTTTAAACATTGCTTATAACACCATTTTCTCAGCAACAATAAATCTATTCTATTCTAGTATAAAAACGAGTTCCAAAACAAGTTTCAAGCAACGAGTTTGGGTATCAAACGTGTTTCAAACAATTATCAAAAAGAGTTTCAAATGAGTATCAAACTGTTTTGCAAATGAGTATCAAAAACGAGTTTCAAACAAATATAGAAACGAGTTATTCTTTATTGTTCTTTTTTGTGCTGCTGTTGCCTAAGAGAGGATGCTAAACTCAATTTCACTGTTTAAACATTGCTTATAACACCATTTTCTCAGCAACAATAAATCTATTCTATTCTAGTCTCAAAACGAGTTCCAAAACAAGTTTCAAGCAAAGAGTTTGAGTGTCAGAACGTGTTTCAAACAAATATCAAAACAAGCATCAAAGCGAGTATCACAAGTTTCCAAATGAGTATCAAAGCGAGTGTGACATTAGTATCAAAACAAGTTTCAAACTAATATCAAAACAGTGATCTGTTACCATTTAGGGATGACCTTATGATCGTATCCAGATCTTTATGGCGTGTATCTGACAAGGCTCACTGAACGTTCGGCGCTGCCCTATCCATCGTCTCTGTTATGCAAAAATGGCATCAAGTCCTTTATGATTTTGAAACTGACTTTACATTGAGCTCTGGGTTATATTCAGCTCAGTCGAGCACATTTTCACTTGCAGACCTTTCATGTATTTTGCATCACAGTGCCTGAAATTCACATTTATCTGTATAAAAATGCTCCAAATGACATTGGGCCGAATTCTGCATCAATCTTCATTTGCAGTAATCGGGCTCGTCACAGAATTCGTTGTGATTCAGAGGCTGTTACGTCGGTGCTGTTAGGAAAATAGGTGCTTTAGAGAGTACGCTGTTGTTCTCAAAGGTACCTTTTGTACCTTCAAAGGTACTACATGGGTCTTCAGGGCCAATTATGTGCTTTGAAGGTACACTGTGTGTGTGTGTGTGTGTGTGTGTGTGTGTGTGTGTGTGTGTGTGTGTGTGTGTGTGTGTGTGTGTGTGTGTGTGTGTGTGTGTGCGCGCGTGCGCGCACTCGTGCAGTGTTTTAAATGAAATCCTCTAACTCAAACTGACGTGTTAATGCATTTATTTTATTAAATACTAGATTTGATTAAGTTCCTAGAGGTTACCACAAACACTAACAGATCATCTGAAAGACAAAAAATAACGTATTTGTTATTGGTTCATTAAAAAAAAAATGCAGTTACACTCACACATTGACGAATAAATAAAGCATCCAGATAGAAATGTTGGATTGCTGCAAAACTCGGGATGCAGTTCTGTCTCAGGCCGATATGTGAATGATTACAGGTGTGCTCTGAGACACACAGTCTTGCCACAAGATGGTGTAAAAGTGCTTCCCTTGTTACTCTATAAAAAGGCTATCGGAGGCTACTTTTGGCTAGTGTATCTCTTGGTGAGAGATCGTTGACTGCAACATATGTGGGCAAATGTATGCCTCCAATGCTGTATCTCATCTTGCATTCAGGCTAGAGGCAGTATAACAGGGTATTAGAGCCTCCTTTCAATTGTACAGTTTTGCCAAATAAACTTATCCTTTCCCTCTAATATTGTAGTCACATATATCATCATTACTTTCATTTCATACTTTGTCACCTCCTTGTGCAACTATAACATCTCAGAGCTTCTACTATAATGATTGACAATGACATGGCAAGTCATCCCTACAGCATTTTTCCAGATTCTTGCTTGTGGACACTCCTCTTCAGCTCATCTCACCGCTCCTCTATGGGGCTTAGATCAGGGAACTGGAATGGACATGGTTTGAAGGTGTGCTTTGGGCCATTGTCCTGCTGGGGGATGCCACCATGGCTCAGTTTAAGCTTCCTGGCTGAAGCAGTCGAGTTTAGACTTAATGTCTTCTGATACTTGAAGCAGTCCATGATACCATGTATACGAGCCAGTTTTCCAGCACCTTTCGAAGACCACTTCCCTGTCTAGGTTTGTTTCTGCCTTTTACCCTGGCCAGGATTAAGCGGATAAGAAAATGAATGAATGAGTTAAATTCTTATCTAGAACAGCTATCCTGCCCAAGGTGGTTGGGTCCCTTTTTGAGTTGTGGCCCTCCCAAGGGTTCTTTTTCTTCACATTTATTGAGTTTTTCTCTGCCTCTGTAGCCCTAGGCTTGCTTGGTTTGGGCTCTGGCACTAGATATTTGTAAAGCGGATTAGAGACAATGCTCTGACTTTTTGTTTGTTGCCAATAAGCTGTTTTTTGGTCTCATCTGACCATAGAACATGGTTCCGCTGAAATTTCCGGTAGCACCCAGCAAACTGTAGGTGCTTGAGTTTGTTAGTCGTTGACTGGTTGCTGGTAAGTTATTGATGGCAACCCGTCCAAACAACATAAATACTAAACAATGAATAGAAATGTACTTTCACTTGTAAGAATCTATGGGGTGCCAATTGCTGATGTTTTTACAGCCTGTTTGGTTCATTTTTTCCCACGTTGAATGGCACTGTATATGCAGCGGGGGCCAAATGTTTAAGAGCACTAGTAAAAATATTTGTTTTGATCTTTGATTGTCATACTAGAGCAGGATAATGATCCAAAACATACCCTAAAGCTTTTTACAACAAAGCTGTTTCTACTTGAAGACCAAAGAACTTCAAGAAGCGCTGGACTTGCCTCCACAGTCACTTGACCTAAACCAGCACTTGAAGACAGAGAAAGTAACATTATTCAGTTATTGTGAAATAACAAGGATCATCAGATTTTAGATTACATATCAGGACTTTGAGAGGAGTCTAATACAAACTCTGTTTAGAGCACAGTTGCATGTATCTTATTTCTGTACTTCTTTTTTGTATGAATGGCTTTATTGCCGTCAAAGGCTTGCAGTGAACACAGAATCTATTCCAGGATCTTTTGTTGGAGATGCAAACTTCACATTAACTACCCACTATATAGCACTGTGCAAAAGTCTTAGGCCACTATTAAAATAGATATACCATTGTTTTAGCAATGGTATAGTGACCATATAGAATTATTTCTCTTTGAAATTTGTAGGTAGTATTAAAAAACTGAAAATAAATCAGAAAAAACAGCTTCTATAGGCTACAGTGGCAAGTATTTAGTGTGGTCTCCCCTTACACTTGAGCAATAGTCCCTACAGTCTGAAGAAGTTTGATCAGGAATGGTCTTTTTGGATGGGTAGCTGCCAAGAAACCACTTTTTCAGAAGAGGAACAGAGTGAACAGGCTACGCTATGCTGAAGCTCCCAAATATTGGAATGAAGATCAGTGGAAAAGAGTATTATGGAGAGAAGAATGCAAATTGTTAACCATAGTCAAGTCTATACAAGTCTAGTCAACAATGGAGCATTGTCTCAAAGCAGCTTTACAGTTTTCTTCTGTTATCTAAGCCCAATCCCTGAGCAAGCCTGGGGTGACAGTGGCAAGGAAAAACTCCCTAAACGTTATAAGAAAGAAACCTTTGTTGGACCAAGACTCAAAAAGGGACCAAAGCTCTTTGGCCAGCTTAGATTATACATATAAGAATTAAAGTATCTAATTATTAAGTTAATACTAACAGTTTAAAATGTTATATATGGTCATCATACCAGTACAAAAACAACACATCTAATGGTGCCTAAGACATCTGCACAGTTCTGTAAACTGCAGTGTTGCTTGTGCTCTTTTTTTGTCATTTATATTCAGAGAGCTAGTTCTGCTTTGGAAAGGCTCACAGAAAGCACTCTGTGATTTCCAACAGAACGTCTGACCCCAAAAACACCTCAGCTCAGTGGGAATTGCCCTGCTCTTTCGTTTAGGCATGTCTGAAACCAAGTGTCGTGATTCTGCAGCTTTCACAGTGTGTCCAGTGTCACAGAAGCACAGGGTCCTCAAGTTCTGGCTTGGAGGAATCTGTGCATTTTCTCTCAGGCCGGCACATCCACTCTACTCTGGATTCCCACAATCTGTCACGGAGTGGCAAGCACGAGTATTCAGGGGCTCCTCGGAGCGTGGGCTGCTCTCTGCACATGACGCTGCCTGCTGGCAGTACATTGGCAGCGCCCACGCCAATGCGTTTGAGTCTGCTTTGCCTATCTGACACAGGCCTAGCCTTTAAACAGCATGTGACCCGCCAAATGGTCCATGATAGCACCATAGTGCTCGCCATCAACTATGAGGCACGGGCACCTTACAGTTGGGCTGTGATGCCATATTGGTGCTGTTTATAGAATAGTATGGAGTCAGCAATGGCTGTTCAGAGAAATGAACATCAAAGGGTTTGGCGATCATAAGGCATACGGAGCTAGTTTGGACATCGGTTAAGTCGAATTTGTTTCTAGAGCGGTTTTTGCAATGGAGCATTGTTTCGAAGCAGCTTTACAATTTTAGATTATCTTCTAATGTCTAAGGCCAATCTCAAATTGAACCTTAGGACCACAGTGGCAAGGAAAAACTCCCTAAACGTTATTGGTAAGAAACGTTTATCTAGTCAAATAATAGTTAGTAGTAATAGTTCAAAGAACAGAAACAAAGTAAATATTAACAGAGAAAATAAAATATTTAAAAAACAGCAAAAAAATATTTACAACGTCATTATGTGGTCCGACACACAGAGTCACTTTAGGAATTGGAGTCCACGGTGGGAAAAGTCCTTGTGGCACGTCGTCCCCAACTGACTGGTTAAAGCGTTGCACAGTTTTATGTATGGAGACAGAAGAGCTTTGGGCATGAAGAGGTTGTTCAGACGTTCATGTAGCATATTGGGGCTTGATTATTTAATACTAAATTAGCCCTTTTAGCGGGATCAGTTGTGAGCTTGTGGTTTAGTTTAAGTTCCATTTGAATTTCTGTCTAATTGAATGATTCTTAATTGTAATACTCATTTAACACCAGTACCAGTACATTAAAAACATACACAGCAATACAGCGAAATTAAAGGTAGAGTTGGGGCTGCATTTGTAATTTAAAGATTCTGGTATCTGGATGCAACATTTTATCAGCATTTTATTAATAATTTTCTGTTGTTTTCTAAATATCTAAGCCCAATCCCAATTGGAACAGCAGAGTACTTGGCTAAGGAGGCTTGACAGTTTACCTTTTACACCCAGACTAAATCCTAAAACATCTTGTATAAAGCCTGTCCATGGTTTAAGAAGAGCTCAGATCTCTTACTTTCAGTTGAACCGATCGCGGACCGACTGCATTTAAGCACCAAATAAAAACCTTCCCAAACATAAGCAAGCACCAAACAAGTCTGATTTTAGAAGGAAATTTAATACTGAACTACAATTTATATCAGACAATTCATATTTAGAATGCAGGTTGAATAAATAATACATATAATGCATAATAAATACATTAATAACTTTACGGCACATCTCCGAAATCTTGATGAATTTTAAACCACTACATTCTCGCCTTAAAAAGTCTTATAACTTCATTCCAATAACAGTATTATTGAAAATTATACATCCAGTAGGGAGTCCTTTCATCCGCCATTACCAAGCTGACAATGCATTGTGGGATATTCCGCTGTCCAAGTATGCACAAGTCTGCTCCGATGCGTCCTCGATATGGGCGGAGCAAGAACACATCCGGGGATTTGGGGCGCACTTGGTTAGATGACAACTTAGAAATGGAGCAGTGCTCGGGCTGTGACTGGTGACATTTCAGAAGAACACAAGCTCAGAAAAGTACGCATATCGAGAGACGGCCTGTGTCTTATGTTTCAGAGATTTGGCAACCAAAACCATTTACTAACAATGTAAATCTAGTTGATCTAAAATCTAACAATAAATCTAAAACCCTGAAGAAAGTTTTAAGTATTTAAGCACTACTCTTGCCAATTTTCTGAGTCCCTCTTACCACAGTGTCCAAGTGAGGTCCAGACCTAGACGAGACTGAGAGCTCTCGCCCATGTTGTTTTGTGTCAACTTAGACTAAAGTACTTGTACTTATCAAATGGAAAATACTGGAGTTGTCAAACAAATCCACAGTCTCAGTCTACACCATTCATTGATATATGCATATTTATGACTGGCCCAAACCCCGCCCTCCCGCCGGCTATTAGACCGGAACTGATCAATTTACCCTGCCCGTCAAATTAAGTGTTTGCTTTAGGACGAGGTAGAAGCCTGACTTTTGATGCAAAAGCCGCAGGTCTTGTTAAGTGTTGTTAGCGCCTGTATAGAGATGAAGTGCCCTGTATTAATCATAGTCGTACTTCAGACGAGCGGCGTGACGGCGTGACAGCGAGACCGATCCGTCCCAGCGCAATCATTGCGTGATTTTTACATCCACCTTGACGAAGTGTAAGCCGGCGGTTTATGGTCCTCGGGCGGGCTCCGTAATCAGGCGGCATAATCAAACGCCTCCAATGGCAATCAAGCTTGACGGATTAATTCTTCTGATGGCCTCGCGGTCTACCGGTCCCATGTCTGATCCTGAGCAGGGTGTAGGTGTTTTGGAGGGTCCAGGTGATTAAGGCGGACGAGTGCCGAGTTAAAGGAGCTCATTATGCAAACACCTAAGTGTCTAATTCCTGCCATTGGTGCCTGGAACCAAATTTCTTCATTAATATTGTTGTTCGGAGATTGTAGAACCCCGCTAAGGAGTTTTCAAACCGCGTTAAATGACGGCTTAAACCGACAGGTCAAGGAGTCTTATCCACGGCTATTCTTCTCATCGCCACATCTCTATAGCAACAAGGGTTAAGCGTCATGATGTGCCAAATCGCAATGGAGAGGTGAACACTCTTGGAGAGAGAAATTGCTTCAAAGCAATTCAATCACACCGCAGGACAATACCGTGTGGTCGTTGATGGAGTGGAAAAGCAAAGGGCCTTCTCAGCGTCTCCAGAATATGCATTAAGTCTGAATCCAACGACTTTAAGGATCCTCAATTGCAAACTAAACTTTCACCTCATGACCCTTTTCCCATCAAATAATCAATCCAGTTAGAGCGGCATAAAATAAGCCTGGACATTGGCCGCAACTCCAACAGGAAAAAAACGAAGGGCATATATTCCATAGACAAGTTTCTAGGCATTTGTGCTCTCAGGTGACGATCCCAAATTATTTGGACAGTATGGAAAACCGACAGTGTTCCTTTATATTTACTTTGACATTGAGATGCTTCCTGTTTTGTCTGGTCAACGTAATTTAATTTGTTAATAAACACCCATTCCTGCATTTCAGGCATGCAATACATTACAAAAAACCTTTATGCAGTGCAATTTAGGGCTAATAATAAGATAAAAACCTAAATAACGTGATTTCAAACAGATGATGTCATCAGGTGATTGTAATTATGATTTGGTACAAAAGCAGCAACCACGACAGGCTTTAGGACTTGTAGATGCTAACAGTCTGGTCCTTTCTTTGGTCTGGAGCGCACGTGTCCATTTTTCCAAAAACGATCTGGAATACTGATTCATGCCACCATAATACATGTTTCCACTGTGTGAGGGTCCATCCCAGATGCCTCCAACCCAAGAGAAGTCGACGCTGCTTCTGGACATTGTTAACGTAAGGCTTCTTTTTTGTACCATAACGTTTTAAGTGGCATTAGTGAATGTAACTCTGTATTGTAGTGTTTGATAAAGTAATCCCTTGTCTGTGTGGTTCTATCAGCTATTGATGAATGATGCTTTGAGGCTTTTTTCAGCTTAGGCTTGTGCACTTACCCTTTACACACTGAAATTCCTCCAGATTCCTTGAATGATTTAATAATATTGTGCAGTTTGTCACTCATTTGTTGACAAACTGGAGATCCGCTGCCCATCTTTGCTCATCAAAGACTCCTCAGCCTTTCCTGGATGCTGCTTTTGTACCAAATCATGATTACAATCACCTGTTGACATCACCTGTTTGAAGTCACATCATTATCTAGTTTTTTCCTCATTACTAGCCCTAAAGTGCCCCCATCCCAATTTTTTTGGAATGTGTTGCAGGCCTGAAATGAAGGAATGGATGTTTATTAACAAATGAAATGAAGTTGACCAGAAAAAACAAGAAACGTCATACTGTCTGCAATGAAGCAAAAGTCAAAGTAAATGTAAGGAACACTGCAGGGTTATTTAATCTCCATCTTTCACACCGTCCCAACTTCTTCTAATTTGGGGTTGTAAGCAAGCCACAGATAAGTTATTTGTGCCATGTGCTTTGCATAGCTGGTGACTGAAAGAGGCGACCTGTGGGAAAAGATGGTAAGGAAAGTTACTTGGGCAGGGATGCTGTGGACCTTGGAAACACTAGACGTCATGGATAGGACTTGTACATACCGGCATGTTTCTGAGAAGCACACCTGGAGGAAACCGGTTTGGAGAACATGCCAAACTCTTCTCAAAAAGGAGCTGTGAGTCACCAGCGTACCTCCACAAGACAAGACCGAACCAAAGCTCATTATAAGTTAATTCTTAAGCATTTCAGTACTTCACACCAGCTCCACCAGCACAGCTTTATTATGCAGGCTAACGCAAGTGGTATTGGAGATTTACATGATTTTTAAGATCATTTCAAGAGCTGAAACATCAAAGCAATACTCTTAAACATCAAAGGAATATTCATGTTAGAATGAAACGAAAAGCAGGTAGAAGCCCCAGTCAGAGGGAGAGGTTGTGCAATTTAGTGTGAGGTATTGGAATAAATGTAAAGGATGTATTATTAAATGTTTGAAAAATGTGTGTTTTTAAAAGAAACACTCTATATATCTAATGCAGCCTTTGTGTGTTGTGTAGCCCATTGGGACCGAGATGAAATGCTGCCTTCCAAACCATTAACTTATGTCAAATACTAATGATATACTGTACAGTACTGAGCAAAAGTCTTAGGCCACCATTAGATTAGATATACCAATGTTTTAGGATTGGTATAACGACCATATATAATTATGTCTCAGTCTCTTTATTAGAATACAACCGGATTCGTGTTTCCTCCCCTTACACTTGAGCAATAGCAGCGTCTGGGAGCTTCATCAGGATGCCTAGTTGACCCTTGTACAGTTTGAAGAAGCTTGATCATGAATGATCTTTTTGGAAGGGTAGCAGCCAAGAAACCACTTTTTCGAAGGGGAACAGAGTGAAAAGGTTAAGATATGCTAAAGCTCCCAAAGATTGGAATGAAGTTCAGTGGAAAAGAGGATTATGTGATGAATCCATGTTTGAAATTTTTAGGTCCAATCGTCATATATAATGACCAATATGTTATATCTGGTCATTATGCCATTGCTAAAAACAACAAATATAATGGTGGTAAATGTACTTTTACCAAAAGTATGTTATTTATTTTTATTAGGCAGGTGTTCTTTTACTACAATTATTTTATTTATTTATTTATTTATTTATTTATTTATTTATTTATTTATGTTAGGTAAGTGTTCTTTTACTAAAATTATTTTATTTATTTATTTGTTTTTATTTGGTAAGTGTACTTTTACTAAAATGTTTTCTTTATTTATTTATTTTTATTAGGTAAGTGTACTTTTACCAAAATTATTTTATTCATTTTCATTAGGTAAGTGTACTTTAACTAAAATTCTCTTTCATTAGGTAAGTGTACTAACCCTAACCCTTTACTAAAATTCTTTTATTTATTTATTTATTTTCATTAGGTAAGTGTACTTTTACTAAAATTATTTTATTTATTTTTATTAAGTAAGTGTACTTTTACTTAAATTCTTTTGCTTACTTATTATTTATTTATTTATTTTCATTAGGTAAGTGTACTTTTACTAAAATTATTTTATTTATTTTTATTAAGTAAGTGTACTTTTTACTTGAATTCTTTTATTTATTTATTTTTTTTTTTTTCATTAGGTAAGTGTACTTTTACTAAAATTAGTTTATTAATTAATTTATTTATTTATTTTTATTAAGTAAGTGTACTTGTACTAAAATTATTTTATTTATTTTCATTAGGTAAGTGTACTTTTTACTAAAATTCTCTTTCATTAGGTAAGTGTACTTTTACTAAAATTCTCTTTCATTAGGTAAGTGTACTTTTACTAAAATTCTTATATTTATTTTTTATTAAGTAAGTGTACTTTTTTGAATTCTGATTTATTTATTTATTTATTTATTTTCATTAGGTAAGTGTACTTTTACTAAAATTCTTTTATTTATTTCTTTTTATTAAGTAAGTGTACTTGTACTAAAATTATTTTATTAATTAATTTATTTATTTATTTTTATTAGGTAAGTGTACTTTTACTAAAATTCTTACTTTTTTAATTAGGGAAGTGTACTTTTACTAAAATTATTTTATTTATTTATTTATCTATTTTTATTAGGTAAGTGTACTTTAACTAAAATTATCTTTTTTTCATTAGGTAAGTGTATTTTTACTAAAATTCTTTTATTTATTTATTTTTATTAGGTAAGTTTACTTTTACTCAAATAATTTTATTTATTTATTTATTTATTTTCATTAAGTAAGTGTACTTTTGGTAAAATTATTTTATTTATTTATTTATTTTTATTAGGTAAATGTACTTTTACTAAAATTATTTTATTTATTTTTATTAAGTAAGTGTACTTTTACTTAAATTCTTTTATTTATTTATTTATTTTCATTGGGTAAGTGTACTTTTACAAAAAAAATTTTATTTATTTATTTATTTTCATTGGGTAAGTGTACTTTTACTAAAATTATCCCTTTTTCATTAGGTAAGTGTATTTTTAGTAAAATTCTTTTATTTATTTATTTTTATTAGGTAAGTGTGCTTTTACTCAAATAATTTTAGTTATTTATTTATTTATTTATTTATTTTCACTAGGTAAGTGTACTTTTACTAAAATCCTTTTTTTATTTTCGTACTCTACCCACCTCTGCATGGATGGTTGTGGTTGAGATTCCTGCGCCCCGTTTATGGAAGTAACATGAACAACTAGTGCACATAACAAGTATTAAGAAAAGGGGGGAAAAAAAGAACTTTCCATTGCCACGTTGCCTTTCAGTGATGATAACCTGGTCAACTAATGTAGTCTGAACATTTATTTGTTTTGGTCTTCCTCCTACTCTTCCTCGTTTTTCTGTCGAGATGCTTCTCCTCTTCGTCTGTTTGCTTCCTCCTTCTAGAGCACTTGACCTCTTTAGATACTGTTTTATTCGTGTGTTTGTCTAACAGCCCTATATGGAAGGTTTTTGGCAGGACCTTGTCTAGCAGATGTTGTTGCTTGTTTAACTAATTGTTCATGCTATACATCAGTGAAAATCTGACGTTCTGCAAAGCATAATCCGAAAGCGTTTCGACTCTCCTTAGTGGGAGGCAGGTCATTTAACGTTATGGCTCCCGAAACTTTGAAACGCACTCCCACAGAGCCTTTATAGCATCTCAACCATCGCATTTTTCAAATCTCGGCTATAAACCTACCTATTCTATTAGTGCTATCCTCTGTGTGCTGCTGTTCCCTGAGCAGAGAGAAATTAACTCAGGGTGGTGTTTGCACAAAAAGACAGAACACCATTAGAAGATCACTGAGCTTTAATAAAAACAATCATTATATACACTCGCCGGTCACGTTCTTGTTTCTACTCTCATTGTCCATGTTATCAGCTCCACTTCCATCCGTCTCTTTGTTATTCCACTTTTCTTCTGTTCTCTAATGGTCAGGACCCCCACAGATCAGATACTATTTGGGTGGTGGATCAGTCTCAGTCACACTGACGTGGTGGTGGTAGTGTGTGTTGTGCTGGTATGAGTGGTTCAGACGCAGCAGTGCTGCTGGAGTTTTTAAACACAGATTCACTCACTGTGCACTCCGTTAGACACCTCTACCTTATTACTCCACCTTCTAGATGTAAAGTCAGACACATTCACCCCTCTTGCTGCAGTTTGTGTTGGTCATCCTCTAATCCTTCATCAGTGCTCACAGGATGGAAATGGGTGGCGTCTTCGGATACTTTGGTGTTCCCAAAGTGGGGGGCCCAGAGGTATTGCCAGGGGGCACAGCAAGTCAAATGAATGCATGTCTCTTGTAATAATTCCATTGTGATGGTGATTTGTCACTTCATTTTGTTTTGTCCAGTAAGAAGTTGCAGTTTTGTATGAATTCCAGTGGAGTCTGTTTTAAACAATGATGTGTACCTGTGCCAGAGTGGAGGCTCGAAAATATTCCTATCTACAAGAGGGACATTGCAGAAGACGTTTGGGAATCACTCTTCTAACCCTACTTATCCTAGTTAAAGTCATAGTCTCTGGTCGCATCTCAGGACTTCACATGGCACAGGTCAGCATGTACCCTGAATGAGGCACCGGTCCATAGTAGGGCTGTTTGATCCCCTGTTTGTTCAGTATAATTCTTATTTTACTCTTCATTAATTGTCTTGTTGTCTTTGGGATGTTTTTCTAATAATCTTTGGGAAGCTACTATGTTTAGTAATATTTTAAAAGTTTCTTTAAAAAACTTAAATCTTTGTTTACCCCAAAATGTGCTGCTACAGTACTAATCACAATACTTTCACACCAACATAGACATGATCCGACTTTATCTGTTCATTTATTACTTTAAAGTAAGCTCTAATTTCCAAGCTCCATCCCAGTGACGGACAGTAGCTTGGAGCTGCCTGTTGTCTGTAATTAAGGATTGATGGCAGGATACAGTGGTAAACATTAACTGGGACAGAACTACCCTGTCACTCACTGCTTCCTTATAGTAAGACAGATGAGGGTAGATTGTGGGCCAGCAGACTGATCCCAGGTCTGTTTCTGCAGACGTGGCTCTTTTATGAAGTGCATTTCCTATTACATGTAAGAGCTATGAGTGTGTAACGTTTGCCAGCTATTATTCGCACAATTGCTTTAGTTCAGTCACATTTTTTCCCCCACAGTTATTTGACCGCTACGGCGCCATTTGAGAAGGATTTGAGTCAAAACTCTCAAGCTGTGATGTTGTGCTTTAGTAGCATCATAAATCGTGATATAATGGGTGCATTCATGAGTGTTGTTAAAAGTACAGTTGCAATCAGAAATTTTCAACCCCCTCAACTCCAAAGACATTATAGAGATGTGGATGAAAGATAATGACAATAAATGACATAATAAACCTCATTAAACAAGAAACAGTATTTATTAATACGTATGTGAATTATTTTGAGGACAGAAGTTGACTTAACTTCGCAGTTCAAATGAAAAATGTAACTCTGAGCCCGTGCACTATTATTCAACCCCCTGTTTAATACTTTGTGGCACATCCTTTAGCCTTTAGAACTTCCAACAAACATTTCCGATAAGTACTAACAAGCTCCTTACACCTCTCAATTGGAGTCTTGGCCCATTCTTCACATGCTTTCGTGCTGCAACTCCCTTCTTTAAATCCCACCAAAGATTTTCAGTCGGGTTTCGATCTGGTGACTGAGCAGGCCACTCCAGGACATTCCAGGATCTTTGTCTCAACCAAGCTTTGGTTGACTTGGAGGTGTGCTTAGGATCATTGTTTTGCTGGAAGGTCCAATGATTGCCAAGGTTTAATTTGTTGACAGTTCAGGTTCCTCTTTGAAATGGCCTGGTATTTCTGAGAATCCATGATGCCAGGTACACAATCAACAAAAACAGCCCCACATCATCAGTGACCCACCTCCATGCTGGACTGTGAGGCTGGTATTCCTCTGGTCATAAGCCTGGCCTTTTGCACACCAGACATACTGCTGGTCCATATGTCCAGACAGTTCCAGTTTGGTTTCATCAGTCCATAGAACTGTCTCCCAAAACTCTGTAGCCTTATTCAAATTCCTCCTGGCACATTCTGGTCCATTGCAGGGTCGTTTGGGTCATTGTATCCCCTGGCTGACCTCTCCTACCTGCCACACAGCCAGTCGTGCCCATACTCGATGCCCACGAAGCAAAGACTTGAGACGATGAGTGTACTGGACCGTACATATGAGATTGAAATGTAAGAACATAAATGATATCTATATGTTGCTTTAAAGTAGAATGTTAAATACATTTTTTAACTCCAGTTATCATGGACAGGGTCATGGAGGGTCAATGGCTGCAGGTGGCAGCGTACCATTGATGCCAGTCCTTCGCAGAAGCTGGCAGGGGTCACTATTGTAGCGGCAGCTTCCTTTCCCACAGACACAACTAATCGTGCTTGTGTGGTGCCCGACCAAGCCAGCAGGCATTCAGTGGGACTCACTCCTGGGTCTGGCGAATTGCAATTGTGCCACCTGAGCATCTAAATACGTAAGTACAGAAATTTACAAAAACTACGTAAAATTAAATACAGAAATTGTGATTTGGGAAGTTGAATGAAAAGTTAAGTAAGTTTCTGGTTTGAGTCCCAGTGATGTATTCTGACTGGGTCCAGAGTCTCCTGCAGATATGACAGGGGATCTTCCCCCAGTGCTGCAAGAGAGACCCTTACCCAGCCTTGTGATGGAACCACTGGCGTCCCATCCTGGACCCTGTGTCCTCCAGGGATGGGCATTGGATTCCCAGCGACCCTGACCAGGAAAAGTGGATAAAACGTAGAGAGCAATTTAGATTCCTATCCAAACCCCACTGGAATTTATTTTAAACGTAATTCATACAAAACTGCACCTTCTTATCGAACAAAACCAAACAAAAATCACAAATGACATGCATGATGCATCTTAAACATGCCTCATTCATTTGCCTTGCTGTGCCCAAATAGCTCTAGTTGGCGTGCCGCCCACTGTGAGACCCACTGTGCTAAAAGTTGTAAGTTACCTAAGCTGAGAAAGGTTTGGTCACATGATGGAACCCTTTATAGTATGCATAGATATTTTGTAGACGTTGTCTATAATAATATAATATCGCCTATATGCACATTTTTACCTTATTTTATTGAATATTTTATTCATTTTCACGTTTGTCTTATATTCTATATATGCTTATATGTTGTATATTCTCTATTTTATGGTACTCTTCATAATATTTTATTTTCTCTCAAATATTAGTCTACATGTTATTATACCTTATTTATCTATATCTATTTAATTTGATTTTCTTTACGTTCTCTGATCAGTTTTATATTTAGCTTCTGTCTATTCAAACATTACTATATATGTATTAATTAGATGTTTCTAATGAATAATTAATATACTTATTAATTCATACATCTGACATTGATTTAAAACAAAATATGATTGGTTCCAGGTTTACTGGTTTACTGGTCAGTAGTCCAGTATCTTAATTATTGTGCATAACACTCCTAACATAGTTCCTAAAGTCTTTTTTCAGGTACAGTGACTACAGGTAAACATCTCCATTTATAAATAACGTACTTATTTATATAAGTCCATGCTGTATGTAAGGTTTATTTAAATTGGCTCTGTCTGGGTCTGATCTGCCCTTAATGACCAGCAGTAACGATTCATATGCAAAACAGATATCAACGCATTTCTGATATGACTATTTCCCAAATCTATACGAAATAATCCATATATCCAGCAGCAGCATTCGATGGCTGAAGCGGGGGCAGGTCGGAAGAGAGACTATTAGCTTGTGCTCAGGGGACAGCGATTGTGGTGTGGATGACAATTGTGCGGTGATAATGAGGCTTAGCCAGAGACGGCTGTGTCACATCAGGCCACCATGTGTCAGTGTGTGTCAGAGAGCACACTAACACACAAAGCGAAGAGAAAGACGGGAGAAAGAGCGAATTACTGGTATAGAGACAGGAATTAAGACAGAGCGTGAGACGAGGAAAGCAGGTGGGGACGTAATTACGAGAGAAAATAGTCTGTCTGTGTGTGTGTGTGTGTGTGTGTGTGTGTGTGTGTGTGTGTGTGTGTGTGTGTGTGTGTGTGTACGATACAGAAACAGACACGGGTGTAGTCAGGAACACCGATTCCCTGCTGCCCGTGGTTCACCTGCAGTGTCAGAGCCAGAGAAACAAGCACTTAACCATAGTGAGGCAACAGTTACCGCAAATGAAGTGTGCCAGGTCGGGCGGCGCCAGATTTCCCCCGTGTAACAGGTGTGCCTTGGCATACAGCTCCATGCAGCGGATCAATTTCAAGCCACCCGTTCGCATTTATAGACGTCGTTTGCGTTCTCATCATTCGAACAAAAATAGCCAACGGAACAAGAACAACGTCTCGCTAAGACTGTCTCGGAAACACTGTACCAATAACAACATTCATTCATTCATTCACTTTCTTATCTGCTTAATCCTGGACCGGGTCCTAGCCAGTCAGTGCCTAGCCGGAGGCACAGGGTGCAAGGTGGGAACAGCAGTAGAGAGGGCGCCAATCCATACACTCACACACTCAAGGTTTCTTCCTCATGACGTTTAGATTTTTACAATGGAGCATTGTCTCAAAGCAATTTTAGATTATCTCCTAATATCTACGTCCAATCCCAAATTGAGCAAGCCTAGGGCGACAGTGGCAAGGAAAAGCTCCCTAAGCGTTATGAGGAAGAAACCTTGGGAGGACCAAGACTCAAAAAAGGACCCAACCTCCTTGGGCGGCGTAGATGATAATATGAGTCATAGTTTAAATAAAATGTAAAATATGCACATCGGCATTAAGTAGTCTGATAAACAGAGTCACTCCAGGATCCAGAGTCTAAGCAGGAAAGTCCTTGGTGGCACATCGTCTCCAGATAACCGGAGGAGGGAGAGAGTTACTGCCCTCTGGTGGGACCCGGGTATGGTGGGGCTGGAGCTGATGACGGAAGCAGCTTGAGTGAACTTAAGAGTTGCTCAAGTTGGGATTGGCCCTAGATATTAGATGATAATCTGAAGTTGTAAGCCTGCTTTGAGACGATGCGCCATTGTAAAAAAAGCGCTGTAGAAATAAATCAGACTGGACTTGACTTGACACTCATACACACACTGGGGCACTTTATAGACACCATTTAACCTAAAGCGTGTCTTTAAACCGGAGTAAACCCATGCAGACACAGAGAGGACACACAGAAAGAACCCGGAGCACTCCACCTCGGCCTGAACCCAGGACCTTCTTTCTGTAAGGCAACGGTGCTACCAACCGAGCCACCCCAACTCTCTTACAGTCTTATGCAAAAGTTCGATTTTCTGGCAGCTGGGTACTACCCTCGGGTCGTGTCTGATGGAGGACAGACTCCTGCCAGCTTGCGTGCCATTGAGGGCACGCTCACACCCGTGTCTTGTGGTATTCGGGATTGGCAGCGAACCGCCTCACCCCAGACTCTGACCAGGATAAATGGTGATAAGACGTGGAGAAAAGTATTCATGCACGTCAAGTTTGTTCTACAACCTAGAAAATCTACCAACATGTCATTTGACCCAAACGTTCCCATATGTGCCATGCTTGTTTGGTTATTTGTTTATTTAATGTCGCATCAGCGTCAACGGCTATTCAAGGGGGTTTGTCTTTGGAGCCCCCCCTATGAGTGTTTAATAAAAGCTGCAGCAGCCCACACAAACAGGCCAACAGACAAAAAGTGATTCATTGCAAATCTTTATTGGCATAAATTAAAAAGCTGACATAAATTGTAGCGAATTCAACCGGGATCTCTGGAGCTGTGAGGTGGCCACACCAACCGTTTGTGCCACCGTGTCGCCCATTTGGTTAGTGTAATAAAAAAATGGTCAAAATAAAGAGCAAAAACAACTGCCTCCAATTAAATCTAGGTACGATTTATTTAACAAGGTGCTGTAACCCAGTAAATGGAGTGCTTTGCTACCAACCTCTGGGTTCGTCAATAGGTTTGAGCTCGGTTTTGTTTTTTTGTGTGCTGTTTCTGAAAGGGCATTAAGAAAATGAGTGGGTTGTGTACACTGCACTCGCATTCGCACAGCAGGAGTAATCCGCTCGCCATACCAGTTTTCCCTCACATTTCCCGTGTGTGAATCACAGCCTTGAAGGATGCAAGTCTAAAAGATTTGCTTGACCACATGACACCAGCGCCTCAGCTCTTTAGGATTGTTGAAATAATGCTATCTATAAACACTGTGGGATTTTTGTTACAGGACTTGCTTGGCCATCGTAGCCCTGTTGCTCAACTCCATGTGCAACATTTATTTTAAAACTGTAATGATGTCCAAGGCTGTGAAATCTGCTCCGAGTTTGGACTGCTGCCACGTTGATGGCTAAGTGTCCCTCGTGGGAAACAAGTCATTCTGAAAATTGGCTACAACACTCAAGATGCTCAAGGTGTATTTTTAGAGATTTTTGCGTAGTGCGGCACATGCGAGCAACGCACGCGTTTGATTCGGTAATGCATCGTTAGATTTATTATGCATTGTATGTCTTGAGGGTCTGGCAGTCGTGACATTTAAAAATGGCATCTCATCATTCCCCGTCTGCAACAGACCTCCTCTTCCAGATGGGAACATTACAACACTTACAGTGTGTGCAACTTTTAAGTGCGGGTGATAAAACTCGCAATTGTTTCTTTAATTGGATTAATTCTACATGTGATTTCAAACTGTGTGTGTGATCTTTGGTGGCTCTTTTGGAAATATGAGCAGGGTGTTTATGAAAGTCTCTTGAGAGATGCATGGCTGTAATCAAATACTATGCACGCTACTCGTTCTGCATTCCAACTGAAAGCAGGTTCTGGGATGAAGAGTGATTTCTTGTGAAAATGAATACTTATATGATTATTTATAGTATCAAAAAGAAGATACATGGATGATCTGCATCACATACTGCATAAAGTAAAAAGGTGGAAAATATGTAGTTAAGAAGCAACAGTGATATCCGCTAGCATCCATTCTCATGTGATGTCGACTACATTACCGTCCCGTACAGCACGGATCTTACACATTTCTGATCTCATCGCACTGTGATATCGTCCGGTTCTGATCTCATCCAGTTCTGATCTTATCGAGCTCTGATCTTAGTAAGATCTGGTTTTATCCAGCTCTGATGTCATCAGATATAATCTTACCAAACCCTGATCTCATCCAGATTGAGTCTTTTCAAGCTTTGATGTCCTCCAGATCTAATCTTCTTAAGATCAGATCTCATCTAGTTCTAATCTTATCAAGCTCAGATCTCATCGGCTCTAATCCTATTAAGCTCAGATCACATCTAGTTCTAACCATATTAAGATCAGATCTCATCAAAATCTAATCTTATCAAGATCTGATCTCATCTGGTCTTGACCTTATAAAGCTCTGGTCTCATCTGATCTTATCTTATTAAGCTTTGATATCATCCAGATCTAATCTAACTAAGCTCTGTTATCATCCATTTCTGATATCCTCAGATCTAATCTTATCAAGCTCAGATCTCATCCAGATCGAATCTTTTTAAGCTACGATCTCAATCGGATCTAATCTTATCAAGCTCTGATCTCATTTTTTATCTAGCTCTGCTGTTATCCAGCTATGATCTCATCCAGATCTAGTCTCACCACGCTCTGATTTCATCCAACTCTGCTCCCAAAGTCTAAGGTCTGATCTGACATAACTCTAAATACACCCTGCTGATATCTCACCCAGCATTGATTTTCTGTGGCTCTAACCACATCCCGTTCTGATCTTATCGAGCTCTGATCCTATCCATCTAATTCTGAGATTGATACCGTATCTGATCTCACACGGGTCTAAACACATCAAGATATCTCCTTCAGACCTGATCCCTTCCTGCTTGAATCTGATCCAACTCTGATCACATCCAGGATGATCTCATCCAGCTACAACTTCAAGCTCTGATCTCATGTAGCTTTGAATTCATTGAGATCCAATCTCAACGTCATCAAGCTCTGATCAAATTTTGTTTAGACGACTTGAAATTGTGTTGTATCTTTATTTTTACATATAGGCTCAGTAAAGCCTGGATGTTGGTCCATTTGTCTTTTTTTCATTTTTAGCATGAAGATCTGTTGTTTATAGGTCTACCAGTGTAGACGTGAATTTAAACATGGTAGTTGAGTGCTTGTGTCTGGAGCAGTCACTATTACACTTGCGTCACTACATCTGGACCAGTAGTTGTACTCCAATCATCGCATGCTTACGTGCCTCGGGGTTCCTACTTGGTGAGAAAAGTTCCTACCTTGAAGTAGGAGCTAAAAAGTCTGAATGCACACTGTTCTAAGAACTACATTTGTCCCGGTTCCTGCGATGCCACCATGCGAAAAAGGGGGCACAGTTCTAAAAGGTGTGAAAAACATCCTCCAGCGCATAACATCATCAAGTCCTGATCTCATATAATTCTGATCCCGTCCAATTACTTTGGCATTAAGCTCTGATCTTCTTAGCTCTAATCTGGCTCTAAACACATCCAGATCCAATATTGAACTCCAGTCTAGTGTAACTTCGGTGTCATTTAATTTCGATCTCATTGAAATCCAGTCGAATGAAGTTGAAATCCATATACATCAGACATCATTTCCAACTCTGAGCTCATGATCTGATCTACAATGAAACAGCATTTGAGTTTCTGAAGGCCTTGTAGACTATACCTCCCCAAAGGCAAGACGTTTAAAACTCTAACATAACGAGAATATGATCATCCATCTACACTCTACTACATACAGTAAGCCCTTTCAAATACAGTCCATCTCTCTTCTGCACCTTCCCCCATTCTGATAGTCCCACCTACTGTGGCATTTGAAAGAAGGCAGACTGTTAGTGAGATCCAGGGGGCAAGTGAAGTTCCAGTGACCCCGCTGAGAAAACACAGTGGGTTTTCTTAAGGGATTTATTCGGCCACAGACTGAGCCTGTCCTCCACTGGAACTACGATGTAAAACAGCTCGTTGTGCATTCCGCCTCAGGAGGCTCACATTACATACCCTCTGCGCCTATCCAAATAACTCATGATATAATTACAGCTCTCGTTAATTATTGTTCCGCGATGAGTGGTGCGATTACTCGAGTTCAGCTGTGCCATAGTAATTACTCGCATGACATAGGTGCTTGGAAGATCAGCGCACGTGCAAATTGACTGGAGGAAATTGGCGATGGAAATAAGAGCGAGGACCCGTGGCTGCTTTCCATTTGTGTAGCCCAGCTCTCTCTATCTCGTGGGGGGAAAAATACTGAAAAGGTTCGAGTCCCTTAGGGAGCCTCCTCTCGACCGCAATTATCGGCGTTTATTACTGAGAACGAGCGTATCCAGTGGAGACCAACGGACATGCACAGTTATGAAATCGAAAATAGCATGTTTTTAAACATAATCGCTCCTAATAAGAGTTCATTCATAGCTGAGACTGAGAAGATGACGCTTTCCTTTACGCTGTACAATTGTTTTCAGTGTAATTCAGTCTCAAAACAAACTGCTAACTCCAAACTGATAGTGGAAGTGCAGAGTGTTCTTGCAAGTGATCAGTCAAGTCCCTGGGTCAAACAATGTTGCGTCAACCAATGGCAGCAGCTCATTGTTCAGTGTTGATAGGTTAGATCAATGTACAGGTTTAATGTTGTTGGCCAGACATTACCCATGTTATGTGGTCTTTTTATAAAACTGTGTGGACTTGATACTTTTGTTTAATTTAAGCCAAAAATGCATTGATAGACAGGATTACGAACAACACGGAAGACCAGCCAGATGAAGCAGAGACTCAACAAGTGAATGTGAACCAGTTTAGTTATAGGAAGTTTAGCTAGAGAGAATATACAGGTAGTGGAGAGACAAACAAAGTGGTACTACTTACAATAGGACAGGCACATAGACTTACGAACACCATTTACAGCTTACCAGTAAGCAGCGGAAAGTCATCCACACAAACATGAGTAACTTACATGAAAAAATGTCTCCAAACACATCAACCGAGTTAGAACAGTCTTTAGTCCAAACGTGTGCTAACGAGCTAAGCGACGAATGACACACACACAGGAATGATGGACTTAAACTCTTAACTCCCGCCTCTGCTCGTGGATCCGCAGCAAGGTGACCAGCTGTTTTCGGAGTTAAAAGACAGATATTTATTTCCAATTTGAATTTATTCTCATTTTTAAGCCTCGAACGCGCATAGCTGTAGTATAACAGATTGTCACTTGTTGACTAATGCGATGAGTGTGGAGACACCAAGTGGTGTGGAGAAACAGGTCCTGTCCCATGTTATGTGACTTTATGACTATGTTAAGGACAGCAGCGACGTCACAGAAATGCTGTACCATCCTCGTTCCATTAGAAGATGTGTAACGATTTCAGAAGTGCTAAAACACTGTAACACAGTCCATTACAGGGCACATGCACACAACCATAGGACCACTTTAGAGATGCCAATGGACCTAAACCATGTTAAGAATGTGGGAGGAAACCAGAGTAAACCCATACAGACATTGGAACATGCAAACCCACACTTCCAACCTGTAATGTTCCTACTGTAGAAAAATGATCTACAATAAAAGTAGCGTATAAAGAGAAATCCCGGGGAATTTGTTGAGCTGGGGGGCACACAGAATTTACAGGGGCACAACTGCTTGCCAATCAGTCGTAGGGGCACACCTGACTAGAATAGATGAAACACTAAAATGTGCGCTTGTCTGTGGAGAAATGAAGGCACAAATTCACAATTCGGCATGGGTTTTAATTAATTGCGTTATCTAAGTCATAATAGCTATGAGCCAATTATTACCTCGTCTGGCGCAGCGTCAAATGACTTAGC
Source organism: Ancistrus triradiatus (assembly GCA_025084515.1). NCBI lineage: Eukaryota > Metazoa > Chordata > Actinopteri > Siluriformes > Loricariidae > Ancistrus > Ancistrus triradiatus. The sequence continues at coordinate 90,206 of JAJAGP010000551.1, read as the reverse complement.
GGATAAAGAGAAATCCCGGGGAAGTAGGGAGTGGAATTGTTGAGCGGGGGGCACACAGAGGTAGGTGGGGCACAACTCTGCTGACAATCGTCGTTAGGGGAGTGACCTGGCAAGAAAAAACGCCTGTTGAACACAAAAATAGATAAACACTAAAATGTGCGCTTGTCTGGATGAGAAATGAAGAACAAATTAACAATAAAGATGTTTTTAATTAATAGGGGTGGCTTTGATGGCACCCCTGCAGAAATCCCAAACCATCCCACAAGGTACAGAGCATCTACTGTTACCTGTATTCTGATAGGGACTGTGATGATGTCAGGCTTGTTCTCTAGTCGGACCGTTCAGTTTCTTGAGTATTGGCTGCACAGTGGTTAAGGCAATTGACCAGAAGGCTGGGGGTTCAAATCCTCTGCCAAAGCTGCCACTTTTGAGCAAGGCATTTGTAAGATTGTTTTATTTCTAAGTCCCTTAGAACGGGCGTCTGCTAAATGCTGTAAATGTTATTGTTTTTTTTATTGTGTGTTACATAAATATTTTGAGGTGGAGTCTAGTCTTATGCAAATGTTTGTGCACTCCTGGTCAAATTACAGACACTCCAGTGGATGATCTTAAAGGTGTTACTAGTACTTAAGCGCTCTTATTAAACTAAGATCTCTGCAGTGCTTGGGGAAGTTTCTGTCTATTCTGAGCATGGACTGAGCTGTGTGAACAGTTTTCTAATCGTTCCCATAGCAGAGATACACATACACTGCTACACCTCAAACAACACTAGCACCTTTGATCCCTTAATGCCGTCTGCTTGTAAGGTCCATTATCTGAACTTCCTCTTAGGGCCGGCCAGCTGTCCACATCTATTAGCAATCAATAGGAGCGAGATTGCACTCGTGTCCCCAGTCGTCCCTTGGTCAGATAGCTCTGAGACCGCTTTGATTGATCCGTCTCTGCCACTTTAAACATTAACCCATGTCCCATTCCCCAACCAGTGCAAGTAGGAAGTGGAAGACTTTAGAAGGAACCTCTTGCTTGCACTGGCCATCTCAGCCCTGCTGGAGCTTTTGTGTTCGTCAGGCTGGACTCAGGATTCCCAGGTTAAGCATTAACACGCAAGACGCTGCTCGAGGGAGACGGATTACCTACAGGTCAGCTAAACCATTGAAATCATCAGTGTCAGTATCGTGACGTCCTCTTTTCAATCATCTCTGCTCTTCCATCTTCTATGGTTCATATTCCTAATTAAATCCTGTTTGGGTTTTAAGGCATGACTTTACATTTCCAGAGTTTAGCAGATGCCCGGATCCAGACTTGAGCGGTTGAAGGTTAAGGGCCAAACGTTGGACCAAACATTTTTATTTCTTCCATCCCAGAGAGAATAGCGTGCAGGTACTGTTCCACTTTTGAAGAAGTGGTTTCCAAAAAGACCAATCCTGATCAAGCTTCTTCGGACTGTAGGCAGATCAATCCCGGTGAAGCTGAAAGGTGAAATTTGTATGCAGTATTACAAAAATGAAAAAAAAAAACAGAACAGCTTCTATAGGCTACAGTGGAAGGATTTAGTGTGACCTCCCCTTTACATTTGAGTAACAAGCAGCATCTGGCACTGTTTCAGTTCAAGGATGATCCCCCACCTGCCTCGCTTCACAGATACAGCTAATGGTGCTTGTTGCCCAGCCCAGTCAGCAGGCATATAATGGGACTCGATCCCGGGTCTAATGAATTGCAGTTCTTCCACCATCCCTCTAACTGATTGCACTAAAGTGGCCCAAGTGTGTGTATGAATGTGTGAGTGTACGTGCCCTACAATGGACTGTCGCCTTGTCTAAGGTTGTTCCTGCCTTGCACCCTGTGCCGCCAGCTAGGCACTCTTTAGTGCTCTTACGCCTAAGCAGATAAGAAAGTGAATTTCTGAATGAACTGTACCATTGCTAAAGCAATAAATCCAGTGGTGGCCCAATACTTTTGCACAGCACTGTGGGTGTAAATGAACATTCTTAGCATGAGGTGAGAGCTGAAACTGCACAAGCACAACCCCGAGGGAGCGTCTAATAAGACTGTAAGGTGGCTAAAACGACATAAGAGCAGCTTAACACGTTGATTGCAGGATAATCATTGTCATTCGAATGCATGTTACGACGTATAGTTTTCGAGTGCGTTTTAAATAACTGCCCTCAGACGTCCATTACGAGCGAGTGGGCAAGTTTCGGCGCGTTTTAGTCCAGGAAATGATTTTTCTGTGATAATAACAGAGACGCTTCCGATGCTGTGAGAAATCCTCCTTTTGTCCCTTTAACTTTTTGATTTGACATTATATTTGTAGACCCAAGAGCAGTTCCATTTGCTATTTCAGATGTTTTGACCCGCCTTACATGGTGACATTTCGACTGTATTAATAGTTAGTCATTCTTAGAAATGGCTTAAGAGTCAAGTAGCTTTAATAGCTCTTGATGGCATCCGTCTGTCACGGAGAGCACAGGCGTCCTGTTGTAAGTCGGCACCGGCCATTAACTTAGAAGCTCAGCCGTAATGGGCGACGCGGGGCTGGAAGCGCTGTAGACCTTGGTATATACGAATCACGCGTGAGGCGCACAATTAGGGTTTTATGCACCGAGCCTGGGGCAAGAAGTGCGACAAGGTCAAAGATGTTTAGCATGAATGAAAGTGTGGCGCTGGCACACGTGGCTTCACGGCCAAATACAGTCCTTTCCTCCTACAAAAGCCAGGACAAGCTGCAGTCAATATTTTCAAGCTCTCGCCGTTTGCAGGTGTCAGCTGATGCACGCTTTTGGGTTTGGGTACGCACCTGTGCAATAACATGCGACCTTTTCCACTTCCAATCCCAAACCACTTAGCTAAAAGTACCCTATTTTTAGTGTACAAGCATCCCTTCATAGGCTCTATAAAAGGCTCTATATATATTTTAATTTTAGGCACCGTGACAGCGTTTTGACAAGACCTCTTGCCAGGGGCCAAATTAACATACCGTGCCTGTTAAATCTATTAACATGCAAATCAATGCACGGGCTCAATAGCCTGTTGTCATACCTACTCTGAAAGCCCAAATAAGTTCTAGTGAAAATAGAAAACACACACACCACACACACACGAGAGCCATACTCGATAAGACATACTCTGTTACTATGGCAACATCTCTGGCTCAAGCTAAGATTGCAGAGGTCTGTATTATTGCCGCGGCTCATACATTCATGCAATGTGTCATTAATGGATTTCATAGTGCAGAACAAATGATCAGGGCAAAGCCAGATCAGGCGGCGTTCAATTACCACACTTTGGTATTAATTGAGTGTTGATTTGTGTCCAGCTCCACACACTGTACGTACAGTCATTAATTCAAAAGTTATTCCTGAAAGAACTCGGTTTCCACTTGCATGTCTAACCATAGTTTTGGTCGGCTAGAGGGGGTTCAGCTACAAAGGAGGCCCTCATTAGAAACAATAAATAGTGTCCTCGAATATGTAAACAAGTTCTGGGATATATTAAAGTCATATAATTCTTTCTACAGCGCTTTTTACAGTGGAGCATTGTCTCAAAGCTGCTTTACAATTTTAGATTTTCTTCTATTATCTAAGACCAATCCCAAACTGAGCAAGCCTAGGGCGACAGTGGCAAGGAAAAACTCCCTAAAACGACCAGGACTCCTTGGCCGGCTTAGATGAGATATGTAGAGTAAGAAAGGAACTAAGTTACCTAATTAATATGTTTATAGTAATGGTTTAAATATACAGAAGCTAAATAAATATTAACAGAGAGCTCATAATTATAATAAAGCATAATATGTAGACTAATATTTCAGAGAAAATGAAATAATATGAAGAGTAAAACAGAGGAGAATATAAACTATAGCGTATAAGATAATAGTGAAAATAAATAAAATATTGAATAGAATACTGGAAAAATATGCATATATTTTTATTGTTATTTTGTCGGCTATGTAGAGTCACTGCAGGATCTTGTGTCCTCAGTGAGAAAGTTTTGGTGGCATGGCATTCTTGTTCAACTGGAGGAGGGAGAGAGTCACTGCCCTCTGAGGTGGTCTGAGTAAAGGTGTAAGGGGTGGAACTGATGATGGAAGAACAGCCCGGGTGAAGCTGAAGAGGAGGAACATCTTAGTGTGTGTGCTGGCACTGGTACACGAAATACGAGCTCGGAGAGAAAACAGAATATGTAGTTAGTTATCGTTAAGTGCGCAGAGTGTACTAACAGAACGTGCCACTAGACAGCAGTTCTCATTGTTGAAATGTTGGGCATGGGAGAAAGGTTCAGTAGCAAAGACCTGCGTCACTTTAACAAGGGACAAACCATTATGGCCAAGCCACTCCTGAACAACAAGCCTTGTGGGGTGATCCCAGGCCACTATTAGATTAGATATACCATTACAGCATTGTTCTAGCAATGGTATAATGTACAACATATAGGTATTTCTCAGTCTCTGTATTAGTATACAACTACAAAATACAGGCAATTTGTATGCACTATTAAAACAGCGAAAAAATCTGAACAAAAACAGCTTCTATAGGCTACAGTATTTAGTGTGATCTCCCCTTAGCAATAGCAGTATCTGGCAGCTTCATCTTTATTCCAAGTCGTCTCTTCTAGAGTCCAAAGAAGCTTGATCAGGAATGGTCTTGGAAAGGTAGCAGCCAAGAAACCACTTTTTCGCAAGGGGAACAGGGTGAAAAGGCTAAGATGTACTAAAGCTCACAAAGATTGGAATGAAGATCAGTGGAAAAGAGGATTATGGAGTGAAGAATCTGAGTTTGAAATTTTTGGCTCCAGTCATTGACAATATGTTATATATGGTGATTAAAAAACTGCTAAAACAACAAAAATAAGGTGGCCTTGGTGGCCTAAGACTTTTGCTAATTTGTGCTCTTGTAATCAACGTCGTTTGTTATTCGAATTGTGCGTGGTTTTAATGTTTTGGTTTTATTGGGGTGTTTTATAGGTTTACTGTGATGGATTTGTTCTGGTTATGTACATGTTCACTGATTTTCCTTCTGGCTTCTTTATCCTTGCAAAACATGCCATTGGCAACTCTTACCGCCTCAAGGTGTGAACGATTGAGTCTATTCTCACCTACACTCAGCATTTCCGTTAGAATCTCCAAACCCACCAAGACCCTGATCGGGATGATGAAACGATGCACACAGAATATAATGATCTGTTACAGGTGGAGTAGACCTGTTTCCAGTCCCAAGATGTAACTTGAGCACTGTGTATACATCTGCTGTCTCAGTGGCTGTATTATTTTCAGTGCTTAGTAGACGCCATCATCCAGAACGTCTTCTATCATGCAAGGTGCAGATAAGATTGGTTACCATGATGGATTAAGAGCCCAAGCTTGGCAGTGCTGGAACATGAACCCCCAGCCTTCTGGCCCATAATCCAGTACCTTGTTTTGTGGACTTTTTACAGATTCAAAGTTTTTCTGGCTACTGCACATGCACATCCCGCCACTACAAAGGGGCCGAGACTTGCCAACCCCCTCACTGACACATTTACTAATATGTTGATTGCTTCTTTCTAATGATGGGGCGGGACTTCTGTCCTACAGTCCCATTCATGTTTCAACCAGTGACCAGTCTCCTCTTTATATAGCGTCTCTCATAACAGACAGGGGCTGTACATAATCCGGCGTTACAAGATTAAAGCAGGATTAAAGTGCCACCTACTGACGGTCTGAAACATGGTGGCTTAGTGCGGTAGAATTTCATTACTGGCAGGACATTTTGGGCTTGCCAGAGGCGAGGTTGGTGGATTTTCGAGGTAAAGTGCATGGAGGGAAATCTGAGTTGGCAAGATGACAACTGCAGTAGGTTGGTGCAGAGTGCACCGGTAATCCCCGGCCCAAACTCTACCTGTGGAGTTTGCATGTTCTCCCTGTGTCTGGTTGGGGTTTCCTCCAGGTATTCTGGTTTGGTCCCACATTCTAAAAACAAGCACAAACCACACAAGTGAAATCCCATTTATTTCAGTGGAGTTCTAAATTATTTAAATGCATTTTGTAAGCAAAACGTCACGATGCGTCCAAATCCTGAAAGGTCAGAGCTCATTGTAGCCATGTGCACAACATTTTATATAACAAGTAACAATTTCTCAAGCTAAGAATATGATCAAACCTCAATCTTTTCTTTCTCATAGCCCTCCTCCTTTTCCAAAGCAGAAGTAAAGCTAGTGGTACTCTAACATAGCCACTGGCACCAGCTTACCCCCCTACTTAAAATGATCTAGACCCGCCACTCAGGGTTATGCTGGTCAACCAGCTTTACCAGACAGAGCGTTTGAGTTAAACCAGCATCAGACCAGCACTAACCAAGATAGCGGACAGTTCTGGATCAAATATTGCTCAGTTTAGGCACTCACAACTCCGTTCATTGGTTAAGACGATGGTTTAAGAGCCTTGCTCAAAAGCCCAAGCTTGGTAGTACTCCCTCCTGCTTTGCAGATCCACGCAAACTGCAAACATCTAGTGTGACCGCAGCTTAACGCTGCAAAATATTCTTGTGCAAACTTCTTGTAATAGCATATTATAACCAGAGGGGTCTTTAAGTCCCTAAATCCCAAATAGTTACCGCTGTTTTAATGACCACCTCAAACATATTTCTTGGCACAGGATGTAATTCAGTGAGAATTCCTCTTCTTTTCATTACATCATACAGTCAATATATAATTACTGCCCAGGAGGGGGGTGGTGTTCATTTCATTTTAGACAATTAAATTCACTATTTTAGTCACTAACACTGATGTTGATTGAAAACCTGGGAGAGACTGAATGAATCTCCGTAACCAGCTCATTTGTATTTTAGACCATGCTGTGATGGTAATAACTGTTTCCCTGCTTAATCACTAGTCAGTATGGTGTGGATGTGTGTAAAGCTGATCAATGGCTTTCATTTAGACACAGCAGTGGGAAAATGAATTGTTAACAGAATGCAGTGGACCATTTTACATACTGTACGCGTAGCAAATTTAACCTGTGCGCTTTTCCTCAACGCGTACGGGCAGGGAAGTCGTCTCTCCTTGCCTAAATCATTGTGCCTTCAGCATAACCATACATATTCCAAGCAAAGCGTGCTGTTTTACGCCCACTTTTCCTAGACGGGGTTACGGAGGAGCGTCTGAAGCCTAACCCGGAATTCGCTGGGTGCAATTACAGATGCATCCTGGACAGGACGTCAATCCATTGCAGAGTTCCATAAACGCATCACTTGATCTCGGCATTGCAAGCAACATCCTGGATTCAAAGTCAGGCCCTCAGGAACTGCTGCTTCTAACAGCTGGCTCTTACCACTGAACAAGTGAAGCTGCTGTGGGATAAAAGCCAATGCCATTGCAAAAGGTTGCAGGCACACAACCACACAACTTCAGTAAGATGAAGTACTGTACAGTGAGTCATACTTAAGAGCCTGGTGACTTCAGTTTGCCTCCTTTAATCAGATTTGGTTTGACTAGAGCATCCCTGGATAAACGCAGTCATGTTTATTGTGAAGTAGAACCGTTTTGGAACACCCAACCTCAGAACAGAGAATCACCGAAAGCTGAAGCACGTAGCACACAAAAAATATATAGCCTACTCTCTGTTAGACTCACTGTCACGTTCAATCTGCCACTGGATGCAAACTGAAGAACTGTTGATCATCATGGGCAGTTTTTCTGCAGTTTTTTCAGCAAGACCATGTGACTTCACCAGCCAAACCAGCATAAACCAACTTAAGACCAGTATGGAACATGGACCTCGCATATTTTTGCTAGTTGAGCAACCAAAACACAACATATGCTGACCGTTACTGTTTTCTTTAGCAGTAACGATTGCATTCAGCCACAGGCACAGCATTTTAGGAAAACAACTGATTTAATCATGTTGTAATCGTAATGTTTGACAGCTGTCACGTTGTCACGCGACTCATCTCCTGTCGGATGAAATTAAGACGTATGTATTTCTCCATACATATATTACTGTTAGTTGCTGCCCCCTAGTGTTGGCCGTGGTGGTGTGCAGGTTGCTTGTTGAAAAATAACTTCTAGGTCGCTATTAATCCTTGAATATTCTGCTATTTTTTGTCATCTTCACGAAAATTAAAATTAAAGTCACTTTCCTTTGCCTCACATTATCACTCGATTTCTGGGTTTACTGTTGTTTAAGTTTGATAAACACGAGTCTAATCTTGCTAACACTTCCCCGCTTCCCTTTGTGCTTTGGATCTTGTTAGACTGGTCAAAAAGCAAGACAGTGCAATGTTCTATGACGGTCCAAATTGGTTTGTGCTTGTTCCCTGATAGCAAATGAGTGACGGCACAGTTTTTGCCAACACACAGCCTACACCGGCAGTCAGACCTTCGGGCCACGTGGCCATGATGAACTGTGGCTGGCAACAGCTGGGTTAAATTTGGTTACCAAAATACTTGTGGATGCAATAACTGAGCCATAAGTGGTGGTGAACTGGTGGGGGTACTCGTCTGGGGCCAGTGGTTATGTTACAGGAGCCAGTTACTTTCGACCTAAATGTGCATTGTCGATTGTGTTTGCAAGATTGAGGTAACTCACTCCCAATTTTGGTTGGGGGCGTAGAGGGCCAAGCTTGTTGTCACGGCTAGGGTCAGTGACAGGGCTAGAGTCAGGGACAGAGGTCACAGGATGAGCCTCATCCACACCCCCACACCCCAGAACTGCCACTGATACCAGTGTCTAAAACAAAGCATGACGAGTTGTTAACTAATCTCAAACAAATATAGTGAAAATAAAATGATGGTACATTTTGTGAACAGTCAAGACTTCAGGTCCTCATCTTCAGTGTAGCAGTTCTGATATAATGACTCAACCCTCCCGCCTAAACCTGCAGTTCACAAATACAGCCCAGTTCCCATTCATGTTCTATTTGGGCTCCTTATTCATGGTTGCTGCATTCTCTGTACAGAAATGACGACGTTGTAGAAATGTCAAATGTTGTGATTGTTAAGCAGAGGGGATGGGGGGTTGGCTAATAATATCCTTGCGAATAAAGAGCAACAGAAAAGTGCAGCACGTCTCAAATGGAGCCAATCAAACCACAAAGGAGTTTGAGAGGGTAGTAATTACGCCATAGTGTACTTGTCACTTTTGATACACCAGACAAAAAGAGTGTAGAAGGACGAGTGTGTATGTGTCTGTTAAACGTGTCTAAAATAGCTGATTCATTATTTCTGATTTCTGATAGAAACGTGACTAACGTTACGAAGAAACTCGAAGTTGTAGATCTCCCTATGTGAAACAAAATGCCAGGAATCTACAGGATCTCTACATTGTTTAAAGTAATACTCTGAAGTGTTCAGTTTATGCACAATATCTGTGATTACAATGCACAACATTTTCATTATGTTTCCCCATACTTACAGAAGAACAGAACCTGGACATGGACCCTGAAACTCCCAAATGTGGAATAAATACATAAATCGTTACTTAACCTGTAACGTGCGGAGTGCGGAGATAGTATGCCATGGACAAGCTTCCACTCCTTTTCAGGGATCTGTAAATGCATCATCAAACCAGGTTGCTTGTGTGTTTAAAGAAAAAACAATACGTTAATTTAGGCTGAACATCAGCTGAGGTGTCAGATGTAATGAATTAGTTGTCATCCTTGTCTTTTAACAGTAGTCATAAATAACTTCATTAACAGCAATCTTTAAATACGCCAAACAGCAATATTTTTAACAGCGGCATTGTCGCGCCAATAAACTGTTTTTTGTTTTCACTTTGCGCAGATGGCATTTTACATCTCCTTACCTCTAGATGGCGACAGCACTTGGAAATGTTTTTTTCTCCTGATACCTGGTTTCCCTGAACTGTTTGGATGTTCTGTTTGAAGAGCCATTGTTTTATATATCCAGGAATGTAGATGATCTATAGAAATGCTCTATAGAAGCTCTGTATGATCGAAGCATGATGGCTCCAACAAACTTGCTCAGTGTTTGCATGGATAATCCTTTGTTTGAGAATCTTTGCCTTCCTTGACAAGTTGTAAGTACACTTGAACTTGGTCCCATTAACATTCACAGCATTTAACAGACACCCTTATCCAGCACACTGTTATTACAGAAGTGCTTCAGATGCTTCTTAGTAGATACGATCGCATACCAACACAAATAGACTACAACATAACACCCAGGACACCTTCCTAACTAAATCTGTCACGAGTTCATGCAGGGAAAACAAAACACACATAGTAATCATGGAGAGGAACAATGAAGTGAGAGGGATTTAAGGGACTTCAACTTGTCTTGACTCTTACTGGCCCGTCTTGGGTGATGCACCTGTTTTATTGTAGCTGTCGTGGGAGCCGTAAAATAGGTTGAAATGTATTATTTATATGCAGTTCTGCATATAACCACCAGAGGCTGATGTTGTCCGTTTGTGCTTTATTTGGCAATTCAGTGCATTTCTTTCTAGTGGAATAGAAATTATTTAGAATTGCTGCTAGTTTTTTTAAATTCATACTTAGTTAACGTGCTTATTTTTTGTCAAACACGTGGTGTTTTAATAGATGTGAAATTCCAAGTAAGCCGTAGTTAATTAATTAGATAATTGTGTGTGTTGAAATGTTAGCCTAGTCCTTGTTTAAGTGGTTAGAGGTGTGTGAACTGCCTCTAGGCAAATGAGGAAAAAAAACATCAGAAACATTTAGGAGGCTCACGGTGGCAAAGTGGTTAGTGCCGCACAGCTGCTACCTGCGTGATGTTTGCATGTTCTCCCCCTGTCTAAGTGGGATATCTCCGGGTACTCTGGTTTCCTTCCGCATTCAAAAGACATGCATTAGGTGTCAATCTATAAAGTGTTCATGGCTTGGTTCCTGTCTTGCGCACTGTGCTGTCAGTTAGGCCCTGGCACTGTTTTCTTGGGTGAACTTATTTTTATTTACAAAATCAGACTAAAGGGGTGGCCAATTAGGGGTGCCCAAACTGTATATTGAAAGACAAGTCAAAATAATTTCTGAAATGAAGCATTGTTTCAAAGCAGCTTTACAAATATCTAGGGCCACAGCCCCATAGACAGTGGTAAGGAAAAGGAAGAAACGTTATAAGGAAGAAAAATTGGCAGGACAAAGACTCAGAGAGGGACCTGACCTCCTTGGGCAGCCTTGATGTTATACATAAGAATTATACTAAATTACCTAAATAATAAGTTTATAGTAATAGTTTAAGTAAACAGAAGATAAATAAAAATGTAAAGAAAGAACATATTTAGGCTAAAGAAAACATAATAACTAAAGTAAAATATAATAATATATAGACTGTTATTAAACAGAATACAATATTATGAAGAGCACAATAAGCAGAGAATATAAAACTAGGCTATAGCATATAAGACAATAGTATATGCAGATAAAATATTGAATAAAATAACTTGGAGAATGTGCATAACGGCATTATTAATTAATATCTGAATGTCCTCTGTTTTTGTTTACTATACCTTTTATATGGTTTATAAGGTGACTAGCTACGTTATTGTGTACTGATATTAAAGAACATTATTGATGCTATTTTATTTCTTATCGACTCTTATCGCATTGACATATTGAACCGTTTAACACTGCATTTGCCTTTTCACATTATTAACGATGTGTAGTGACTTTAGCTTATTTCTAGTGATCACTGAGATTTGCTAGCAGCATTTAGGCTAATTCTTTCGTAGGTCAGAATCAATTCTTCAATTCTGATTCATTTTAAAGAGTCGTTCATAAGGAGCCGACTCGTCTCTAACTCGTTCATGTCTGTTTCCTGCACCTTCAGATTTGCACGTCATGTGCAGGGGTTTCTCTAATAATAACTGCTTCTCTTATCCAGCTACTGATGTTTCATCATTACGTTAGATGCTAGCAAAGAAGTGAACCGAACTGAACCGAACAATGCAACACAGCAGAGATTTTCTCAGTTCAGAAGCGTCAGTACTGTCCCAGCCTCCTTTCTATTGCGTTTGCTAGTTTTGGTTGCCAGATTGAGTAAACGCTCTTGTAACACTATTACGGGTATCTGATTCGATCATAAAAATCATATAAAAGATTAAACAAACAATAAATGAATCAATACATCAAGGCTAAAGTCTACAATTATTCAACACATCATTTAAATCATTCCTTCAACTAAGGCATCCCCGTATTAGTTTTAGTCTGGAAAGTGTCATAGTACGCCCAGTATTTTCAGGATAGGGTGAGATAGGGTTTAAATCCATTACAGGAGGAATCCCACCCTCCCACAGAATGCCACTTTAATGTCACCAGTCCACCTACTGGCATGGTATAAGGACCTTAGAGTAAACTAGAGTAACCAAATCTGAGAGCTGCTGTAGATGTGCACTAACAACAAGGTTGCTCTTGCCTTCCACCCTGTGCCTCCAGATGGTACATGACCCTGACCAGGATTAGGTGAGATAAGAGAACGAATGGGTGTAATTCTTATTTATAATATGAGGGCTGCCCAAAGACGGTTTGGTCCCTTTTTGAGTCTCTGTCCTGCCAAGGTTTTTTCCTTAGAACATTTAGGGATTTTTCCTTGCCACTTTCACCCAAGGCTTATTCGGTTAAGGCCCAAATTTATATAGTGTATATATAGTATCTATAGTGTATATATATATATATATATATATATATATATATATATATATATATATGTACCGCTGCAGTCCTCTAGTGTATGGTCAGATTTAGACTAATGAAATGATTTATTTTTAAAGTTAGTTGGGTAGGGGGATTAAAGCTGAATTTATCAGTTACTGATATTTGTTACGTAGACGATTAGAGCACGTAGCAGTTTTAGTTTTTGCACAGTTTATAATACGTTGATAATAGGTATGTGTATTGAACTTTTTCTTGACGATTTTTTTTAAAGGCCCCAACTTGAGCGTTGTTGCGCGCAATCTGGCAACCTCGCACGGCTCTAGCTCTCCGCGCGTCCTGCAGCAGAGCGCAGCGGCGTGACGTCATGAGCGCGGAGCGGCGGCTCAGCTGCGTGGATGAGGGATAACGGAGAAACACGGAGAAACACGGGAGAGGTGAGAAGCGCTGCTTACAAACACCACACCGCCTTCATGAGCTCTGTAATGGCGAGTATAGCGTTTAAACGCACTGAGTCCTGCGCACCGGTGTGTGTGTGAGGGGCAGAGAGAGACAACGGTGGAGAGGAGGGCATGAGAGCCGCACCGGAGGGAAGGGGAGGGGGAGAAATGGTGCAAACCTGGCTGGCATCACCGGGCACCAACACCTTTAATGCACGCCGATAATATTTTTGTTATATAATGCGCATTGCTGTAGTGCATGATGGTATTAATGTTATTGTTATTAGAGTGTAGTATAGCGCACATACAATCAGTGCAGACCTTATCCGTATCACCATCAGATGTCCGTCTTCCATATGCTGTGAATCAGCCATATATTCAGGCAAGCTTGATTCATCTGATGCTTTTTTGTTTAACCATACGATGTCAGTTAAATATGGTGCGGTATTGCCTGCTACACTGCAATGACAAGGCTGATATTATGATATCAATACTAATCCTGGTTTTACAACAGTATAGAATAAACCATGTAGGCTACATGGAACGTCTAAGCTGCCCAAGGAGGTTGGGTCCCTTATTTGAGTCATGGTAATCCCAAGGTTTCTTCCTTAGAATGTTTAGGGAGTTTTTCCTTGCCAGTGTCACCCTAGGCTTGCTCAGTTAGGGCTGTGGGCCTAAATACAGTGGAGATGTTTAGACATAACAACAAATTTGTTTTTGAAAAAAGAAAAAAAAAATAAGACTTCAAACATCAGTAATGACCCAGTACACAAATGACCCAACCTCAGGGTGTCTGAAATGACTTGGATTCCGACTTCGAAGGAATCCGAATTCGAACGTACATCGAACCAAGTTCAAATGCAAAGGTTCCACTGTATTTGCAAAGCTGCTTTGAGACAGTGCTCCATTGCAAAAGAAAAGAAATAACTTTGACTTGACTTGCCCATGTATTGCGCTTAACAGTGAATCCAAATTAAAGGTGCACAAAGTGATTTTTAGCATGTATAAAATGCCAAGCATACCTTCATTTAGGTATTAGGTAAAGGTCTTAGGTAAGGCCAAAAAAAGTTGCCTCTTGGATGCAAATATTCGAAAACCGAAGAGCCTTTGCTTGGATCGTTATTGCAGTTTGCATGCAGGTGCTGTTCAGTTATAGATGTGCGCCCCAGTGTGATCCACAAATCTCTAGGTGCTGTCTGATTTATAGAGAACCTCATGTTGATGAACGACTAAGGGAATCTAAGGCAAAGCCTTATCCAATTCAAGGTCATGTAGAGCCGAGTCCTAAGTGGCAGCACAAGGGAGAAGGCACAAACCAACTAAAGACACCGTGCCTTTTGATTGGATAGTTATTGCAGGTGTTAATGTTTCCACCAGCAACAGTTTGTTTAATCCTAACAGGAGCAACATGAAAATCATAGTCAAGTCAAATCATAAAGAGCCGACAGTAGAACTCATGGCTATGTTTAATAGTGAAATTAAGAGCATCACCACGTGCTCACAGGATTGGGTCTAAACAGCTGTGTGGCGAGAAACCAATTGTTGGTGAGGATAATCAGAAAAAGGCTTCACTTTGCTAGGGGGCATAAAGATTGGACTCTGGAGCAATGGCAAAGGTCATGTCCAGACTGACCATATTCCGGAACGATAGGCGTGTCCTTGTTAAAATACTCAACAACATGAACTGCTTGAAGTAACTGGTGACCAGTATTGGTGTTGAGTATTTTAACACGAAGCCTTAGGAGTTAAAAAACAGCCCCAACCTTAAACATCCTTCACCTTATGGCCTCAGGGTATTTTTGTAGAACAGGATTTCTTAGACTGTGGTCCATGGCACTCCAAGGTTTGGATGTTAGGGGCTCTAACATAGTCATGGTCAGGGTAAGAAGGGAAGTGTACCCACTGTAGCAGCCTCTGGAGGTGGTGTTATGATCTGGGGTGCTTCAGTTGGCCAGGTTGAGGCTCAGTAATGTTATGTGGTAATAAGATGATGAAGCGTGTGAGTGGTTCTGGGACCGTGAATTGAATCGAATTGGCCACCACAGAGTCCTGACCTTAAAGGACTTAAAGAAAATCAAGCAAGTAACGCCGTCCTTCACACCGAGTCCAAAACTGACGTTCTGCGATGCTGCGTGAAATGTTTAACCGGAGCCTGTTCTTATATTCGGATGCGTTAAATTCAGGCTGACCAATCAGAGCTTGGTTGCCGGGCAGAACAGCTCATCAAGAGCTTATAGGATGAGCAACAGGCTGCCTCTAAAAACATGGATATTAAAGAAAGATTGGTGGAATAGAACTGAAAGGCTGGAGAATGATGGTGATAAAGCTCACAGGGACTGGATGGAACTGTTTTCTTGTTTATCAAGGTGCATTCTGATATGTTCTTGCTCACAAAAAACTAGAGCTTCCCGCACTGATCTTCGGTCGTGTCTTTGATTTTTTACGTTGTCGATGTGACAAAGACGCGGCGAGACACATTAAGAGAAGGTTACATTAAAGACAGCAAAAGTGGACAGGGAGTTTTTAGACAAAACAGAGCGTCAGAGTTTGGGTGAAGGTCCCATTACGTTAAAAATAACTTATGCAAGAAAAAAAACAGACTCTGTGTGAAAAGGCCTTAACCCCACAGAAATGATAGGCTGAGGCTATTTTGGCCTACAATCCAAGCAATTCTGGGTTAAGAGAACCAACAGTGACAGCTTGCCAGAAGCAGGATTTGAACCCTGGACCTTCTGGTCCATCGTTTACTATCTTAACCGCTAGGCTTTTAAGTGTCACATTTGGCGGACACTCCTTACAACTTACAACTGACACAACATACAAGGCCCAACCCAAGTTGGGCCCAAATGTGGCAGCTTGGGAGTGCTGGGGACTTCTGGTCAGGTGTCCAGTACCTTAACCTCTGCTCCACCGCAGACAATTATGAGCTTGCATTTAGTGTACAACCTCCCTTCGTCAATAAAAGAGCACTGAGTCTTCCATAAAGCTCAAATGGGATTTGAGATACACAACATACAACTCGAGACGCTCGATACAGAATCTCGTAAGATCCTCCAGGGTCATAGATCCTCATTGTAGATGCAGTTTAGATCAGGGAACTGAAATGGTCTGTTCAAACTGAACAGTTTTGGCGAACTTGGCCGTACATTATTGTCCAGCTGGAAAATCCAACCATTACCGAACTTCTTGATGCAGATGACCAGACCAATTTAAAATGGAGTTCAGGGTGTTGAGTATTGTAATAATGAGCCTTAGGAGTTTAAAAAACCCAGCCCCAAAACTAAACCTTAAACATCATCCACCATATGGGCTCAGGTTTGTAGAACAGGATGTCTTAAACTATGGTCGATGGAACTCCAATGTCAGCAAGTTTTAATGCATAGACTTAACCTTTATATGTACAACTGTGGTGGGAACCAGTTTTGTTGCCACAAAGCTCTATTTTTGCCTCAGCTAGTTACAGAACTTGGTTCTGGTCAAACATCTAGTACCATCCAGTGAACTCCAGGTGAATTAGATATAAGAAAAGGCTTTTTTTGGAATGCTTTTCAAATAATTTGCCTACTTACATGTTGTTCAGTTGGAGATGTGGACTCCGGAGGTATCATCTGCAAATCTCAATAGTCCTCTGAGACTGTGCTAATCACTTGCAACTATCACAACTATGTTCATTACAGCTATAGTTGAATGACTTAATTATCATAACAGTGGATTTGCATGTTTTTGGAGCCGCTGTCTGATTTAGAGAGATCAAATCACTTTCCCCATTTTGATGAATGACTAAGGGAATTTTGTTCAAAGCATGCATTCGTTTTATTACCTGCTTAATCCGAGTCAGTGTCATGGAGAGCCAGGGCCTAAGTAGCAGCACATGGTACAAGGCAGGAACCAATCCATTGCAGGGCACACTCACTCAGACTGAGACCTTTTAGAGACCAATTGGCCTAACGCATGTGTTTAGAATGTGGGAGGAAACAGGAGTACCTGCAGAAAACCCATGCAGGCACAGGGAGAACATGCAAATTCCGCACAGACGAATCCCAGACCAGGAGTCAAACCTCTGGTGCAGTGATATATCCACTGTGCCAACATGCTGCCCTTTTTAAGAGCAAGATTTTTTTAAACATCCAAATTATTAATAATTTATCTTAACCATTTTCCAGTCTTTACCAAGACTTCCAGTAAATCTGTAGCTGACTGCAGGTCTATAGGGAAACATACACTTTTTTAACATGATGGCATCGAGACGTTAACTTATTGACTTCTAGGCACAATGAATCCATCAGATTCTTCTATCCAGGGTTGGGTGACATAAGTAAATATCATATCCCAATATTTTTAGGCTGAATCTCAA
This sequence comes from Ancistrus triradiatus, assembly GCA_025084515.1. Lineage (NCBI taxonomy): Eukaryota > Metazoa > Chordata > Actinopteri > Siluriformes > Loricariidae > Ancistrus > Ancistrus triradiatus. Next base: position 72,813 of record JAJAGP010000551.1, on the reverse strand, counting down.
AAGACAACCAGAACTTGCTCCTGGCTATTTAGATTTGTGCATTCTCAGACGTCGCTGCACTAGAAGGCATCCCTTTTCTTCAGTCATATGTTTTATGGAAATAACTGTCTGTTTCAGAGCTATACTGTGTTACTGATGCTTCCCCAATTAGCCTTAACACTTTCTTATGGTCATTAGGCATGCTACTCTACATGGTTCTCACTGCAGACAACCCTTTGCTGAGTGCATTAAGAGTTCCACCTATTTTTTTTTTTCTGAATCCATTTTGTAAACTTTTTTTCTCACCAATGGCCAGATAAAGGCGGTGACCAAAGCATTGCAATCTCCACCACTTCTTCAGGTCCATCGCTTTGACAATATCGCTCCCATCGTTGGTTGTTATAGAAACCAGTCCCTGTTTGTCGAGTTTCCGGGCTGTAAGGATATCAGCTCTGTGCTACGCTATGATCTATGGTTGGTTTTGAGCCACATACTTTCTGCTGTCACACTTGTATACGACTGGCCTGTTTTGCGTGACCATATATTGGTTGTTAGTGCAAATCGTTCTTAGTGTGCTAATATTTCTGGCTCTGCTTCTATTCCAAACAGCTTTTTCTATTCCTAGGCAACTGGTATCTTGTGTGTATGGTTGTTTGTTCTTAACAGTGTGGTAGCTTAGTTATACAGTCCCATGATACGAACCAGTTCTATTACGAGAGTCGGTTCTCATGTCCAAATGTTCGTATGTCCAACATATTCAGCCTAAGCATCCAGCTTGTGGGTCTCCACCTGATCTCGCTTACTTTCATTTTAGCGTCCATTATTATGGCTCGCTGCTTCTTATGGAGATCATCATGGCTTTATGCTTTATACCAGACAATCTGGGTTGAAACTAGCGCAATATTGTACACAGTCGGTGTCACAACCACCAGCATCCATCGCTTCTGCCACGTCATCCCTGCACTTGGTCACCTTTGTGTACTTTCTGACTGCCTTCATTAATTCAGCTCTTTAGTTTGGTTATTTAAACCCTGCATTTCCTTTGTTTGTCACGATTTGAGTACATTTTGCTTCTGTGCAGTTCGTGTTGCTATGGTTCTGGTTTCCCTCTTCCTCTTGCCCGTATCACGCCATTCCAGTTTGCTGTGTTATGGACTATCTGTCGATTCTGTATTCCCAGGTCTTAGTTTCTTTATTGCACTCAGTTCTCCAGTGTTTTTTTAGTTTCTTAATAAAGCTCCTCTCTTTACCGGCATCTACTGTTCATCTCCCGCTTTCCGCCCAAGCATGACAGTCAGTAACACAACCACTTCTTGATAAAGTCAGCACGCTGATACACAACTTGAAATTCTGCCACAGTTAAATTTTGCACTTATTTAAATAGTTTTCAATGCATTTCACATACACGATCGCAGTTAGTCGAAGGTTCGCATCCAGGAGACTCACTGTATCATGCCACTTGGTACTTTTGGAACTCACATCACGGGTGACTCAAGGCTTGCAGCATCACAAAGTTAAACGCGCTGGTGGAATAGATTTGAAGTGCTTCTGCTTTTGGAAGTTTTGTATAACATTCTCTGTAGAGGACATGGTCCTTCTGCTCATCTGATCTTTTATATCTGAACGTTCTCCAAATATTTGAACTTCTTTTTACAAATCAGGTGGACTGCCACTGGTTTCCTTACATGTTTCAGAAGATCTTCTGAGCGAATGAGGCCGGCACGCAAAGGGAGAGTGGGGGCGAGGTTGCACAGAGAGTGTGAGAGATGCGAACACTGGCACTGCTTTATGGATGAAACGGGTTTTGTATTTGAATGAAACATCAGATTATATTGATATAAATGCTGTAGTCTCATGCTGTATTTCCTTTGAATATATATCAATATAAAAAGTCAATCAATATCACCAAGAGGAAATCTAACCTATATTGTGAGTTCTAACGTCTTCTAAGCTCGCTGACTACACCTTTAATAGTGTGAAGTCTTTTGGTTAACACCCCCGAACTTGCTTTTGCTTGACCAGGCTTGCTCTTTTTTAACCTTGGTGGTGATTTTGATCATTCCTTAGAGAGGAAAAAGTCTATGATCAGTATTTTCTTGCATATGTTTGCAGTGATGTCATATTAAGCCAGTAAGACTGAATGTCCCATTACGTACTAACATCACTCAGTAATCTCCTTGGGGTTCCCGATGACATCCGAGTAAAAGGTGGCATCCGTTTCCTCCTCAGTTCTGTTACAGGCTAAATTCAGGACTTTCGATTATTTGCTGTGAAGGAAATCCATCGTCAGATGATACGAGGTTTCCTGCTCTGGGGTGATGGGCTAAATGTGTGTCTAGGAGAGAGAAATTCTCATCGATTGCTTAAAATTGTCTCTTCAGCCATCAGCCACTATTGCTTCCATGATTTTGCCTCCTGTGCTGTACCTTCTGCATGTGTTCTGCATCAAAGTCTTCATTGATCTCAGTCCTAAACACACTCTCACCCTTTATGCATCTCAGCTTAACATCATCACAGTTAGTGCTTAAGATGTGCAGTGTTGTGACGGGTCTGATTAGGACTTGTGTGATTTGGGCTGCATACTGTGTAACATTAATTAGATGACAGGAATGAGAATATAAAAATCACACAAATTCCCTGGACTCTTCGTTCATCGTACGAAGACATGTCTGCGCTCTGACCTCTAGATTCCTTTTGATTTGTACTAGAGCTATACGTAATGTTGAAGAACTAGACCATAAAATGTTCCATGTGCAAAAGTTTTACTGCCTTTCCAGATTTTCCAGATATTTTGTAAGGTGTCGGAACTTGGTCGACTTTCTTAATGGTGCATTGACATTATGGCAAAAATGTGCCATGTTAAATGCTAGCCCACCGCTGTAGGGACTCGGGTTTCGAGTCTCCTCTGGCCAGGTCTGATGTCGCATGCAGACATGATTGACTGTACTGGCAAACCCTACCCAGCCCTGCAATGGACTGGCATAGCATTCAAGGAATGCTTTTGTCTGCTCCTTATGTTCTCTAGAAACAGGGGTTTGTTCCCTGCACAGGTTGTGTTGACTTTTTATTAATTAACAATAAATCTTAATTTAGCATATTTATTTGATAGACCACTGGACAGATCCCACTGGTTTTGGAGCAATTTACATTAGGTAAACACATAAATTATCTTATTAGATCTTGTTAGTAAATAGAAACTGTGAAATTGTGATGCCGTAACTTAAGCATTCAAGATATTGCAGCGGTGGCACAATAGTTAGGGTACTGGACCGTTGACCAGAATGTTGAGGATTCAAGTCCCAGCTCTGCCAAAGACTGCCGCTGTTGAGCGAGGCTGTTATTTGTCCCTCATTTCCTTGGATCGTACCTTTAACAATTTAATTATATTAATTGTAAGTCTTTCTGAATAATGTCGTATAAACACTGTACAGGTATGTGCTGTTGAATGTCCATCCCATCAACGTCCGTTCGCTTTATCATCCGATGTTGTAAAAGCTTCTGAGTGACAGAAAACTAGTACAAGCGAACCCTTGCAACACCTGCTGACAGAAAAGAGAATCGCAGCCTTGAAAGGAAGGAAACATGGTAACACTTCTCACAATTTGATTTGATTCATAGTACTGAGTTCACGATTCGTTTTCTCACCACTATGGATTTTATATTAGAAAAAAGACTTGAGTTTTTTATTTCTGATGTGTACTTTTCATATTTTTTGGACCATAAGGCGCACTTAAAATCCTTTAACTTTCCAAAAAATCGACAGTGGCGCCTTAAAATGCGGTGCGCCTAATGTATGAATTAATTCTGGTTGTGCTTTCTGACCTAGAAAACCGATTGTAGATGGTACACGGTGCTCATAAATCTGTCAAAATGTTCTAGCACGGCCTTGGTAAGTTACGAAGCTTACGGCCACCATAGTGCGGCAGCATCGCAGAGTGATAATACGGTATGTGCTTCAGCATTAGGGTACGTGCATTCATTTATTCATTTTCGAAGCGGATTTCAACCTCAACGCTATCAGTCACGCAGTACAACATGGACATTAACGAATTCAATGACACGGAAGTGGAGGAAGCAAGAAGCGCCTGCGCCAGGTGAAGCAAACGAGAGCTTCCGACGGAACTTTAAGAGTTTTTGTTTCATTTAATGCGCCTTGTAACCCGGTGCGCTTTAAGAGCCCCAAAAAATACGGTAAACGTGGCTAAAACTAGTTTTGTTTAAAACTTGTTGAAGCTAGAGCGAACCCTTACGCACCTGCTGACAGAAAAGAGAACTGCAGAAAACAAAAGTGATAATTACTGCATTGTTCAGTACAATAATGTACTACATGTTTTCATATTATATTTAAATTAATATTATTGATTAAAATTAGGGATGCACTGAATTTAAATTATTTGGCCGAAACCGAACATTTGGCCTGAATAACAAATACGTTTCTTTACTGGTTTTGCAGTTTAATCAAGCCCCAACTTATTAACTTCTGTTTGTTTACTTTTTCTTTTTACTTTATTCCTCCAGATTAGGCATGAATAAATATGGGCCAAGAAAAATTGAATGTTCCTTTTTGTCAAGGGTGAGGAAATTATCCAACTTTGACTAGACTACAATCCAGACACGGAAAACTTTGCTAGCATTCGAGGGTGTGACGCAGTCAATAACCAGTCTCATTATCAGCCTTAGGGTTATATTGTTGTTTAGAAACCTCTCATAGAGAGCGCCCTACATAGGAATTAGGCAGAAAGGGCACTCCCTTGGTATTGAGACAGACCCGATGAACACTTGGTAAAAACGATAGCGGCATGACGCTCTCATTTCTTTAAAAAGGAGGCGCAAATGAACTCTTACATTGAGTCCATCAGCAAATGCGAACAGAACGCCCGCACTGTAGAACCTTGCTTCAGCCCTGCCGACACGTTTACAAAGAGCTCCACGCTGGCTGTGATTCAATCGCATCATCAAAACGTCCTCGTTCGGTTTAAATTATTCGGTCTTTTTACTTGTTCGACATTGAATGTTCTTTTTTGCCATTGTCGGCTGAATAATTTCGGTTGCCAAATATTTGGTGCATTCCTATTTCAAATAAAACACTATGTGCAAAGTATCTTAAAATTATGTGACGATGGTCAGCTCAGAGTCCCTTTTCGGTCAATATGTAGATTCAATCCACGCCTCTGATAACTCTTGAGGTACACATGCTTCTCTAAACCGGGTATGAACCACTAGTGAAATGAGGGTGTGGCTACAGGGGTAAAGGTAAAGAATATTCCAAAAAATCTTTTTTCTTTTTATAATGTTAATTTCATTGTTATTACAGGGGCTGGCAAATTTATCTGGGGTGATCCCCCACTGTCTGTGCTACCAGTTAGGTCCCGGCTACTGCAGTACAGAATCGGAAAAAGCGGGTACGGAAATGAATGGACGTTGGTGTTGGAATGTTAGCACTGAAGCTCTGCGTGTGTGAAGCTTACCTTCGTGTCCCCTGTGGCGTAATTAGGCTAGGCTATGCTCGCAATACACTGGATGAGGCAATGTAGGTCACTATAAAATCCCCTTTCTGTCTTTATTCTATCCATTGTGCTGTAGAAACTGTGTATTACAGGTAGGCTTTGGTGAGGTCCGAGCCAGCTCAGTGAACAGAGATTGTGCTAAGAGATTGCCTTCTTCTCTATAACTTTTATCCAAATCTACGTCTTTGCTAACACAGGCTTTATCACTAACTCGACATCTCGACAAACAGGTTACCATATGATACAGTTAAGCAGGTAAAGATTCGATACGCTTCGATTCATTCCCGATTCAATTCAGGTCTGATCCAGTATGTTTCAGTACAACTCAGTAAGGATTCTCTCAGAGGAATATGACGTGCTGTGGCTTCATAGTTTTATAATATGAATGATATTGTAAAATTATATTATATTGTAATCTAAAAATGGGTAGACGTTGTTGTGAGATGTTGACGTATAGTGTGAGAATGAACATTGCGCGTAGGTTCTGGCGTAGCCGTCAGGTATCGGAAACTAGCAGGGGTGTAACGATACACACTGCTCACAATTCAATTCACGATACTGAGCTCACAACTTTATTTTTTCACAATTATTGATTTTACATTTTGACAAAATGCTTTCCAGTTTTATTTCTGAAGTGTAACCCGTGCACATTTTCTTGTATACGTAAACAAAAAAATGTAGTCCCCTGCAGTTAAAATGATGGCTAGAAACAGAGGCTGCAATGCATATATTAAATAACAATACCTTAATGATATATTAAATAATGAATAAATAATAACTAATATATTAAGTGAAAATGTTTTTTATTTCTGACGAATAACAATGCAAAATATAACCTCATAATAGTCTCATATAAAAATCGTGTCAAAAAGAGTCTTGCAATTAAAATGAGAAGAAATGATTGCACCCTCTGGTGTTCAAAAAATGTCATCGCATGAGGTGGTGTAATAAACAAGAGTGCATAATCCAACTCGATGGTGCATCATTACAGCCTTAGACACCAGCACTGTCTGCAGCGCTATAGGGAAGCCTGCCCTCTCATGTAAGATAACATTTTGTTACATTTCTAATAGAATTCAGAGAATTTATAACAGAAATCTGTCATAATATTTGATGTGGTGATGCCTTGATTTCAGATGGCAGTGCAGTATATCTAAGCTTTATGAAGTGTGGTGTGTAAGTGCAGTCCCTTTCTATCAATCGCTCATTTTAGATCACTCTCCTCACACCTCGCCGCCTCCGTTCGCTAATCTGTTCCTCCTCCCTTGTACTCGCTGTTGCCCTCTAACCTCTCTGTGGCGACTCATCAAATTTGCAGATCGCGTCTTCGCCGTGCTACATGATCAGATCCGGCACCCATAGCAACAGCAGGTGTCCATCTTAGAAGGAGAAGCAGTTGCTCAGCTGCACTCGTTAACGTCTCCATCCGTTTCCCAGGCCTGAGTGTGCTGGTGCGCATGGTAATGAGATCGTGGTGAGACATTGATTTCTCTGGGCCTTACCCAGAGATCTGATTTCATTTCATCAGGTTTTTTTCACCAGTCGTATCAACTTGGCGTGTTCCTAATCAGGTTTCAGTCCTGTCCTATTGGAGACATGCAGCATGTCAACATGTTGATGTAAAGGTATGGCCATCCGGTCAACGTCCATTCACTGTAACAACCGAGATCTTATATAAAAACTATAATACATTTTAATAGGAAATCAAAATCTGTTCCATCAACAGCCAATCAACACTGCGAATCCACAAGCAGAGGTGGGAGTTAAAGAGTTTAAGAGCAGAAATCCATCATTTGTGTCTGTATGTTTGTGTAACCCTTACCGGTCATGTGCCCGCGTGCACGTTAGCTTAGGTTTGCCCTAGAGACTGTTCTAACTCGGTTGATGTGTTTAGAGACTTTTTTTTGTGTAAGTTTGTGTGGATGACTTTTCTCTACTTGCTTGTAACAACTTGTTCTGTCCTATTGTAAGTAGTACACTTTTGTTTGTTTTCCCTGCTACCTGTATGTTCTCTCGAACTCTATAAATTGTTTCACATTCACTCAGTGAGTCTCTGTTTCATCTGGTTGATCTTCCGTGTTGTTCGTAATACTGCTCATCAAAGCTTTTTTGGATTCCATCAAACAAAAGTATCAGGTCCATGATACCATGCTCTTAAGTGCTACAGCTTTCCCCTACACAGGGGTAACGGCATTAGTGTATTTTCTTAAATTATTGTGAATTTCCATCAATTAAAATGCAGTGGCATTTGGAATGCTGTGTAGGAGGTAGCGTTCCACTGGTGTTGACTGTGGTATCTCTGACGCCTTTACGTGAAGTTTGTACTCACTTTTTTTGTGAAAATACCTTTTACATTTACAATACAGTAGCATAAGGTGACTGTGTGACTGTGGTACTGTCTGGTAAATGTCCATTTCAGTCAATGATCTGTTTCAAATTAGTAAATTCACAAATTTTTGAGGAAGTCTTACATTGTAGTAGCTTGCTATTGCTGAAAGGATATTAGTTGTTGCTTACTAATGACATCAGTGGAATCTAGAGAGGTGCATTTCCTGAAGAAAAATGCGAGTGTGATTGCCACTCTGCAATGGCCGACTCTTAGTGTACCTCATGGGCCCAAAGGCCATCACATCGCCCCTGGGACCAAGCGTGCCAAATTTTGTGGCTGTAGGTCATAAACTGACTGAGTTACAGTCATTGACCCGCCAGGGGCCCCAATGCCAAGTCGGTTTCGACAGGGGCCCCATGGGCATCACATATCACCTCAGATTGCACACGGGACCAAGCCTGCCGAAATTCATGGCAGTACGTCGAAAACCGACTGAGTTACGGTAATTGGCCCACCAGGAGCCCCAGTGCCCAGCTGGGGTCCAGAAGGGCCCCATGGGCATCACATATCACCTCAGATTGCACCCGGGACCAAGCCTGCTGAATTTCGTGGCCGTAGGTCGAAAACTGACTGAGTTAGGGTCATTGGCCCGCCAGGGGCCCCAGTGCCCAGCCAGGGTCCAGAGGGGCCCCATGGGCATCACATTTCACCTCAGATTGCACCCGGGACCAAGCCTGCCAAATTTCGTAGCCCTATGTCCAAAACTGACTGAGTCATTAAGTTTTGGCCCATTCATTTCCTATGGGAAAATTTGGGACTTTACAGGGGCTCCTTTGGGGTCCCCCAAAGTCCGACCGGAAAGCCCTATACAAGCACACCATTCCCGACCAGACCGGACACAATGGCACTGGAACTGGAATATCTCTAAAATTGCGGCAGTTGATATGCGTCGAAAATTTCGGAATGTTCAGAATCGGATAACAATAGGCGATCACACTAATAACATTGAAGGAAATTTAAATATAAGGAAACCTTGCGTCTGTGGCTTTTATTGTCGAAGGCCACTTTTTTGCAGAATGATTCTGCTAAGGTTTGCTGAGTGTGTGTTCATGTTGGTACCTCGGTGGGTTTAGACCAGTCTTGACTCCCAAGGTTTATCATGATCTTCGTATTCTATGTAGTTGTCAAGCTGTGTTTAATGGCCACCGATTTCCAACATGGTTTTCAGATTGTCGTTGGTTTTTTCAATCCATGCGAGTTTGTTCTCCAGTTTTTTCACTTATTTTTAACTTGAGTCTGCGTTTGTAGGTAGCCAGTAAACTTGAGCTACTCCAAGAAGTAAAAATAAGAAGGCTTTGGATTGGCATTCGCAGTCACCAGAATGCTAAAAAAATGCTGTACAAGCAGGATGACTAGAGTATGTCTGAAAAGCAGCGTTATGCAAGGAACATAAAAAAGATCCTGAAGCCGGAGCACAGAGACTGGTAACTGCTCCAAGAAACAAATGGAGGCTGTGATTTCTGTCAGATGTTTTCATTCGAATGTAAGCATTGACTCAATACCTACAGTATTCAAATGTGTTTTTAATTTACCACAATACTGATAAGGTCACATGGTCCAGCTCTTATCTCTTAGGCTGGAATCCAATGCCATTTCACTTAAAGACTTCAAAAATGGGACTTCTACTATCAGACTGTGTTCTGTGCTTATAAGGTATTGTAGAAGCGAGAGTGGGAGAGAGAGAGGCAGGACAACGATTCACCAAGACACAACAGGGTCAGACAAGAGACTAAACAAGAAGATTGAGTTAGGGAATGCAGTCCTGTCAAAGACACAAAAACATTCAGCTAATGAGACAGTGGTGTTCGGGACAGCAGCATCTTGACCCCGTCGCTCTGCCTCAGACTGGATAACGCTTGGGTTCGTCCCAGCGAAGCACCCCGCCCCGTGTCTATATCCCATTTATGTATTTGTGTGGGAGAGGAGACGTCTCTATGGTAACTAGATTTGAAGCTGGATTGAAGCAGCAGCAGATGTGGCCTTGGTTTAGAGCCGTGCTAGAAAGGCTGTTTGCAGAGGGATGTGTTTGTTTGATTTGTTCAGCCCTGTCTCCTGTGGGTTGTTAAGCAGTATGTGAGTAAGAAGCAACTTGCGTTTGGCCAAGTGCTGTGCATAGTGTAAGCAATGGAAGAGGAACTAGAAGAAAAGAGGAAACTAATTTATGAGTGAGACCTTCCATGACAGTGGTTAAGGTTCTGGACTATTAATCAGAAGACTGTTGTCCTTGTACAAGAATCTTGATATTCAGTTGCTCAGATGGACTTAAAATGCTATAAACCTAAATGGAAATTGTGAAAATGTTTATGAAAATGTTTAAAAACTAAACTGAATCAGATAACACTAAAACCAGAGGTTTAATGGACACTTCGGGTCAGTACCTTAGGAAACGGAACATCTCAGTAGAAAATGGAAAGTGGTGGAACTGTACATGATTGGGATGGGTTCTGTAACCAAAGGACGAACTTTCCGTGTTTATGCGCTTTACATACGATGCATCCGGAAAGCCTTCAGACCCTTTCACTCTATTCGCATTTTGTTATGCTGCGGACTTGTGGCCAAATACAAAAAATATGTTTTTCCACATCAATCTGCACCCCATAATGAGGAAGTGAAAGCAGAATCTTAGAAATTTTTGTAAATGTATTCAAAAGGAAGAACTAAAATTTTGCATGGACATAACTATTCAGACATTTTGCTCTGGGGGCCTCCCAACGTTTTTAAAGCTTGATTAGAGTCAGTATGTGGTCAGTTCAGTTGATCGGACATGATTTGTAAGGACACACACCTCTCTATATAAGCTCACAGCGAACAATGCATATCCGAGCAAAAACCAAGCCATGAGGAGGAAAGAACTGCTTGTAGAGCTCAGAGACAGGATTGTGTGGAGCCACAGATCTGGAGAAGACTACAAAAAAAATCTGCTGTACTGAATGTTCCTAAGAGTTCCGTGGCCATCATAATTCTTAAATAGTAGAAGTAGACTTTGTAATCGGGGGGATCTCCATCCAACCTGACAGAGCTTGAGAGGATCTGCAGAGAAGAATGGCAGAAAATCCCCAGATCCATGTGTGCAAACCTTGTGGCATCATACCCAAGAAGGCTGGAGGCTGTAATCGCTGCCAAAGGTGCTTCAACTAAGTACTGAGTAAAGTGTCTGAATACTTATGCGATGTTTTACTTTTTCCTTTTCAATAACCTTCCAAACAATACCAAAAATCTGCTTTGGCTTTGTCATTTTGTGATATTGAGCGCAGAATGATGGGGAAAACTTGATTTTTTTTTTTTATTTTAGCACAAGGACAAAACGTACATGACGTAACAAAATATGAAAAAAGTGAAAGGGTCTGCAGACTTTCCGAAAGCATTGCATTTGCGCCAAACGAGTGAAGTGACGATGACTTTCTCAAGTATGTTTCCACACCATGTACGTGTCTCACCAGATCATTGCCCTGTGATGCATTGAGTAAATGATATCCATACATACAAATGTGGATACCCACCCATTATCTATAGTAACTAAAGGAGGGGGTCATTAATGTTCCAGTTAACACACTGTGTTGTATAGAAACAGCCATTAAACACGAAAGGAAATCGAGAGTCGCTGCTAATGGCGAAACTGCAATTCTCCACCAAAATATCACTTTTTTCTCCCAGTTTGGTCTTTTCGGTCGGATTTTCAATACCAAGCACCGCCTCCCCCGAGAGCCGTCTGGTCTAAGCACATGTTTGCCACATCATCTGTATACCTACAGTACTGTGCAAAAATCTTAGGCCACCATTAGATTAGATATACCATTGTTTTATGGCGTAATGACCATATATAACTGTTTCTCAGTCTCTTTATTAGAATATAACTAGAAAATACAGGAAATCTGTACACAGTATTAAAAAACTGAAAAGAAACTTGCAGCTCCATTGGGATGCCAAGCTGACCCTTCAGGAATGATCTTTTTGGAAGGGTAGCAGCCAAGAAACAACTTTGTCAGAAATGGAAAAGGGTGAAAAGTGGCACCCTGCAGCAAGATGCAGCAATATTGAATGTCTTGAGCCGATATAATAACTATTTATTAGCACATTTTTGTGGCTGATACCGATATTAAAAGAGATAATTTAACATTTGTGTATTTACAAGAAGTTCCCATTATAATCCACATATGAACTGCTGTTAAAAACTGGATCCGTAACTTGTTTCACAAAGCAATAAAACATTAATCAGACATGACGATTGCTGTAATCGTAAATTGCTGTTCACACAAAGGACAAATGGTTTTGTTACTTTTTTTTAACCTCTCCTTAGAAAATGTATAATCTATTTTTCAGTATTGAATTGGTACAGGCAGCAACAAGAAGAAGAGAACTGCATACATAACTATACAGCAACGTTATTTATCATGAAGAATAAAATTCAAAATGCCAAATAATTATTCACATATAAATATATAATACATATCAGTTGTAATATCGGCTAAAATTCTAATATCATGCCGATGACAACTGAAAAAATCCATATATCGGCAAATAATGTGTTGGTCGCCAATATATCGTGCATCACTACTTAAAAGGATAAGATATGCTAAAGATCGGACATTATATGGACAATATGTTATATATAATCACTATACCATCGCTAAACCACAAATCTAACAGTGTTCTAAGACTTTAAAAAGCATAAATTCACTCGCACGTAATACCTTTGAAAGCTGCAAACTATTTTCAAATCGCTTCCAATTTATTTAGGTGTTGTACCAGTTCATCCTGCCTCATTTTGACCCTTGACTATGCAACCGGTGCATGATAACCATGACTGTGGTTCAGACTAAAATGCTGCCTTACCCTTCAATTTGAACCTTGATCTGAAAACAGTTAAAGAAGTGTTGAGAAGAAGGCCTCAAGAGTCTAAGAGTAAATCAGCTGTACGTTCTGTTGAGGGACCCTCCAATAAATAAAGGTACTTTTATATCAACCTTCAAATGATGTGTGAGCCAGTGGAGTAATTGAGCACTGGTGTAATCTTCTTATTCAGCATCCAGATCATTCCCAAAAGACTCTGATCTGGTCTGAACCAAGGCTTAGTGGGAGAAACAGTAAAGCTGCTCTTGGATCAGCTGCTTCCAGGGCTGGAAGTATTTCATGTTCTGAGTTCTACAATATTATAGAACTGGCATGTTGTGATAGGTATTCGCTCACAAATTGTAGCATGTAATAAAATTTATTGACGTATATCGATACAGACTATAAAATCAAGCGTTTTTGGTCCATTTAGGCAAATCTTCGTAGCGCCTGTGATCATACGTTCCGGTGTCTATTACACTCTAGCAAAATGATCTGTAAGGAGTGAACATGCAAGCAGAGCAGATTGTTGTGTCTGAGTTTGCACAGTGTTAATCTAACAGCTCTAACTTTGTTATTACATTATCCTACATCAAGCTCAGAAGTTCTGTTGTTTGTGAAATTATTGTTTATGTCTGTCGCCTTAAGCTGCTTGGCTAATTACAAACATGCAGTTGGCTATGTGTATGTGTGTGCAATCTACTGTGACCAGATTTCCGTTCTCATTTTACATAGCCTGTAGCTTGACATTTACATGCCTCATGTACTGCTGATAGGACCAGGTCATTAGGCTGAGTAACTCTACGTTCAGGGTATTGCATTCATTTCAATCCAAGTTTTATTCGGTCATTAACTAGAACATCAGGGCTTAGTCTTTTGAACATGCCTAGCCCACATTCCAGCTATGATTTATATCATATACAGCAGATCTATAGCTGTATTAAAGTGCTCAGATTTGAAGGCGTGCAGATCTGCCGGCTGTCTATTTGTGATTTACAAACAGTGCATCTGCCACTTTTTAAAGCTGAAAAAAGTAGCAAATAAACACATAAGGGACCGATCGAGCGAACAGATGATAAATTAATTAACTTGCCCACTAGCAAGTAAATGCTCTAATCCTCTTGTTCATGCCCATGGCTGCCCTGGCATCCATTCCATTCTCTCCTAAATAGGGTTTGGATTCAAATCTATGATTTCTCACTTACAGTCAGATAGTCCCCTCAAACGGAAGAGATACAGGAAAAAGAATTTGGTGGAGCTGTTTGCACTGTGTAGCCTAAGAACCTGACTGGAGCCACTTTAAAAGATCAATTGACCTGATATATTTTATTATCTCTATCAAGCACATGCAGTAAAATGTTGCTGTGCCCCACTAAAGTCAGTGCGGCAAAAAGTTCATTTTAATCAGCATTGCTGAGCAGAACTGCTTGTGACTTCACTACAGGCACTACATTTCCCATAATGCCCCAGCATCTTTCCAAAAGCTTGAGCAGAGTAATGGACAGCTGCAAAAACGTAACAGAAGGTTAGAGCGTTAGAGGTGAGAGTGTTTAATAGGCTGTATTAGATACCAGGTCAAAAGGGAGACAGGTGGAACAGTCAGGCTACAGGGATCAGTGGTCACAAAGGTCCAGGAGTTCAGGTACTTGGGATCAACTGTCCAAGGAAATGGGGAGTGTGGAAAGGAGGCGAAGATGAGAGTACAGGCAGGATGGAGTGGGTGGAGAAGAGTGTCAGGAGTGCTGTGTGACAAAAGGGTCGCAGCAAAAGTGAAAGGAAAGATTTATAAGAGAGTAGTGAGACCAGCCTTGTTGTATGGCTTAGAGACAGTGGCACTGACAAAGAGACAGGAAGCAGAGCTGGAGGTGGCAGAACTTAAGATGTTGAGGTTCTCTTTAGGAGTGTCTAGGGTGGACAGGATTAGGAATGAGGTCATCAGAGGGACAGCACAGGTTGGAAAATTGGGAGACAAAATTCGAGAGGGAAGACTGAGATGGTTTGGACATGTGCAGAGTAGGGATAGTGGATATATTGGTAGGAGGATGTTGGAGATGGAGCTGCCAGGCAAGAGACGGAAAGGAAGACCAGAGAGGAGTTATTTGGTTGTGGTAAATGAAGATATGCAGGGAGTTGGGGTGAGAGTAGAGGACATGGAGGACAGGGTGAGGAGGAAACATTTAACTCGCTGTGGTGACCCCTGATAAAGGGAGAAGCCGAAAGAAGAAGAAGAAGATTAGATACCAGGTCAACAGTTTGATCAATCCAATAAAACAGCAGTTTTTTTGTACTACATGTTTTTTTTTCCTGAAGTGATTCTGGCACTTTCATTGCCAACCAAGTTACAAACACTGATTATTCATTGCCAAACACTGATTATTTGTTCTGACCAATAATTGATCTGTCCCTAATTTCAGTAGGACAAACTAAAACTGGCAAGGTGCAAGATGTCCGTGGTTAGGAATTGCAGTCGTGGCATCAGTTGGGTGGATTTGCCTCGGTTTGATTAGGCTTGCACACCTCAGTTGGGCCTCGTTCGTCTCTGAATGCCACGGCACTGCCCTTGTTCCTGCATGATTCCCAATGTCAGTTTTAGACACAAACATCGTTAGGTACAAGTATGGATTCAAACATGACAGTACTCTTGACTTTCTTACTGGGTTAATTGAATCTGTAACAAAGAAGGTCACTCGGAGACAAATTACTCAGTGTAAATGCCACTGCATGTAGCACAGTAGCCGACGTGTACTCAGCGTGTAGTTTGGGTCGGCCGAGCCATTCTGACAGAAACAGTGGTGAACAGTAATGAATTTTTGTTTTGTGAGACTTTCACTTCACTACATTTCCATTTAATCGACGTCTGCACCTGCTCATAGGCTAATAGTTTCCTGTGTAGTACTTAGATAAGGAGATAAGAGACCTTTTTCTTTCACAAAGCCCAAACATATGGGGGCTTCATCTGGTCATCCACATGACCACAATGTCAGAAATATCAGGGTTAAACTCATTATGGCCAGATGAAAATTTCCCATCAGAACAGTTATTTTCCAGGCAGAGACCAAATGCATAAACGTATTAGGAGATCCATGTTAGGAAATGTTAGAAGGAAGGACCAAAACTCAACTCAAAAAGGGACCCAACCTCCTTGGACAGCTTAGATGTTATATGAAAAAATTAAACAAAGTTACAAAGTTAATAATTATATAGTAATTGTTAAATAAACAGACGCTTTATGGTGCCGGAACCCAAACACTGACTCACAAATGCGGATGCAGGATGAAGGGAATAACATAGGTGAGTCCGTGAAGGAACCAGGGCTGCGCCACAGGTGACCAGAGTAGGCAGAAGCAATCAGCAGTGAATCTGCACTGGGCTAAATATAAAAATTAAAGAGAGAACACATTTAAAGAAAATGTAATCATTCAAATAAAATCTAATATCATATGTAGACTATGATCAATTGAACTCAATCCAATATTATGAACAGTATAAAAAATAAAGAATGTAAAGCTATAGCGTATTAGACAGTAGTACATATAAATAAAATATTGATTAAAATAACATAGAGAATATCCATATAGGCAATATTTGGGACTGTTGTAGCCTAGCGGTTAAGATACTGGACAATGGACCAGAAGGTCCAGGGTTCAAATCCTACCTCTGCTGCCACTGTTGGGTCCTTGAGCAAGACCCTTAACCCACAATTGCTTGGATTGTATCAATTGTAAGTCGCTCTTGATAAGGGTGTCTGCTAAATGCTGTAAATGTATTCAGCCCAGAAATATAGAATCACTGTAGGTTCTCGTTTCCTCAGTGGCAAGGTTTTGTTGGCATGGTATGATCAGTCCAAAGGAGGGAGGGAGTTACTGCCTTTGATGTGGCATGTCTAAGACATCATGGCACGTCACTTAATAGTAATAATAATAGTAATAATAATAATAAAGGAATAAGTAAGTAACATTTCCACTGTAAATTGATTTGTCACTTTGTTTTGTTGGGTACGAAGCTGCAGTTAGGGGTGGGCGACCTGGTAAATGTGTTATATCACAATATTTAAAGACATTTTCAGCGACTGATTCTTAAAAACTACTATTCAGATATGATCCCATACTTACTAAAGTGACTTTTATTCAAACTGTGCTGCACTTCAGTCCCATTAAACAAGACTAATTACACTCTTTATAATGAAACTCTTAAGCACTGACGATATCCTCGATGTGCACAGAAAAGCATGACGTCTATCACGATAAGAAAATCATGATACGATAAAATATCATCATATTGCCCACCCCTAGTGGCAGTTTTGTGTCAAGTACAATGATCAAAATAAATTCCAGAGAGATCGAAAATATTCTCATCTACAAAAGGGGGCGCTGCAGAAAAGAGCTACAGTGATATGATGCCAATAGAAAGTCCCCACAATGATAGAAAGATGAGCCCAGCTCCCCTGTAACCCTGAGCTGAATTAAGCAGACATTGGAAAGTGAGAGAATGAACTGAATCAGCCAGATTTATTGATCGATGTTGGTCAATTTGTGGTAACACATGGTACATGAAATAACATTCACTCATGCAGTATTTCATGAGTGTGCAATCATTAATTCATGCACGTACGACATCACGAGTCCTGAGGCATTACTAACGCATTACTTCCTCTAGAGTTTATGATGTTTGTGCCCCTCAAAGTAGTGTTACCTAAATTTTAAAATATCACTTTGTAAATGTCCTGAAATATTTTCTTTTTTCCACCCGGAATTCCACCAAAACAAGTTGATGCAAATACTCAGTTGTGTTTCTTGTCTTGTTTTAGGTTTGTTTCCCAGATCTGGACGTGCAGTTCAGAAGGACAAGTAAAGAAATACAAGAGTGTCCAAAAGAAGATTTGAAATCGCAAGCTGGGTGCACAGCTGTTAGCGTCGTGCGGACTCTTCAATAATAAAGTGGAACATCTGTTTCTCACAGTATGTGGTTAAACATTGGAATCCTACGTGGACCTGAGATGAGTCGAGGTCCGCGGTGCCCGGCCTGTTCGGGGCAGCGTTGGGCAGCCTGAGCTTGGCATGGCCTCTCTGGACCTGCCATACCGCTGCCCTCGCTGTGGGGAGCACAAGCGCTTCCGGAGCCTGTCGTCACTGCGCGCTCACCTGGAGTACAACCACACTTACGAGACGCTGTACGTGCTCTCCAAGTCCAACAGTGTGTGTGACGCCGCGGCACTGCTCCCACTGGTCGCCGACAGCGCCCTTGCGGCCGAGTCCCGCTTCACCTGCTCGGGTGATGAGCTGGGGCTGACCACCACTTCCTCCCCCGTTCCTGCTCGTTACCTTCCCAATGTGGAGTTCCCACTGGGTGAGTTCCTGGTGAAGAAAGCCATGAGCTCGGCAGACGCCAGCGCCATGGAAGCCGCGTACGAGGAGGGACTGGCGCGCCTCAGGGCCCGGGCCTTCGAGAGGCTAGAGCTAGACGAGCGACTGGAGAAGCTTTCCGAAGAGGTGGAGCAGAAGATCGCTGCACGAGTAGGACGCCTCCAAGCCGAGCTTGAGAGGAAGAGCTCGGAACTGGAAAAGGCCAAGATGGAGAGCGAGCGACTCAGTCAGGAGAAGCAGGAGCTGGAGGATAAGGCGTCGGAGCTGTCACGCCAGGTCGATGTCTCAGTGGAGATGCTGGCCAGCCTCAAGCAAGACCTGGTCAACAAGGAGCAGGAGCTTACACACAAACAGCAGTGAGTAATGGAATCTTTTTCTTTTGCTCGGGATTTATGGGTTTATTTCAATGAAAAACACGTACAGTGATACCTCGGTTCTTGACGCATTTTGACTAGGAAAATTTGTCTCGTCGTTTGCTCGGTATTTGGTGCACTTGCTTAAACTCTTATGAGTCGAGCCGTGTGACTCATTTCAACTGAAATTTGATTCATGATTCAGTACGCAGTGATTCAGATTCACAATAGCTCTTGCTTAGTGAAGATCTCCACTGTGTTTATCGTGTTTTTCTTTAGTTTTACATCTACAGTACTGTACTCTTAGTGCAAATAAGTCTCCATGGGCCCTAAAATGGTAAGTAATGACAGCCAACCGAAAGCAAAACAGGACCTGAATCCTCTTGGCTTTCAGGCCGAGCAGTTAGCTTAGCAGCTAGAGCCCTGAATTCACCACTAGAGTAAGTGTTTTGCTTTTACTTTTCACTTTCAGTCCATGACTCACTAAATTACATGAGATTTTTCACACTTTATTATAAAATAAGCTTTGCGTTAATGAGTTTGGCCAACTATAGGTTAATGTAAGTGTTAGTGTGTAATAGGCTCAGCTATAATAGAGTATAGACTGTATTAAACTCCTCAGTTAATGATATATTTAACTTATGATGGATTTGTTGAACATATCCCCTTCATAAAGCAGGGAGCACCTGTACAATACAGCTCCATTAATGCTGACAATGCCTTATACAGGGTGGATTTTCTAGGGGTCTGGAACAGATTCATTCAATTTACATTATTCCTGGTGGGAAAAATTGGCTTGGTCCTCATTGTTTTCGGTACTCGGCGAGTCTTCGGGAAGGAATTAATGAGAACCGAGGTATCACTGTACCACTCTCCAAAAAAAATCTAATTTTTCAGAAGCTCTGAAAAGCTGTACTGCTCTTAGAATTTTTTTTTTTACAATGAACCAAACAGTATAATTTAGGCATATATCAGCTTAGAAACTAAATAATTACCTTTTTGAGGTCATAACTGTGCAGTTATATATTTAAAATGGACAGGTACACTGCCTGGCCAAAAAAAAGGTCATCACCTGGATTTAAATAAGCAAATAGTTAAATAGTTTTAAAAAAGAGCTTCCCATCGGATAATTACTGCATTGGTGATTATGTTTCAGCTGGCACCACATTATTTAACCTAACTGATGCAAGGAGCAGCTTCTCATTTGTTAAACAACCCTGTCGAAAGACACATCCTGTGGTCGTGGAAAAGACGTTCATCTGTTTCAGAAGGGTCAAATTGTGAAAGAGTGGTTCAGGGAGCATGAGACATCATTTCCACACATGGATTGGCCACCACAGAGTCCAGACCTGAACCCCATTGAGAATCTGTGGGATGTGCTGGAGAAGACTTCCAGTGGTCCAAATCACCCATCATCAACACAAGATCTTTTGGGGAAAAAATGAATGCAGCTCTGGACAGAAATAAATATTGTAACATTGCAGAAGCTTGTGGAAATGATACCGCAGCGAATGCGTGCCATAATCAAAGCTAAAGGCGGTCCAGCGAAATATTAGTGTGTGTGACCTTTCTTTTGGCCAGGCAGTGCATTTTTGACAGAAAACATTGATATACAAGCATAAATGCTGTTGTTTATTCTTCTAAAATCCTGCCAGTATAGCCACGCTTTATCATAATTAGACCCAACTATTACCATTCATTATGAAAAATCAGCCTACTTAAAGCATTTTGTGATTGAGGTAGCCATACTGGGCATTTTACAGTCTGTTAATTAGAAACTAGGTCGGTGGTAATTGCCTGTACACAATGAGCTCCTGTACATGATTGCAGCAAATAATTAAATACTTCCGAAGCTAAAATAGTGATGTTTAAAAACATTCTAAAGTTTAATTCTTACCTTAAAGGTTTAAACGTATTTCAGAGAAGTGTCATCACTTTAAGAGATGAGGCCCTTAAGCTCAGAAAACTTGTTCTTTTGCTTCAGTGGCACAGCATTGCACTTGATGTAACTCCATTATGACTTTCCCCACATACACCACTGCTACTTGATGCCTCCAGGCTCTGTCTGTTACTTTCTGCAGAATAGGATTTGTGGGTGCTGTACCTTCGTTGTTGACTAGTCTCTCAGAATAGCAAATCTAGTTTGGAGTTTTCATTAGCATATGTTTCTCCGTCGGTATGCGTGGTTTTTATATCGTGTTTCAGTATTCCACCTGCCAGCGGTTTGGGATCAAATGTAGAAAGCTCTCCCTCTCTTCTGATGGACTGAACAGGAAATGGAAAAACATTTGCATATCAATAGCAGTGCAGCTGTCATAACGGGTCTCGGAGCAGATTTTGATGGGAGAAGATCTCCGTTTCAGTTATTCCAGCATTTGCAGATGTTGCCATGTTTTTGATTCCTAAATGATGAGTTATTTATATAAGCAGCTCAATCTTGAAAACTGTAGTGGTTGCACTTTCCTAATTCAGGAGACATAATGGTTATTCTTATTTGTGTTTCATTTATATATCAATGGTCTCAGGTGTTCCCCATAAAATTACTTTGAGAAATAGGAGGATATGGTAAGGGGACGTAAAGACAGCTGAGATTAATGGAGCCAAAACTGAGTTTAATCTTTGGAACGTCATTGGTTGGTTTGAAAGGCAACCGATGCCATGACATTTTACATGGGATATCGTATATAACAATATGGTCGACAAGTATGGTCATACATAACTTCAGTAAGTAGCTGATCCTTGAACACAACAGTTCCTCTTATGTACATAAATAAAGAGAGACGATTAAGTTTTATTTGCCAGTACTAGTGAATAATGGTTTAGCTAGACTTCCTATTTGATTCATTATTATTATTACTACGATATTATTGCAGTTAGCATGGTCCACTCACAGCTGTTCGGATGGACATTAAAACAGGTGTTTCAGAAGAGTACATATTATTTATGGTCCAAAATTTTAATAGAGAGTCCTTTTCAGCCCGTATTTATTATTTTGTGGCATCAGTGCTACTAGTGTGTTAGCTATGCAACATACCTGTGTGTTTTTACAAAGATTCATCATATAGTGCCCAAATAAACAAGGCTGTCACAGACATCTTAACACATCAACATGGCTTTAAGTGTGAGATTTAGCTTTTTGCATGATGCTAAACTTGTAGCCTTGTCCCTTCCTTAGTCCAGAGCAAAACTGAAGATAGAAACTAAAGAAACCGAACCTGTCTGCTGTATGTGTACATTAAGGGGAGAAATTGTGTACATCTTATTTACCGGCTTGACCAACCACAGTGATTTCCCTCCTTTAATCACAATACGTCTGTCCTGTCTTTCTCATGTGCCCTCTCTAATTATTCTTCTGGCTCTCGGGGGATTGTGTTTTGGTTACACACCCACTGACTCCACCCCTGTTATTAGCATGACTGAGAGCGAGCTCTACTTTGTTCTGATTTACTCTTTCACATTCATAGATGTAATTGTTGCCCTGCAAGGAAGCCTGTGAAGCTGTATTGTATTCTGTCTAATACGCTGACTTGTTATGGATGCTTCAGCTTTGGATTTTGAAAATTGCCTCTTTTGAATCGGGCTGAGTTGCATGGCCTCCCGCGGTGAACGTAACGCTGAGCGCGCTGATTAGACCCGGCATTATTTAGAACAATAAATCAGTGTGTGAAGCAATTGGAAAGTAATTTCTCTTTCCCTGATCCAAATACTAAACCTAAAATTATCCAGGGCGAGATGAAATGGAATGTACGTCCTGTTCTCACAACATAGCTGGGTCAAGGACGGATGAATACCGTTTTCATTATGCTAATTTAAAAATTCTCATGATTTGCATTGTTATATCTGCAGGAAGACTGGTTTCTTCCCACATTCCAATGACATGCGTTAGGTTAGTACAGTGGTTCCCAAACCTTTTCTGCCTTTCCCCCTTTTGTAAATAAAAATTACATATAAGTATTAAGGTTATTTATTCTTAAAATATGTGTATTTTAAAATATGTGTAAAATACTTTCATTTATTTTCATTCTGTTATAAGATTCCCATAAAACTTCATAATTCACCGTGATAAACCTAATGACTGAAACAACATACTTAAACAAAACTGCTCAAATTCCTTCCACTGAGTCTATTTTATGATAAATACATTCACGTTAAAGACATAAATTATCTTACCATCATCATATGCATGGATAAGGATGAGGATAATTGCATGTATAATGGATAGTTGGTGAACGGTCTTTTTTTTGACAGAATGTGTGACAGAGAGATTTGTCATGACTATCGAGCAAATGTTTTCTAAAATGTATCGCTTTTGTCTGCCTTGTTAGGATATCTCCTATAACTTATATAATGCAGAGCATTTCGGGTCAGAATCCAGCCATGAAAACAGAGTTTCTCCTGAGGAAATGAAGCTGCAGACTCGTTTTGGTTCGTCATGTTTCTGCAATAACATTGTTTGCCAACACATAATATCATGGGACTGTGGTAGCCTAGCGGGTAAGATACTGGACAATGGACCAGAAGGTCCAGGGTTCAAATCCCACCTCTGCCAAGCTGCCACTGTTGGGTCCTTGAGCAAGACCCTTAACCCACAATTGCTTGGATTGTAAGATTGTACCCATTGTAAGTCACTCTGAATAAGGGTGTCTGCTAAATGCTGTAAATGTAAATATATCATTGGTTTGTCTTGACTGGACGTGAGAATGGATTAGCGCATTTTATGTATGGAGAGGGGTTCGATATTCAAATAAATGGCTCATTGACTGGCCCTTTTCGTGCTGCTGTCTTGACGCCACATTTTACTGTCCCTGGGCATTTGGGCAGTCATTATTGTTGAACCCTGACAAAACAAATGACCTTTACAGTGGAGTTATTACAAGTGACAAACAATATGTATCTTAAACTTCTAATGTGTAGCAGCATTCACTGTTTTCAACACATTTTCTCAAAATTGTCTAGAATTGAGTCCCGCCTTGCACCCTGCGCTTCCAGTTAGGCCCTGGCTCTGCACCAGTGTTCATTTTGTTGATGAGTGATTTTCGTCAACGACCTTTTTTTCTAATGAAGACGACACGATGACTAAACTAAAATGAATGAAAACGACATAAACTAGGACGAAGTGAATGGACACTTCTGTCAGCGAATAAAACTGAGACGCCAATGTTTGGCAGAGACGACATCCAATCAGAACGGATAAATTAGGAAAAGATCCAATCATAACTTGAGTATCTGTGGAAAGGCGGGATGAGTTGGGTAGCGATCCAATCAGTAATGCGGTAAGACACAGACGTCTGATCTGACCTCGGGAAGAGCTTAGTAGCTCAACAATGTCAGCACCTGAGAGAAAGAGGAGAGTCGATATATGGACACACATTTCTCATTTGATATAAAGGAAAACAAGACTCTTTGTAAACCGTGTGGAGCGAAAAACACAACAAAGTTTAAACGACATCTGCAGGCATGTCCTGAAAGTGCAGTCAAGATACCCGCAGCTAAAAAGCAAATAAAGCAGGGATTAAAATATGTTTTCAGTTCGTGACGTGGATATATTTGAACGTTGTCTGAAAAGTGTTCATATTATTTCTAAGGAGTATTCGGGTAACAACTCCGTTTATTCTGTAATTATGAATAAATGCATCTAGAGCATGCACATATATCCGATCTTCTGATCTTATTTGTTTAATAAAGCTCATAATATAACATATATTCTGGCTTGATTCTATTCTACAATATCTCATGAGTGTCCACACAGTTTGAAGCAGATTGGTGGAAATGATGAGTTCTGGTGACCACTTTACTGTATACAGTTATTATAATGCATGCATATAGACCTGAGCTGATATCTTAATTAGACCTTATAATATATCATTAATTCCAACTTGATTCTATTCTAGAATATCTGCTGAATGTCCATACCGAGTGTGAAGCAGCTCTATGGTGGAGATTGAGTCACAACCACTTTAATGTATACTTTTATTATCAGTGCATGCATGTAGAGGTTTCAACGTTTACATTTCATATTTTAGGCTACTAAATCTACTGTAGATTAGTCGACTATAATCTTATTAGAATTAGTCGATGAAAACTAGACAAAAACTAAAAAGAATTCAGGTGACAGTTATGACTAAAGCTAAATTACATTTTAGTCAAAAGACTAAGACTAACTCTACATCAAAATTTGCTGTCAAAATTAACACTGCTATCCACGACCCTGAATTGGATTAAGTGGGTAAATGAATCCACCGATAACCAGTGCGTACAATCTCCACGTGCAGACATTGTCAGTAGGATTCATCATACTTTATGGGATGTCACCTTAACATGAAGTAAGTTCAGTTGCCTAGAAGCGCTGCTATTGCGATGTGGAAATTTCGTTGGAGTCATGAATCCCACTTCACCTTCTCTTGAACAGCCTGTATATGCTTCATATCTCTTCTAGACTCCTTTCACATCACTGTGAGATAATGGTGGGGAAATCATATTACACTCAGCCCATTATCAGCACCCTCCATATGAGCCGTGTGAGGCGGCGTGTTGAATCCAGTTTTCTCGCTCGCTAAAACAAGATTATAGACTTGGTAGTTCTTCCCAAATCATGTTCCCTTCAGTATATTACTCTTTGAAAGCACATTTCCGTTTGCGATGTTACGAATCCTGAACCTTTTTCAAAGTCCTCCTGTTCGTCAGCTTCCAGTCATTTGGGGGATGATCGTAATGTCTACAGTACAGGGAATCAGGAACATGGTTTCATTTTGGCTGGGTCGTAGCTTTTAGGCAGGAAATGACCTTTCCACTGCGTCTGGAAAAGGCACGGTTGGTCCAAGAGCAGGTTGTTAGCACAGATGGTCTTCTCTGAGCTAGAAATATAACGAGGACAACGCCTACAACTCCCACAGCGTGTCGAGTGGGATCCAACAACTAAGCAAGGTTAAGACAGTAATGTTACAAGTGTCTGTCATATCTCAGAGTTACACCAGATTTTTATTACATTTTTATTAAGCCAAACAGCAAATTTCAATTACGAGCAAGTGAATAGTTCCAGTACTGTGCAAAAGTTTTAGGCCACTATTAGATTAAATATACCAGTGTTTTAGCATGTTATATTTCTCGACCTTCTTTTTATTATAATACAACCTGAAAATACAGGAAATTTCTATGCCGTTTTATAAACTGAAATAAATAAGATATAAAAAAACAGCTACTATAGGCTACAGTGGCAAGTGTGACCTCCATTTAGCAATATTTTCCAACTTCTAAAGTCTGAAGGAGCTTGATCAGAAATGGTCTTTTTGCAAGGGTAGCAGCCAAGAAACCACTTTTTCAGAAGAGGAACAGGGTGAAAAAAGCTCACAAAGACTGTAATGAAAGTCAGTGGCAAAGAATATTATAATGTGCCGAATAAGAGTTTGACATTTTGGGTCCAGTCGTCAACTGGTGGCCTAAGACTTTTGGACAGTAGTGTATATGTTCAAAGTTATGTTGTGCGTAAAAACAGTATGTCAGTAGGGAACAAATGTAAAATATTACGTAGTATGTTATTAACATTAAAGATCCATTAAAAGGAAAGCTTGGATTCTGTGGTCACCAGTTTTAGATTTAAAGGATTTTCCTATATGTTTTGAAGTGAATTTATTTAATTAGCAAAAAATGTATTTGTTCTCTACACATTTTCTGTGAGCTTATTGGTTTCCTGTTTGAAAATCAATAAAACATGTAATTTGGCCCCTATCCTTGCACCAGACCCTTCCTGGTCTATTAGGCAAGAGATGGTAAATGAAAGCAGAGTGAATAAGGTATAATAGGTGCCAGAAACAGTGGCGGTTCTGGGTAGGTTTGGCAAGAGAAGAAAGCTAACAACAAGCTTGGCCCCATTGGGTCCCCCAAATGAGTAGACCGTTACCTCACTCTTGCGAACAATGGTCTGGAACCACCACCGACCAGAAAGGACTGAAAGGGCCAGAGGGTCTGGTACCTGAACAACCAGGGGTTCCTGAGTTACAGGACTCACTGTGGAACAAGGGCAGGGTCCGGATCACATGACGCAGACTCTAAGTGCCCCATCATAGCTTTGATGGAATGACCATATTAGTAAGAATAAAACATCCATCTAGACAACTCGCTTAATGATGAGTCGGCTGCTGAATGTTTAGTCAGCTACTCTGGACCATCTTTGGTCTCCTGCGCTCTCTTTCTCACATATCAGCAGGGCAATATAGCAAAGAATACAGGAGAGAGAATAGTAGGAGAGAAACCGAATGAAGACTGAAAAAAGGAGGTCGTCACAAGAAAGGCAGAATGGCACGGTGAATGTTCATCTTGCTCTCTTTGGAACATTCGAGGGAATCAGTTAAAAAAAATTCTGACACTTAGTGCCGTTTCACTGCACCCTGACAGCATGCGCGATCGATAGTGAAAAAATGTAGCTCTGCATCCCTGTAGGAAGCTTTTATAAAAAGAAAGCTCCAGAACATCTGTTTTCTTTTCCATGCTCAGCGACTTCCACAAGGACCCGTTAGCACCCATCGGAAAGCACATTAAGTGGTGAATATTAAACCGATCTTTCCAAAAGTCTTAATTCTGAAAATATCGTAGCAGTTTTCATCGAAGAGAGATTAGGTTAGAGTTTTATGATGGTGTGCAGTATAGTGTGGGTATATGATCAGGATTGTGGAATTGTGTGATTGGGTGGGTATAAATTGGATTAGAAGTGTGGAATGTTGGTTGGGTTTGTTGATGATCGGGAGTGTGGAATGGTTTGGTTGGTTGGGTATATGATCGGGAGTGTGGAATGTTGGTTGGGTGGGTATGATGATCAGGAGTGTGAATGTTGATTGGGGGGTCCTGCTCCTCCGAGTGTGCATGTTGGTTGGTTTGGGTCCACTGCTTCTGCGGCGTGTGGCATGTTGGTTGTGTGGGTCTCGCTGCTCGGGCGTGTTGGTCCTGTTGGTTGGTTGTCTGCTGACTCGGGCGTTGGCCTGTTGGTTGGAGGTGTTGGGTCCTGCTATCCTCGGGAGTGTGGAATGTTGGTTGTGGGTAATGCTGATCGGGGATTGTGGGAAGTTTGTTGGGTGGGTTGATGAATCGGGGTAGTTTTGAATTTTCTTTGTTTTGTTCTCTGCTCGTTGCGTGTTGGCCTGTTTTGTTTTGGGTGTGTATGCTTCCTCGGGTAGTGTTGGTCCTTTTGTTTTGGTTGTGTCTTCCTTCATCGAGGTCTTTGCCTTTTTCTTTTGTTTGTTCTTCTTCCCTTCTTCTTTTTTCCTTTTTTTTTTTTTTTTCTGATGCTCGGGAGTGTGGGAATGTTGATTGGGTGGGTATGATGATCGGGAGTGTGGAATGGTTTGTTGGTGGGTATGATGATCGGAGTTGTGGAATGTTGATTGGGTGGGTATGATGTCGGGAGTGTGGATGTTGGTTGGGTGGGTAATTATGATCGGTAGTTGTGGGAAATGGTTGGTTTGGGTGGGTATGATGATCTGAGTGTTGAATGTTGATTGGGTGGGTATATGACGGGAGTGTGGAATGTTTGGTTGGGTGGTAATGATGATCGGGAGTGTTGAATGTTGATTTGGTGGCTATGATGATCGGGAGTGGTGGAATGTTTGGTTTGGGTGTGGTATGATGATCGGGAGTGGTGGAAATGTTGGTTGGTGGTATGATGGATCGGGGTGTGGAATGTTGGTGGGTGGGTATGATGAGCGGGAGTGTGGAATGTTGTTTGGGTGGGTTATGATGACGGGAGTGCGGAATGTTGGGTTGGGGGGTGGGTATGATGTCAGGAGTTGGAATGTTTTGATTGGGTGGGTAGATGATGGCAAGGAGTGTGGAATGTGGTTTTGGTGGGTAATGAATGCTTTAACTGTGGAAATGTTGGGTTTTTGTGTTTTGGTATTGAATGATCGGAGTGTGGATGTTTGATTGGGTGGGTAATGATGATGAGAGGGTGGACTGTTGGTTGGGTGGGTAATTATGATTGGGATGGTGTGGGGGAATGTTTTGGTTGGGTATGATGATTAAACTGTGGAATGTTGGTTGGGGGTGGGTAATGATGATAGAGTGTTGGAATGTTTGGTTGGGTGGGTATGATGATCAGAGTGTGGAATGTTGGTTGTGGGTTGTGTTTATGCTGATCAGGAGTGGTTGAATGTTTTTTGTTTTGTTTACTTTATTCTCCTGAGTGTGGTGATGTGTTTTTTTTTTCTATTTTTTGCTGTTTTGACTTTTGGTTGGTTTTTCTTATTATTTAACCTGTGGAATGTTTGGTCTGGGTGGGTATGATGATGAGGAGTGTGGCATGTTGTTTGGGTGGGTATGATGATCGTGAGTGTGGAAATTTGGTTGGGTGGTATGATGATCAGAAGTTTGAATTTTGTTGGTTTGGTATGATGATCATGAGTGTGGATGTTTGGTTCATTGGGTATGATGATTAGGATATGGAAATGTTGGTTTGGGTGGGTATGATGATTAGAAGTGTGGAATGTTGTTGGGTGGGTATGATATCGTGAGTGTGGAATGTTGGTTGGTTTGGTATGATGATTTGTTATTGTGTGGGTAATGTGGGTTGTTTTTGTCCTGATGAATCGGGATGTGGATGGGTGTTTGGGTGGTTGATGATTAGGAGCTGGAAATGTTTGGTTGGGGTGGGGATGATGTCGGGAGTGTGGATGTTGGTTTGGTTGGGTATGATGATTAACTGTGGAATGTTGGTTGGTTGGGTATGACAATGAATTTAAACGGGTGGACTGTTGGTTGGGTGGGATATGATGAGGAGTGTGGAATTTTTGATTGGGTGGTTTTGATGAATCGGGAGTGTGGATGTTTGGTTTGTGTTTTTATTCATTCTCTGTCTTTTGTTCCTTTTTCTTTTTTTTTTCTTCTGTCTGTCTTTGTGGTGCCTGTTTTTTTTTTTTTCTCTGCTTCGTCCTTTTTTTCATTTTGGTTTTTTGGGTAATGGATGATCGGAGTGTGGAATGTTGAATTGTTGGGTATGATGATCGTGAGTGTGGAATGTTTGGTTTGGGTTGGGTAATGATGAATCGGGAGTGGTGGAATGTATTGGGTGGGTATGATTAATCGGGAGTGTGAATGTTGGTTGGGTGGTTTGATGATCGGAGTGTGGAATGTTGGTTGGGTGGTATGATGATCGGGAGTGTTGGAATTGTATTGGGTGTGTTATGATATCGGGATGTGGATGTTTGGTTGGGTGGGTATGATTAATCGGGGTGAAGGGGAGGAAGGAGGAGATGTCCTTTCTCCTTTTTTTTTTTGGGGTATGATGATCAGGAGTGTGGAATGGTTGATTGGGTGGTTGATGATCGGAGTTTGGAATGTTGGTTGGGTGGGGTATGATGATTAACTGTGGAATGTTTGGTTGGTTGGGTATGATGAAGCAGGAGTGTGGATGTTGATTGGTGGTATGAATGATCAGGAGTGTGGAATGTTGGTTGGGTGGGTATTATGATCAGGAGTGTGGAAGTTGGTTTTTGGGTGGGTTGATGATCAGGATGTTGGTGGAATGGTTGGTTGGGTGGGATGGATGATTGGGAGTGTGAAATGTTGGTTGTTGGGTATGATGATTAAACTGTGGGAATTTTGGTTTGGGTGGGTATGATATGAGGAGTGTGGAATGTTGGTTGGGTGGGTAAAGATGATCGGGAGTGTGGAAATGTTGGTTTGTTTGGGTATGATGATCAGGAGTGTGGGAATGTTTGGTTGGTTTGGGTATGTGATAGGAGTGTGGGGAATGTTGGTTGGGTGGGTAATGATGATTGGTGAGTGTGAATGTTTGGTTGGTTGGGTATGATGAATTTAAAACTGTGGAATGTTGGTTGGTTGGGTAATGATGATGAGGAAAGTGTGGAATGGTTGGTTGGGTGGGTATGAATGATCGGAGTGTGGGGAATGTTGGTGGTTGGGTATGAGGTCAGGAGTGGTGGAATGTTTGGTTGGTTGGGTATGATGATCAGGAGTGTGTAATGTTGTTCAGTGGTATGAATGATTAGGAGTATGGATGGTTGGTTGGGTGGGTTATGATGATTAGAAGTGTGGCATGTTGGTGGGTGGGTATGATTGTAGCGGGAGTGTGGAATTTGCTTGGGGGGTATGTTATTGGGAGTGTGAATGTGGGTTGGTTGGGTATGGATGATCGGGAGTGTGGAATGGTGGTTGGGTGGTTATGATGTTAGGATCATGGAATGTTGGTTGGGTGGGATGATGATCGGGAGTGTGGGAATGTTTGTTGGTTGGGTATATGATTAAACTGTGGAATGTTGGTTGGTTGGGTAATATGATTAAAACTGTGGAATGTTTGGTTGGGTGGGGTATGATGATGAGAGGAGTGTGAATGTTTGGTTGGTGTTTGGGTATGATGATTGGTAGTGGTGGAATGTTGGTTGGTTTGGGTATGATAATTCAGGAGTGTGGAATGTTGGTTGGTTGGGTATGATGATCGGATTGTGAATGTTGGTTGGTTGGGTTATGATTGATCGGGGAAGTGGTGGAATGTTTGGTTGGGTTGGTATTATGATCGTGAGTGTGGAAATGTTGGTTGGTTGGTAATGTGATCAGGAGTGGGTGTAATGTTGGTTGGTTGGGTATGAAATGATCAGGAGTGTGAATTTGGTTGGTTGGTATGATGACATGAGTGTGGAAATGTTTGGTGGGTGGGTATGATGATCGGAATGTGGGAATGTTGGGGTTTTGTTGGTATGATGATCGGGAGTGTGGAAGTGTTGGTTGGGTGGGTATGATGATCGGGAGTGTGGAATGTTGGTTGGGTGGGGTATGATGATTGGGAATGTGGAATGTTGGTTGGGTGGGTATGATGATCGGGAGTGTAGAATGTTGTTTTGGTGGGTATGATGATCGGGAGTGTGGAATGTTTGTTGGTTGAGTATGATGATTGGGAATGTGGAATGTTGGTTGGGTGGGTATGATGATCGGGAGTGTAGAATGTTGTTTTGGTGGGTATGATGATCGGGAGTGTGGAATGTTTGTTGGTTGGGTATGATGATTGGGACTACTCTGTGTCTATGGTATATGGTCCTTTCTGGTCAATATCCTGTTTCACCAAACATAGTTTTTTTTTCCATTCATTTTCACACTTAACAACGATAATTTGGCCATTTTCTCATCTCACTAAAATTTGTAGGAAAAGGTTTATTCTGAGGAGGTTAAAATGTCCTCTTGACCTCGCCTACAGCCACGCCGGCAGATCCGCAGCAGTCTGTTTTTAGCACAACATGTTTTTTCCCATCGCTTGACCTCGTGTCCTTTACCATTTTTGATAGCTGTTAGGGATTAAAGTGATTAGCAGTGCGAGATCATATAGCGGCCTGTCTTATTCGTTTTGTGAATTTTCTCAGGGGAAGCGGCGATGGCGCCGCACGAGGGCTGATTGTCGATCCATAACAAAACCACTGGAAAATCAACACACAGTGCATCAAGTTAACCAAGACCACTGCAGCTCTTCAAGACTGCAAATCTCTGCTCTGTTTGTTAATTGCCAACTCATAACTATTGCACCCCAGAGACGATTTAATGTGTGTGTGTGTGTGTTTATACATGCAGCAGAACACAAATATGCCTGTGGGCTGCATGAAATAACTATTTGGGCCCGGCAGCTTCTGATATGTACGCACACGCTTTATAGATGGACAGATCTATATCTCAGTTTGTGAAGTTGTGTGTGTGATGTCGTTATCCCAGTACGTCAAACAGGCTGCAGGTTTCATCAAATAAATCCTGACAGGATCAACTCTGATCTTCTCAACTGTGATACTTGAGAGCGAAAACAGGAAAAGCTGTGGTCCACACACACACTCGGAGAGCTGAGATGTTACATCTTTTTTTTTCACTAGTTGACACACAACAGCACAACACACATGCAGCGCAGTGCCAGGTAAGAGACATTTCTTCCGAGCTTTGCAAGTTAGGAATCTGAGTCTTCACCACCCACCACATGCTGTATTTAGCAACTGTGAAAAGTAAAGCTCTGATTGCCTTTACTACTCTGGCTAAATAAATAAATACAGGTCGAGTATGAGCACATACATTGCTGTGCAGAACTGCAGAGCTGTGTTATGATGGAGCATTGTCTCAAAGCAGCTTTACAATGTTAGATCTTCTCATTTATAGGGCCAATCCCAAATTGACAGTGACAGTGGCAAAGAAAAACTCCCTAAACGTTATAAGGAAGAAGCCTTGGGAGGACCAAGACTCAAAAAGGGAGCCCATCCTCCTCGGGCGGCTTAGATGTTATATGTAAGAATGAAGTCAAAAGTCTTAGGGCACCGTTAGATTAGATGATGTCTAATGACCATATATAATTATTTCTCAGTCTTTTTATTAGAATACAACCAGAAAATACATAAAACCAGAAAATTCTATAGGCAACAGAGGCAAGTGTTTAGTGTGACCTCCCCTTACACTTGAGCTATAGCAGCATCTGGCAGCTTAAGCAGGATTCCAGGTTGACAGCCTGAAGAAGCTTGATCAGGAAAAGTAAGGGTAGCAGCTAGGAAACGTTTTCTCAGAAGGGGAACCGTGAAAAGGCTAAAATATACTAAAGCTCACAACGATGTGTGGCAAATCCAAGTGTGGAATTTTTGGGTCATTATACCATTGTTAAAATGACAAATCTAATGGTGGCCTAAGACTTTTGACAGTACTGTATCTTTTGGTACTTAACGACAGAGACCCCAAAATGAGTCCTGCTAAGGTAATAAGTATATCCCAAGTCTTTTTTCAAGCACCTGCCAGTGCTTGGCCCGTGTGTGAGCCACAGAATTACGTTCCTTGTAGCACAGACTGTCTGAGAGTGAAATCCTGGCTAACAGGTGATATCACATGGTATCAAATGTTGTTTATTTACTCCCACATTTTATCCTGTCCTGGTCAGGTTCACTGAGGGGCATGCAGCGCAGGCATAAGTTTGCTCTGGACGAGATATGAGAGCCTATTGCAGGGCTGGCAGAGGCAGCTTTTGCAGCTCTCTGTGAATAGATGATGATCCCCTCCCTCAGGTGCAGCCAATTATGAGGGTATATAACCAGGATTTAAATATGGGTCATCGGGGTGGTGAGCTGGTGTATCAGACTGCTGCTCATCATGGTGTACAACCAAAATGAACGAAAGCAGGAATCTCTAAATACAAGCTGTTAGGAGTTGGGCTTCCTCTATTCAGTTATAGTATAGCAAAGGCAAGTCATTCATAATTAAAGGTAAAAATCCCTTTACATGTTAGTGCATGTGCCTATTAGACAGGGAGTGTGCCTGGTGGTGTGTGTTGTTCTTTGAACACAAGAATAGCTGCAGCAATGTTGCACTGCTTGCTGATTCTCGTTCTTCCAGAGATAACAGATAACAGGGGCAGAGCTTCTCCAGGGGTTTGTAGAATGCAGGAACTCACAAACAAGAAAATAAAAAGGGCAGCGGGTAGGAAGCAGACAAGATTAAAGGGCTCCTCTTACCCCAAATTCCTTCAAGCAGGGTCATGTAACAACAATACTAAGCCATCGCTTGCCAAGTCCTGTTGGTACATTTACAGCATTTTGCGATGCCCCTTTATCAGAGCAACTTACAAACGGACTGAGTAACATAAGGGGGCCAACACACAGCTCGACAGAATTAGGATTTGAACTTTTCATTTAGTAGTCCAGAGCCTTAAACACCGAGCCAAAACTGTCCAGTGAAGTACAACTAACAGTCTAGCACGATATGGTCTAAGCAGGTTAATAAGTTTGTCACCTTGGTAACCCCCAGATTTGATCTCAGCTTCCCGAAAAGTAGTCAAAAGTCTTAACCACTGAACCCCCAAACCTAGCACACAATCTTAAAGGACACAGTTAAGGGTTAAGAGCTTTGCCCAGTCAACAGTTTGTTTTCAATTTCACCAAGAAGTTCAGTTTAGTTTGTCAGCTTTAATCATGTGAAGGTCAATGTGTAGTTTGTGTGCATCTGCTTATATTAAAGAGATCATAGCTAATTAAATCATTTTTAGATTTTAGTTTGAGAGTGGAGCATTTTAATGGTCTACAAGTAAGATTTATTTTGACTTACTGCAACTGAGGAAGTGTTTGGCAGGACAAGACTAAATTTTGTATTGTACAATGAAACATTTGGTGTTAATTTGTGTTTGATGTCTTTTTTAAGCTATAATATTGACTAATTTATGTTTTGTCTTTTTTTTAATATAGCACTAATGAACGAGTTAAAAAATGGAAACCATTTCTTTTATTGTTAATGTATGTCGTTATTAATGTACAAAATAGATTTGTCTTTTTTAAGCTATAATATTGACTAGTGGGTTAAATAAAACATTGAATAGGAAAGTACACCTGTCTTCTTATACTGAAACATTTTTGTATTTTTTTTAAAGCCTAACAAGTGGGTTAAAACATTCATAGAAATTACTTCTGTTTTTATTAAAGTGTAATTAATGTACTAAAATATTTAGTATTTTTTTTTTATGTAAAAATTAAGTGGAAAGCATTTCATTTTTTAAATCTAGTATATTTAAAACTTAAATAGATTTTTAAATCATTAATTTGTATTCTCTTTTGAAACTGTATCAATAAATGGGTTCAAATAACTAATTGTCACAATTGTCACATACACTAGACAGTGAAAACAAGGCAAACAGGATACAAAACACTCCACAGAGACAGTGGGCTAAGAAAGAGCATATGCTAACAAACATAGACCAAGTGCTAAACCAAACAGATGCTACACGAATAGCGACAAACACTAACCCATCTAGACACTAAGACACAAACAGACAATGAACCAACACAAACACATGGACAAACCTAACTGGCTAACGCTAACAGATAAGGTGCTAACACAACTGGACAAAGTGAGAATACAAACAGACAAACTACCAGGCTAGGACTAAATGCAAACGAACAACGAACTAAGACCAACAATAGATACTATACGAAAGACACGGAACAGAGCCACAAAGAGAACACTACTCAGAGACACAGAACAAGGTACACTAGACAAAGACCAGCCATACAGGGATACAGGCGAATACAGGACACCATGGTGAGTGAAAATGCAAGACAAAGGAAGGGCCAAAGAGTGACGGCTTAAATAGGCAGGGCACAGCAGGCTGAGATTGCCCAGCCTGCTGTGGGAGGCAGAAAAGGGTCAGAGGAGGGCTATGTATGATAATGCGGCTGAAAAGCACACATCATTGTTACACTAATATAGAAAGTTCTGTTTATTATTAATAATCATATTTATAACTATTATGGTATTATTTGCTATTCCAGTGTACATTTT
This sequence comes from Ancistrus triradiatus, assembly GCA_025084515.1. Classification (NCBI taxonomy): domain Eukaryota; kingdom Metazoa; phylum Chordata; class Actinopteri; order Siluriformes; family Loricariidae; genus Ancistrus; species Ancistrus triradiatus. The sequence continues at coordinate 37,112 of JAJAGP010000551.1, read as the reverse complement.
TTATTTTAGCTTTTGTTAGCTATAATGACACTGTCTTGTCGTCTTCGTGTGCAGAGAGGTGGCTCAGATTGATCACTTCCTGCAGGAGACGGCGGCTCGTGAGGCCAGCGCTAAAGTTCGCCTGCAGCAGTTCATCGAGGAGTTACTGGAGAGAGCCGACCGTGCTGAGAAACAACTCCAGATCATCAGCAGCTGTGGAACCACACCGAATGGCAGCCTGGGTCACTGCAGCCTCCAGGGCTCCAAATCAAGCAGCCGACAGGTAAAAAGATTGTATCCCATCACTCATGCACTTAAGGAATCGTCTAAAGGAGTCTTCTTCCTCCTGGTTTCTCTTGCCCAATGGAAAATCGATAAGCTTCCCTTATTTGTTAGGCTTTTAAAACTGCAGTGTCAAAGTAAAAGAAGCAAAGCTGTTGAGCATTTGGGGTAAGGGGTGAAAAGTGTTGCACTGTATTCCATCTAAGGACCCTGTGTTTAAACAGCCCATTATTTATGTTTACTGAAGTCATGGAGCTCCTAATACTGTTCAGGATATTTGCTTACCTATCCATCTGCTGGTTAAATCAAGCATGCTGGAAAGTGAGGATTTTATGGAGGATACGGTCCAAGTCCAGAACACCGCAGATCTGCAATTTTCACATTAATGTGAAAACGCAGCCGCTCTAAGAGGGCATGAAATATTTATTCAGGCTGTAGATTGGAATGCAGCGAGCTGTGAGCATCAGAATAAATCAAGGAGGCCGTGTTTTCAAGGCTCAACATCCCTGTTTGTTCCTCTTGGCTTACACTATGGCCAGGGTTGTTGATTTAGGATGTCGTATAGCTGCTGGAATATGCCAGACTAAAAACAGTAACAGTGTTTGTCCCTTTCCACTGTGGACCAAACCTGGTTGAAGTGTCACTTTCTACCAGCTTTGGGCCAGTTATCCAGTTATATATCGTGATATATGGGGTCACCCTTGGGCTCTGGCAAAGCAATGCTTGTCTAGGATTGTGTGTCCGAGCTCTGTCCCCCTGCCTCACCTTTCCACTCTCAGTCACGTCAAAGTCCAATTTATTTCTGTAGCATTTTTTAAAATGGAGAATTGTCTCAAAGCTTTAATTTTATCTTATATTCTAATATCTAAGGCCAATGCCAAATTGAGCAAGCCTAGGGCAACAGTGGCAAGGAAAACCACCTAAATATTACAAGGAAGAAACCTTGGGAAGACTCAAAAAGGGACCCAAACTCCTTGGGCGGCTTAGATGATATACGTAAGGATTAAACTACGTTATCTAATTAGATAACTATATAGAGAGAACATATTTAAGATTATAAAAATTAATACTAACAATAGTGAAAATAAATAAAGAATATTGGATGTGCATATAGGCATTATTTAGTCCGGTACACAGAGTCGCTGTAGGATCTTGTGTCCTTGGCGAGAAGTTTTAGTGGCATGGCATGCTCAGTCAACCGGAGGAGGGGGAGAGTTACTGCCCACTGTAGTCTGAGGAACTGTTTGCTGCAGAGTGATGGAAGAACAGCTTGGGTGGAGCGTCAGTGATTCAGAGGTCCTCGCAGTCTGTGAACCAGGGCTGCCCTTGCATGACTGTTGCAGTTAAGTGACTGGATGGAAATGTAAGCCATGTGGACATCAGAAAAAATGAAAGAAGCACTGAACCTGTGTCTCCTGGGCCTAACATCTATGATTCATCCCCACGGCTCTTCACCCAAAGGCAGGGAGTGTTAAAGTGCACTGCACGACTTGAGCCGTAGCACAGCGGTGTGCGTTTCATCAACCGCCAGTTTGTAAAGCCATGTATGGTAAATGTTAGTAGCAGCTCTCTCCACTTTATTGCCAGGAAAAGATTGCAGGAGCTCCTAATATGATGTTGACTCATCCCGCTGCAATGTCAGCACCATGGTTGTTCATTTCACCCGCGGTCAACCCTTTGTATGTGAGGTAGTCAATTAATCTTGCAACGCTTCTGTGTCTGAAATTTCACCTGTGCTACACAATGCCTTTCTGCCAGCAGTCGGTTCTAGATCATACCAATGCATACTCATCACACAGTACGAGTGAGAATGTGTGTACAAACACCCATGCTCTCTGAGGAGCCCCCTGCCGTCCATGCCACACCATGGACCCTGCCGCTAGCATGGGCAGGGGACAGGCCTGAGCTCATAAATGCTCTCAAATGCCAGTTCCTGAGCCATTTTGGGTACTGATAAAGAACGAGCATCCTGCATTTCAGGAGGGGGGCACGCCATAACAGGAGCACACTGCGATTTGGAACTGGGCCTAACTAGAGCGCTGGGAGAAAGAGATATGAGAGAGAGAGTAATAAAGACTTCATATGGACAGAGAGGGAAAGTATAGAGACAAAGCCAGGAAATAATAACGTGCTCCGGACTGGCATGAATCCATGTATTAAATAGCCATTGTATATTATTATATATGAAGAAGCATGAAAAGTATTCTATATGGTGCAACATAGTACACTACTAAAACAAGTCTGGGAGGGTGATCTCCATCATTGTTCCATTGGCTTGAGATGTTTTGGCCATACAATAGAACGGTGGCTCCCAGATTGGGGAGCTATTGCAGGAGAGGAGAATGAAGTGAATGAGGCACTGCATTTAATTGAGATGAAAGATGTCATATTTGCAGAGCAAAGGTTCAGGCTTTTGTTTTTTTCTGTTTTAGTTTTAGCCTTTTAACTCGTCTCTACAAAATACTGTGGGTACATGTGGGTTTGTTTCTTCGCCAAGCTGCTGCTGTTGGTCCCTTAAACTTCTCATCAGCTGTAAGGTGCTCTGGACAAAAGGGGTCTGTCAAATGCTATTAAATGTCTTTTATTCTAGGTCATTAGACATTTATTTGTGAGAGCAGGTTGTTTGTGTTGACAGACCATGTTGGAAAATGACTAAACTGGTAATCAGTCCAAACACAAGATAGTTAGTTGTTTGAACACCAATAAAGTTGATTGACTCTATTTTCGTATCCAAATACATAGTCATATGACCTTCTGCTGGTGTCTCAAATAACTTTGAGGTACTGCCACTTTACTATCATTTCTCTATACGACAGCGTTTTTCTTGCATTGCTTCCTGATGCTGCAATTTAGGTTTGGCTCGGATATCCATTCTGATGTGCCCTGAAGCTTTTGCTCTCTTTTTGAGAGAGATTTTGGGGCTTTGTTTTATTGCTGACTTTCTACCATATCAGTCTGAGCTTCAGCCTCTGATATCATGTTTGTTCCACGACTGGAATTTGGCCTATTTCAGACAAAACTGAATTTACTGATGTATGGGAACGATGGTGAGATTGGAAGGCTCTTTGCAAGGTTCATGCAGCAATAATTCAGCCAAAATGCAGATGGAAAAACAGCAAAGGATAATGAAGCTAGCAAGTAAGGGAAAGTAATGATTACCAGTTTACCGTGGGCCAAACTGCATGCGTAAATCCCCCTCATCACCACACACACTGTACTTGTTCTTAAGTCTTTAAGCACTAAAATTATACCACCATCAGTGGGCAGAACAGAAAATTAGTACATCTTCTATACAGTAATTTGGAGCTTACACAATAATTTCTCCTCTCATCTGTCTCTCATTGTATGACACAGAGGAACTCAAGTATCTCTGGATCAAGAGGGGTCTACCAGGTGTCCGATCGGCGGTCCTCTCCCAGCACTGGGTGAGTGTCTTTTAGACTTAAATACAGTTGGGATTCTCATACTAAGTACAGATCCATACTCTTCATGAACTTCAACACTAACCCTAACCTTCACATTTTTACCTTTTGTCTTGGAGAGGTAAGCCTGCTTATGCTTCATTAGAAATACTTTAGAAATGTGTTTGAAAGAAATTACAGAAAGCCTGTAGTTTGATTGTCAGATGGATACCAGGAACACAGAATAAAAAGACGGACACCCGAAGAAACACAGACTGTATTTGAAATCTAGGTTATTAGAAACACAGGCTCTATTGGAAACACAAATTACTAGAAACACAGGCTTTATTAGAAACACCGACTCTGTTAGGAACAAAAGACTGATAGAACCATAGAGGCTGACACAGCAGGAAGCATAAACTCTGTTAGAAACACAGACTGTATTAGAAACACGGATTATTAGAAACACAGGATCTATTTAGAAACAGACTATATTAGAAACATGGCTAAACACAAATTCTGTTAGGAACACATTAAAAACGCCCTGTTAAAAACACAGGCTCTATTCAAAACACAGATTTTATTAGAAACACAGATTATTAAAAACACAGACTCCATTAGAAACACAGATTATTAGAAACAAAGCCTATTAAGAACGCTGGGGTCTATTAGAAAACACAGACTTCCGTAGAAACGCAGTAATATTAGAAAAACGCTGAGTCTATTAGAAAACAGACTCCATTGGTAACAGAGAATTTATTAGAACACACGATTATTAGAACACAAGACTCCATTAGAAACGCAGACTCTATAGAAACACAGGACTTTATTAGAAACGCAGAATATTAGAAAACACAGATTATAAAAGAACCCAGCGCTATTAGAAACACAGACTCCATTAGAAACCAGAATATTGAAAACGCTGAGTCTATTAGAAACACAGACTCCATTAGAAACACAGAATATTAGAAACGCTGAGTCTATTATAAATCATCACAGACTCCATTGGTAACAGAGAATTTATTAGAACAAACAGATTATTATTAGAAACACAGACTAGCATTAGAAAACCCAGTATTTATTAGAAACACAGATTATTAGAAACACAGACTTTATTAGAAACACAGAATATTAGAAACGCTGAGTCTATTAGAATCACAGACTCCATTGGTAACAGAGAATTTATTAGAAACACAGATTATTAGAAACACAGACTCCATTAGAAACACAGATTATTAGAAACACAGACTCCATTAGAAACACAGATTATTAGAAACACAGATTATTAGAAACACAGACTTTATTAGAAACACAGAATATTAGAAACGCTGAGTCTATTAGAAACACAGACTCCATTGGTAACAGAGAATTTATTAGAAACACAGACTTTATTAGAAACACAGATTATTAGAAACACAGACTCTATTAGAAACACAGATTATTAGAAACACAGACTCTATTAGAAACACAGATTATTAGTTACACAGACTCTATTAGAAACACAGACTCTGTTAGAATCACAGACTCCATTTGAAACACAGACGCTGTTAGAAACACAGAGTATTAGAAACTCAGACTATAATAGAAACACCAGCTGTATTTGAAACACAGAAACACAGACTTTAGTAGAAACACAGATTCTATTTAGAAACTCCGGCTCTATTAGAAACACAGACTTGAGTAGAAACACAGACTTGACTAGAAACACAGACTCTATTAGAAACCCATTCTGTGTTAGTAACCCAGGCTCTATCAGAAACACAGACTTTATTAAAGGCTGTATTTGAAACAGATTATTAGACTCTATTAGAAACATGGCTAAACAGCAGTTCTATTAGAACACGCTATAAAAAAACACAGGTTCTATTAGAAACACAGATTCAGACTATGACTTGACTGGAAGCCCAGACACCAGAAACAACAATCCCATAGAAAAAAAATCCAGAAACTCAAATCCAAACACAGGCTCCATTAGAGCTGCGCTCTTCATTAGAAACACACTTACAATGTGAATGTTTTAGTGAGATTTTTTGCTGTACTTTTATTGTATTATATAATAAATTCACCCCCCTTGAACATCATGTTTTGGAGTGTTAGCATTTGAAACTGAAATGCACGTAAATTGGGTTGTTTACCATCTGACTTTCACATTTTTAGCACCTTTATGTGAAAAATATTTATTAGTGAAACACAAAGGTTAATTAGACAAAAATTCATTGCATAAACCCACCCGGGCCAATACATGCTTACACTCCATGGACTTTAAGGAAATTTTCTTAAGCTAAAATGCTGCTTTTTATTTTTACTGTGCTGCACAAGATATTGATTTAAAGAAATATATTTTGTACATCTTTTGTACATATTTGTGCTAACTCTGCTGAACTGAGCACAGTGCTTGAATGAAATGAAGTTAGTAGATCCTGTGCATTTCTTAGCAGGACCTCTGTTATAACATCAGCACTACTGGCTCCAAAATCATGAAATCACCTTGTTAGGAAGGGGGGCTATTGAATAGCACTGTAATTGCCACATTAGCGGTGCGCTGACGCTGCCCGCCAGGAGTGAGTTATTTGCTCTGGAGGCTCCCGGAGGGGATTTATCTTCTGACTGGCAACTCGTGGGACTGTGGAGCTTCTGTTTGGAGACATGGTGAGTGTTTTTACAGTCCTGCAGTGGCAAGCCATGCATCATATCCACAGTGATAACTGCAGAGAGCTGACAGGAGCGCTCCGTGTGCACGAAAGAGAAGAAAGAGGGCGTTACAGAGCGTATTCACATGTCGTTTGCAAGTTGCCATGGCACCCGGTGGATCCTCTGTAATATCTATGGGTGGGCGGTTCATCTGCAGTGAAGGTGTCACAGCACGTACGGCTCAAAATCCGCACCACGGATCTGAGCGCGGCTATGGGTCGCAGCGTCTGGCTGGAAAGCCCAGTGGAAATTCAGCCCTCACTGTGCAGGAAGAACATTCTTTTCCCATAATCCTCTGCAGCAGCCTCAAGTATCCTGTAACTCTTCGGGCCTATCTGAGAGCTGCCAATATGTGGATTTAAATGGTAGGGTTTGGGTGGGAAACATCCGTCGAGAGTCCTTTCAAGAGTCCAGCTGAAGGAAAACGCCTCGATTCAGCTTTCAGTTAAAAAATCTTATGAGCAAGCAGATGCGATGCCAGCTGAAAGAGGAACAGCATGACTGTCAAAAACAATATTTGATACAATATTCCAAATCACACACAGTTTATAGGCAAAATATTCAAATAGGCAAGTAGCCCCAAAATCAAGGACACTTGCTCTCATTTTTATGGTTTATTAGCCTAACCCTTGCTCTAATGCAAATGAATGGGATGATTTGAAATAAAGGTATGTGGCGTTTAACGTCCGTTTGCTTTGTGCTTTTGTCTTAAGTATTTTAATAGTAAAATCTGTCCTACATACAATGGAATCCTCGGAATTCAAAGGTCTCTTCACTCGAACAGTTCAGATGTCAAACGGCCCTTGAAAAAAATTTGGGCCCCAAATTTGAACAAAAATTCCAACTTCCCACATCAGCATCCTAAATAGAACAGCCGATGGTGTGATCTTCCAAGCACGACGCACATAATCCAGTCCAATTGGTTCCGATAATGCACCGATAAGGTATGTCAATCACCATAAAACCCAGAAGAAGAAGAACAAGGGTGCGATCATTAGCCATATTATGCGTATTCACTCACATTCATTCATTCACTTTCTTATTCGCTTGATCCTGGACAGGGTTGCGGGAGAGTCGGTGCCCCCAATTTATGTATATTATATGATATTATTTTCTTATTATATTATGTATATTTATAATATTCTGTCCCAGTGATAAGACATGCCGAAACTGCATTCACCTCAGCGGCTATAAAGTTTCACTCATTTCATGTCTTTAGTGATTATTATTGTTTTATTATATTGCTTTGCAGTATTCATGCTTTTAGTCATACATGTACATACGAATATTGGAGTCAGAAACAATCATTTGAGGGTCGGGAACATATTAATTCTATTAACATGACTTGTTAAGGGGAAATTTGATTCTGACTTCGAACAAATCATCTGGAACCAACCAAGTTTGAATTCCAAGGTTCCATTTATTCACGTCTGGCAACCGAGGTAGAAAACTAGTACGAGCGAACCCTTGTGACAGAAAAGAGAATTGCAGTCTTGAAAAGGTCAAAAAAAAAAAAAAAATCATGGCAACGTTCCACTTGATAAGAATTACTGTATTGTACAGTTCTGTACTCATTTTAATATTGTGTTTTAATTAGTATTATTGATTAAAACCAAACATTATGTGCGACATATCTAAACTACTATGTGACTATGGAAATGTCTGTTCATCGTATGTCTCTGAGTCCTGGTTACAGAACGTAATGCGAACAATAAAGCCCGATTTTACTTTGCCAGGCATGTTAAAAGATCAGTGTAAAACCCACCGGCTGGTAGTCGGGACGTAACGGAGATTCTGCTCCAGAGGTCCCACTGTGTTGGTATGGAATTTGCATGTTCTTCTGCTAGTTTTCTCCAGGTACACCAGTTTCATTTCACAATACAGAGACACGCATCAGGTCAATTGCCGTCACAGTGTGCTGGACTGAGACCCTGTCTAGGTCCGGCTGTGCATTAGGGCCCTGAATCAGATTGTGTGTATGGCACTGAGTGAATGACTGAGACTGAGTTATGTCCTTAGCAGTTCAGGTGTTGGGTTGTGGACCAGAAGGTCTATGGTTCAGATTCCACCAGCCAAGCTGCCACTTTTGGGTCCCCGAGCAAGACCCTTAAACTACAATTGCCTGGATTGCAAGACTGTACCAGTTGTAAGTCGTTCTGGATAAGAGCTTCTGCTGAATGACTAAATATTAACCTACATACCGAACAAACATTTTGGCTATAAATGTCACATATTTTGTGGTTAATGTGAGCTGTCTAGTGCCATCTCTGAGATTTAGATTCTTACCCCAATGTCTGGAATAACCATCTGGAGCTGCAGCTCTGGGTTATAATTTGAAGCTCAGAGACCATGGAAAATGATTGTGGTCAGCTCAAATTGTCATAACAGGCCTCACTTATTGCTTAGCTAGATCATATTGAGCTTAGTTTGCTGCTGGATTCCCATAGCCTGAGGATGGTCGTGGCTTGACTGTAAAGCTGGGTCAAGACAAATATAAGTAATATTGTGAGGTCAGTTAACCACAGTAGCTTTGGTTAAGTTCAGTTAAGCAGAAAACTCATCCAGGACTTCAGGCTTTGTTAAACTGCACTGTGAGACATACTCATCCTGCTGCTTTGTTCAAGATACCAACCAGTATGGTATACTGGTGAAACCTGTGCCATGTGCTGGCACTACCTTCGAAATAGCACTCTGTGTTTATGTTTGCTCTCGTGGCCTCTTTTCCCGACCTGAACGCGCATAGCTTGTGTGTCTAAACCATCAGTGGTGATTTACTAGCTAGCTAGTGATGGTGTTTTGTAACTGCGTATCTAAACCAAACGGATTTTACCGTCTCTCACTAAATTTAGGGCATCCGGCCGGTCAAAGTCAGCGTCCCAGGGCTCGGTGGCAGGCTACGACAGTGACAGTGTGGAGATGCAGGCACTAGAGGGCAGTCTGGAGGCTCAGTACTACCACGGCCAGTGTCGCCCGGGAGAAGCGTCGGCCTACGACCGCCGAAATTGGGGTCTCCGCAAGCAGGCCATCCAGAACTGGCAAAGGCGGCCGTACCGCAACAGCACAGAGGGTGAGGAGGGCGACGTGTCCGACGTGGCCTCGCGCACCACCGAGTCCGAAGCGGACCTGTGGGAGCAGGAGAGGAGGGCAGAGTGCCAGCAGCATTGCGCCCATCGTAGCGGATATCGACTGGGTTCAGGTAAGGAAGACATGCCAGGGATGAGTATTTATAAAACTTTAGATTGCTTTTTAATTATGTGCATTGAAAATTGCATTATTATGTAACTGTATTAATAAGTATTTTATTCTTTACAGTGAGATAATTAACAAAAATCTTGTCATTTGAACACAATTGCCACGATCGCGATTATTTCCCGCGATCTCACTTTCGTTCTAGATCAGTGAATCGTGATTTATTTTTGATTCCATGAGAAATGTAATTGCGGTGGAAAAAAATGATTGGCGGTTCATTCAGTGTTTACGGCTCTCTGGCGCCACCGTGTGTAGTGTAGCTGTCATGCCACGGATTCTAAAGCGTTCACTAATTTCTCGAATGTCTTTAATGGTCGTTTATTGTAATTCAATGACTATTACCACAAAACGAAAAGGGAAAACATGCCAGGAAATGTTTCAAATGTGTGGCTGTATAATTATAAGTTACAAGTTAAAGTTAAACCCCCCCAAAAAAATTATCAAAGATTTGTTTTGTTACTTCTTTATTTTTCCCACTGTTCTCACCAGGTCGGTCTGAAGTCGGCTACAAGCCCTGTCGCCACGAGAAGAGCCCTTCCAAAATCAGTGAGGTGATCAGTCCTGAGGTGCTGAAGATGAGGGCAGCACTCTTCTGTATCTTCACTTACCTGGACACCAAGACCCTGCTACGGGCAGCTGAGGTGTGTCGGGACTGGAGGTTTGTGGCCCGTCACCCAGCTGTCTGGACGAGAGTGCTGCTGGAGAATGCACGCATCTCCTCAAAGGTTCCTGCTCTCTGCTAAACGTGCTATATCGAGCTGGGATGGAGGAATCAGTGGGTGGATGGATGGACGTTGAGATGTTGGGCTGGATAGAGGGAGGGAGGGGAAAATGTATTTAGAACGTAGATGGACGGAGAGAAAATCAGAAAAAAGTGAATTGTTTTTTTTCCAAAGCTGTAGATAGACATCTTAGTGAATGGATGGTTAAATGTTTGGATGGTGAGGTGTGGGACTGTGGTAGCCTAGCGGATAAGGTACTGGACTATGGACCAAAAGGTCCAGGGTTCAAATCCCACCTCTGCCAAGCTGCCACTGTTGGGTCCTTGAGCAAGACCCTTAACCCACAATTGCTTGGATTGTAAGACTGTATAAATTGTAAGTCGCTCTGGATAATGGTGTCTGATAAATGCTGTAAATGTAAATGGATGAGTGGGTTATGTCAAAGTGTGGGTGGGTGGATGGATAGATGAACTGGTCAATGGTTGGGCATGCTGTTTTTGGTTAATGACTGTATGTTTTGGGAAGATGGATGGATGTAGAGGACAGGTACGTGCATACACAGGGATATATATACATATACATAGATGGATGGGGTGGGTTAATAGGTGATTATGGGTTGACGAATGGATGGATGAGTTAATTTAGTCATTTAGAAAGGTGGCTCCATTTTTGGATAATTGGTAGATGGATAAGTCATGGAGTCAATGTTGGTTAGACGGATGAATCGATGGGTGTTTGATTGTGGGATCGATGGGTTTGAATGGGTGAGAATGAATGAATAGTTGGAGCAATGGTTGGTTGGTTGGATGGAATAGGTAGGTGGTGGTAATGAGGGGAGTGCGTATGGTGTACACTCATTTGATCAGTTTTATCTTTGTATGTCTGCAGTTCTTGAGCACGCTCTCTCAGTGGTGTACACAGACACACTCGCTGATCCTGCAGAACCTCAAACCCAGACAGAGAGGGAAGAAGGAAACCAAAGAGGAGTATTTAAAGAGCACACGGTACCAGCTCTGTCTGATAATTCCTCCTCATAGTGAAGTCCTTCCTGTGTGTCATTATTTTTCTTCGTGGTGTGTTGTGTCTATTAGTGGGTGTCTGGAGGAGGGTTTGGAGGCTTTACTGAAAGCCACGGGAGGAAATCTGCTCATACTGAAGGTGTCTCACTGTCCTAACCTGCTGACCGACCGCTCCCTGTGGCTGGCCAGCTGCTACTGCCGAGCTCTTCAGGCTGTAACCTACCGGTAAGTACAACAGGGGGCGCCGCTGTGTGCTTAATTTTACACACTAACACTAGAGCGATGGCTTTGCAAAAACTTGGTTCATTATATTATTAAATAAATGTGTGTGTGTGTGTGTGTGTGCTTCAGGAGTGCCACAGATCCTGTGGGCCAAGAGGTGATCTGGGCATTGGGGGCAGGCTGCAGAGACATCATCTCTCTCCAGGTGGCGCCGTTACATCCCTGGTATGACACAGCACCCTGCAGTTTAAAGGCATAGTTAGGCCAAAAATCAAGCTTATGCAGTGTTCCCTTATAGTGAATGCGAAACTAAAAAGGGTGTCCATGACAACTACAGTGGTGCTTGAAAGTTTGTGAACCCTTTAGAATTTCCGCCTAAACGTCATCAGATTTTATCACAAGTCGGGTAGACCGAAAGAACCCGGTTAAACAACTGTGATCAAGTGTCTGTCCAGGCCATATACTCTAATCTGATCTAATTCTAAAGAGAGGGATAAGACCTAAAACGTGGGTGCCTTTCTGTTCTTGTCAGATGTATTAGTTATGTTAATAATTATCTGTGTTACAGTCAACAACCTGCCCGCTTCAGTAACCGATGTCTGCAGACGATTGGCCGGTGCTGGCCACACCTACGAGCTTTGGGAGTGGGTGGAGCTGGATGTGGTATACAGGGATTGGCCTCACTGGGTAAGTGACTGGAATTCCAGAAACTACCTTTAAGTGTTTGAATTCTCTGAACAGGTATTTAGGTGTTTAAATGTAGAAAAATGAAAAAAAAATATCCTGCATTTTCTTAACTGTTTAATCCTAATTCGTTTCGGGGGAAAGCCGGTGCCTAGCTGGTAGCACAGGGCACAAGGCAGGAACAACCCTAGACAGGGTGCCAAACCAGGACAGCATGACAGCACAGTTTGGCGGCTGTAGATGGTGTTCTGACAATTAATCCAATTTTAGCAGACGCTCTTATCCAGAGTGACTTACGACTGATACAATCTCACAATTGCGGATCTTGCTCCGAGGCCCAGCGTTGGCAGCTTGGCAGTGCTGGGGCATGGTTCAGTACTTTCACTGCCGTACCACTACGATCCCAGCTATGTGATTATGTACTCCACTTCCCTCTTTACACTTAGTAATACCAAATTTCGGTTCGTTTACTGTGACCTTACGTGGTTGTGCCGCCCAGCATGTCACATGCACACGAGAGGGGTGTAGCACAGTACAAAAATACCAGTATCAAGTCAGTCTCCACATACCACGCAGTTAGATTGTCTCTGAAATGTGCTGTTCTCTTATTGCATTTCTTATAAATCTGGTCAGTTAAGACACAGTTTTTGTTTATGGTTCAGAGATCCTTAAAAAATTCCTTTTACATGTATTTTTACATTATAGTCTTGAACTATACTAATTTACATTTACAGCATTTAGCAGACGCCCTTATCCAGAGCGACTTACAATCTTACAAACCAAGCAATTGTGGGTTAAGGGTCTTGCTCAAGGACGCAACAGTGGCAGCCTGGCAGAGGTGGGATTTACACCCTGGACTTTCTGGTCCATAGTCCAATACCTTAACCACTAGGCTACCACAGTCCATGGTGACCTTGTTGATTTTAAATGTACTGAATTTGTTACATGCTTTGATTAATCAACTGAAATACTCATTTAATAATGTTAATGAATGAAAGTTTGGCCTCCCTAAAGTTGAACATGTCCATGCCCATGTCCTCTAAGTTATGACATGGCCAGTTTCCCAGTCTCTCAACGGACTCGGCCACATAAACAACCATTACAGGTCAGCAAGTAGCAGGATCATTTAGTAAGCATGCATATGTCCTATATCCATCCACCACCCTTGCCAACACGTAGATCAATCAACAGGTAGATAAAGCCTCATCCAAACCGTGTCTGTGGACCGACCCAAGGCACCAACGGGACATACTTCTGAGCCTCTTTGGTGTTGGACTCTAAATTGTGTTGTGGTGTTTTGCAGGTTTTCTTCCCTCTCTTTTTTTCTTTCTCTCTGCACCAAGTAACCAACGCTCTGTGTGTTACAGCGAGGAACTGCATGAGGCTGCAGGTGCTGGAGCTTGACCATGTCAGTGAGATTAATCAGGAGGTGGCGGCTGAGGTGTGCAGAGAGGGTCTGAAGGGATTGGAGATGCTGGTGCTCACTTCGACTCCTGTCACTCCAAAAGCGCTGCTTCATTTTAACAGTAAGTCCATACGGCCTCTATATGAATCACTGATCACAATGCAAAGGCTATTTCAACGTGTTTTTGAGGGTTCTGACGTTGATTATGATTACAAAAGGTATGGTGGTTTTCTAAAATGGATTGCTTTTTTGTTTCCTTTAAAAGCCAGCTGCTATCCAACCTCCAGGCGTGATAATGATGTTCCTCCTCTGTCCTCCACTCCGTAGGTGTGTGTCGTAACCTGAAGTCCATCGTCGTACAGATAGGTATTGAAGACTACTTTGAAGACCCCAACAGCCCAGAGGCCAGAAAGCTCTTTGACGAGATGGTGAACAAACTCCAGGTACGAGTACTCCAGGACGAATCGACACGAGGCCCAAACGTTTCCTACTTTGGCTAAGATGAAATGGAGGTTCTCGGAGGCTTCCTTGGGAACATTTCTTCTTGAAGCGTACATCTACATGCTCTCTGCAAAGCATAGTTGTAGATAATACCACTGCGCATTCCTAGCAAACAGGAGCGTCCATCTCCCGCAGAACTCCTCTGCGCTCGATGTGGGGGAAAGCACATTTCAAACCGAATTAAAGAAAGTGAACCGCCTGCGCTAAGACACTTGAGGCAATATTTCCCATCTGTGTTCTCCTCCTACCACCAATCTAAAATTAACCAGTCAAAGCTGCGCTTGAGTCAGAGCCTGGCTTTGGGCTTTCCTGCCTTCGTTTGGCACAGCGATTAGTCAGCGACCGTAGGAGAGCCCTGCTGCCGCAACCCCGCTGAATCAGGGGTTGAGTGAAGGAGAATCAACGCGTTTGCTTGCTGCTTGAATTTCAGGGAGGTTTTTAAGGTTGGCTGAGTAGACTTGAACAAAGAGATGCAATTAGATCACATCTATGTGAAATGACATTCACTTTCTTAAGACTAAAGTGTGAGTCAGCTGTGAGGCCATCTGTCTCATACGCCTGGTGCCGTCTTCTGAGCCCGACCATAGAGTGCAAAAGGGTTCTCTTCTTACTGTGAGTAGAAGGGTTATTTAGAGATCCATCGATCCGATAATCATTAATCAAATGAGCAGAGGTGAAAGTAGCCTCGAACTGTCCGATAACGCAGGCTGCTAAAAGATCCAGTACCGGAAAGAGGGGAGCGTAGCTGCCACGTGCAAAACAAGTCATGGTCGGGCTTTCAGCAAGGAAACACATCTACTTTTCGTCATCACCTTATCAATTGCTAAGTTATTTCGAATTGCTCCTGAACCGTCCGTGCTGTGTTTTCATCCATGCCGGATGGTTCCCAGCTGCCATTCATTACTGTAAGTACTTCCCATGCAGCTGACTGATATCCCGTGTTTCGGGGTTTTGGCAGGCAGACGTTTGTTGCAGTATCTCCCCAATACAAAGTGTAGTAGATTTTGTTGTGATATTTCATGATATTCTGTTTTATTCCAACAACTAGGAAGCCTTTTATAAACAACAGACTACAAAGTATCAGGCTGCACACTCCATAAGCAACTGAGTGGCTCAGGCAGGGTTGCCAGATCCTGCGTGAGTAATAGACCAGGTCTATGGAAACAAACCCAAAAGTAAAAAAAATTGCTCAAAAAACCAAAACAAGGCCACAGTAGGCCTACCTTGTGAGAGTAACCACTTGATCAGTTAAAGTGAAATAATAATAATAACAACAACAACAGTAATAATGTATATTATATTTTATAACTTTAGATGTTGAATAAAACCAACTTGCAGGAATATTGGAGAGACCGAGAAAGAGAGAAGCCCAAATAAGCAACTACACTTTACAGACAAGCCCTAAAAACCTGGAACTACCAGGGACTTTATAGAAAAATAAATCCAAAGTCGCTTAGCCCTTTGTCGAAGAATGACAAGAACACACAAAAAGAATAATGCATAGAATAATTATTCAGATGTTTTAAGAGCAAAGTCGGAAATGCTGAAAATGTGCACAATCACACACAAAGAGCTTAAAATTGCATTTTTCAAAGCCATTTATTTTCATTCATTCGCCTAAAGAATTAGCCTAATTAACAACACAATCTACAAGTGACACGTTGCAAAAGGTGATAGAATATTTACACTGGCATCGCACAATTGATACGATCTATTTGCACAATAAAGATGAATGCAGTCTGTAATTTATTACAAATGTTCCACTGGCATGTTTGTTACTTTCAGTGAGAGCAGCACCGACTGGTTCAATCTCAAATTACTTTTAATCGGACACGGAGCGCACCAAGTAGCCTAGGTAACCTTTAACTCAAGCACATGCAGGGAGCAGAAAGTTGTTTGAGATAAAACCTTAACTCCGCCATAACTAATGAGCAGCAAATCGTTTGAGGTAGAGCCTAATTTCAACAACAATGTTTATGAATACTCAAAGAAATGGCTATAGCAGTGATTATTTTCAGTTTTGTTGGGTGGGCAGATGAATGAAGCCCACCCATATTTTGTTGGCATGTACCCCAATAAAAGCCTAAGCGACGCGCTGTAACTTTAATTACTCCAATGATTAAATAATTATGAAAAATAATCCTCTAGACTACCACAACAAGAGAGATCCATCATCCAAGCATAACGCTGTAATTCCTTTTATAGCAGCCTTGGTTTCAAAAGCATATTTCCAAACTTGCTGTATCGTTGAATAGGTCACATGGCAAACTAATGGGCATGAGAACTTGAGCTTTGCACAACTCAAGCAAAATCAAGAAATGAAGAGGCACAAATACATGAGTTGCTTTTGAGTGTACCAATGTCAGTTGCAGAGGCCTTCATGAGTCACCCGGAATTTTTGAAGGAATTCTTGTGTAAGAAGCCTTGATATGTTTTACCCTTATGGAATGCTTCATGCGTAAAAGACAACACAAAGCATCAATGATTTAAGGGTTGGATATGATTGATTGGTTGATTGGGTTGTATAACCTCTACTGTGTCCATTTAGGCTTTGAAGAAGAGGCCTGGTTTTTCCAAAATCCTGCACGTGAAGGCCGATGGTCTGTGCTAACCCCGTCTACCGCAGGAACTGTACAAAGGGTCGTAATACACGCCAGTCCCCCTCATGGAATGAGCCGAATCTCCATTTTCAATCTCCGCTACGCTGTCACTCGCAAACGGGAAACTTCAAACCGCAGTCAAGGTTCAAGGTTTGGAATATTTTCAGAGGAGCACTGCGATCTTTTTAGACTCCCAGCGATACAAGCGAATGCAGATTCCGATCTTGGAAACGTGGAGTTTCAGCAGATTTGTCATGTTCAGTGACTTTGCCAAACATATTGTAAGAGCGTCTGAAATTTCAGAGGTCTTTGTCTTCATAGCACAGAGCGGCGACCTGGAGTGGCCTCTACTTCCAGCCAAGGAAAATGAAGATTTTCATGCTGGTGAACCCTGGAACAGCACATGTGTAAAATATTTACTTACAGAAAAAGGAGCGTATTGGGTGCGTGGTGCGGTTTTGTTTCCCAGTATTTTACAGGGCGCCCCATAAAACCGATCATATCTATTAGGACACAGCTGGAGCATCAGAGAAAACATTTCATTGACCTACAGTCATCAGAATAGACATCTGTCATCCATCTACAGTCATTCAGGTGTCTTTGCCAAAGGAACGGTTCGCTGAAATTTTTTTTCAGAGCGGTTGAGATGATTCTCTTGCTTA
Organism: Ancistrus triradiatus; assembly: GCA_025084515.1. Taxonomy (NCBI): domain Eukaryota; kingdom Metazoa; phylum Chordata; class Actinopteri; order Siluriformes; family Loricariidae; genus Ancistrus; species Ancistrus triradiatus. The sequence continues at coordinate 19,695 of JAJAGP010000551.1, read as the reverse complement.
ATTTTGGAGCTACGAGGTTTTACCAACAAGTTCAAGCTAAATTTATTTATTTAGCACTTTAAGGATGAAAGTTGAGAAAGTCCTTCTGAACTGAACTTCATAAAAGCTTTGAGAGTTATGTTTCTGTAAATACTTTGCTAAATCTTCCACTTTAGTGTCCATATTTAGTTGTTTTTTTTAATATGCCCTATTGCACAGAAGCGTAGGGCTCATAATGCTCTCATGGTCTCCCAATAATGGATATACAGTAAGGCTGCCATTCTAATGAAAAGCCAACTTAATCCGTGAATTGGTTTCTCGTAGACCTTACAAAGTTTTTCCACCCTATTGTCATCCTTTGCATGAAAGCTACTTAAAAACAGTCAACATTCAAGTGTCAGGACGGAAGTGCTGCTACATCTTGAATCACATCAGCTTGAGAGGTGGATGCAGCTGGAGGCATTTATTTATTAATTTATTTATTTAGCGACTTCCATTAATAGGTAGCTTGTAGCTCCAAAGCAAAACTAGAAGCAGACGTCTTCACTGATCGGCTGTATCTGAAGAAACGTTTTTGGCTGAACCGTTCCTTTAATGGCTGTTAAGGCCGGGGTCATATGCACTGTCAACCACGAGCATGTACGCGAGGCAGCCTCCGGTCATGCCCTGCATTTGTTTGGTGTGTAACATTCGGCATGTTGTGTACGTTTACTTGAATTTCCTACAAACTTTCTTTGTTTTATTTGTCAGAGTGACCTCTTATGCACAAATCCAAGTATTTACCTTACTTGCTAAGGTCCTAGAATAGTAAACAATTAGGTGTAGTATTTAAAACAGTGAACTTTCACAACCCTGGAGAAACGCTTCAAAGGAAACCAGAGCCAGTGTGCACTCACAATGCAACATCTCCATACTTACTGAATAGGATGTCAAATGGCGCCATTGTTGGTGCATCGTTCAAAGATCGCTTCACGTTCTGTGAAACAGGTCTCTGACCGAAATGGACGTTGACCGGACATTTACATAGTGACGTGTTTTTAGGCTGCTATAATGCAATTATAAAAGGGCTTTCACAAGAAACCTGGGGCCGCAAAAAACACGAAAGTTTCTTAGGAAAGAAGATCTTCTTAAATGTTTTTTTTCTTAACTTCATTCTTAGGAAAAAAGTTACAAAAGTTTGCTATTCTTCAAATAACATCTTGATAATTGTCTTATTTTTTTTCTTAACTCTCTTCTTAAGAACAATTCTAAGAGTGAGTGGTGTTCTTGAACACATTCCGTTCTTAAATGTTTTCGTAAACTTACGATAGCCTCACACTGATCTTAGGCTGTAAGAGTTGAAGGTAAGCATCAAAATTAAAAATTTTAAACTGTTTAGTTAGAAATGAGGCTTACATCTCCATTTAAATTCTTAACAGCCTTTCGAATGCAGGTCAGCCTTAAAATACAAAAGTTTACATAAGAAAGGTTTATGGCAAAACCGGCTGTTTCTATCACCATCACCTCTACTTCTTCTTCGCTAAGGTTTTTTGAACGCTTGGTTTGAATTTCCTCCGTTTTGCCGTCCTCAGAGAGGATTAAACTATATATAGTACAAATGCAGAATGTCTCTTTGTAAGTATATTGTAAGCTGTAAAATGCAATGTAGTCTACATAAAACAATGAAGAGTTTCTCAAGAAAATCTTAAGAAAATAATAGATAATATTTGAGAACTTCTTACATTGTTTTCGAGAATTGCATTGAAGAACGTTCTTATGAACTTCTTAGTGTTTGTCTTAAGAACCTTCGCAAGTTTTTTCTTAAGAAAGCTTTCGTGAATCCGGCCCCTGATCTACAAATGATACATAATTGTGTCAGAGAGACTGCTGAAAATCGATTGAAACATTACTTTTAGGTGTTCTCTAAGAACAAATATATGTAGTTGTTTTTGTTTGTTTGTTTATTTCCCTAAGACACACTGTATAACCAAAATGCAAACATGTACGAGGGAGTATATCCATAAATAACCATGTCGCTGGCTGCACGCAACCAAGAGGAAATGAGTCTACTTCTTCCAATCCTTATTTCCAGAACAGGCCATGCCATATCAGCTCTGAAACACTTTAGACTTTAGTACAGCGTTGTTCATTTCACGTATCTTCTTGGCAGAGAAATTTACGTCTGTGTGCAAAATAATAATGAAAATAAATTATATTAAAGATATGTGAACAAAATATGACGTACATCATATGTACTGCAGTTAAAATACACACGCCAAACCTTTTTAAATTTCACCAGCTGTTTATGGCGCAACGTCCAGTGTTAAAAGACAGATTTTTATGTCCTATTGCAATCGTTAAGACCTTGGTCATTAAAGCTAACGGACATTGAAAGAACGGTCTTAAACGGCGCTTACCTTGTATGGGTTTCAGTGCTGAATTGCCCTCTAGTGTCCTCTAGTGGGCATAGTAGGTAGGAATTCACTGTAGATTAGTGTCACAGCTGTTGGTCTCATGGGCTGCGCTTTAAAAACGGCCTCACGCTGTCGGTTGAACGTTGGGTTTGGCGATACGGCAATATGGTTCCTTTGAAGTGCCTCCTAATGCAGAGTAGAATCCCGACTTGAAAATACATTCCTGATGTACTCAGTTCAGGACCAGAATGTTCTATATCGGAGTAGCATGTGCTTGTCTGGTTTGTTTTTTTTTATACATTTTTACATTCGTTTTATTTTTATTTTTTACTTAAATCCAGCGTGCCATTATTTTATAGCTTCATTAACATGCCTCCACGGAAACACGGTTCTTTCACTTCATTGCCAGCTGAACTGTGCAACTGCAATTTTGGAGATTACATTTTTCTCACGATCAACCCATAGCAAGGCTGTTTGTGAAAAGACCGAGCATGATGACTGTGTAACCTTTTCATTTTTCATATTATGCGTTTTCACTGATTAGTTCACAGTCATGCCTCAACTCAAGAATCATTTGTCTAAGCCTTCAAAAGCAATGTAACTGGAGAATTGGTTGTTCCAAATTATGGGTACAGGAAGCTTGTAGCTACAAGGTTAGCCTCGGTGCGAATGCTATGTGGCAAGAGTCACATTGAGCGACTGGCCTTAGTTGTTGGAAGTGTCCGTACACTGGGCAGTGGTCTGAAACAAGAACAAGAAATAATTTGATGAAGAACATTCTGTTATTTCCTTCTCCTGTGCTACGCATCATGCAGTGACACCTCAGGACCATTTGCGTTCACGAGGGGGCCTGAAACTCGGAAGCCTTCGGCGAGGTAGAACAACAATATAGGTCATTGGATGAATCCCATTTCAGGGGCTGCATCCTTAGGAGGCTGCATCTGAAGACCGATTGGGTCAGAGCCTAGGCTTTCCCACTTCGAAGGCTCCTTCGTATGCGGCCTTCTTTTCCCTGAAAGCGAAGGATAAATCTGAGGTAACCTAACATATCCCGAGGTGCACTGCACGTGAGGGGAGCTTAGGGACATCGGAACGGTTGGCTGAGGAATATACGTTATTTAAATGTAAGGATTTTTAAACTCGAATAGCTAAATGTTAAAAAGCAAAAGTGCAAGGTTTTTTTGTTTTGTTTTAGGGAGCAAGGAGCAAACGGAGACCTTTATTAAACTGCGGGGGTAAAATGAATGCCAGCGTCTGCGGTGAAGCTTCTCCTCCTCCAATAATTGCAAAACCAAAAAGAGCAGAACTCAAAATTTCTGGCTCCATTTTTATAAAGCTTATAGCTGTTTTGTGATACGGTGCAGATGGGAATAGCCATGAAGACTGAGGTCAGGAACATTGGTTCTGTGATGCAAACTGGAAATCCAAGGCAGAGTAGACCGTCTCATTTCGGTTTGGCCTTCACCGCGGTCTACGCAGCCTTCCAAGGACACGCCCTGCGTTCTTCGAAGGATGCATCCCCTGAAATGGGATTCAGTCATCCAAAAACGTGCACTGTTTGGTTGGAGCAAAACTCTACAGGCACACCAGCCCTTCGAGGACAAGAGTTTAGGCGTGCCGTTTGCACAGTGCTAATTTTGTAGCTGGAAGCTTCCTTTAACCTCACGGCTCTAGAAAGGAACCCTGTTTCAGCCAAGGGTAAAATTTGGGTATATTCATTTTATTGGCTTATACTGAACGGTTTCCAGAAGACTTGGAACGTGGTGATGGGTCGTGACTTTTGAAGTTTGATCATGATTTTGCCAAGCCTCTACAGCTCTGATGCTCCTTCAGACGCAAAAATCGTAAAGATGATATCCACGACTTTTATGCACTCAGTATTCAGTACCTGAGCCAGCCTTTGAGCCCGGATCTATAAGCGCTCTCACGTTGGCCAATCGTTTCCCATAGTGCAGCGTTGTATCTTAATCATCGTCGCTCGAGAAAATATAACGGACCTTCTAGGTGTTGAATTCTCAGTAGCATTGGAGAACGGATTTCCAGTTCACGTGACGCTTCATTCGCTCTCACTTCGGACTCGGTATAGAGGACCTTTTGTTCAAGAAGCCCACGTCTGCGTTTTTGAGTTCCTGACAATCTGTCTGATGAAGACTTTAAAAGCTGTACATATGTTATTTATGACGAACCAATGAATTACATGACTATATCATCGAAAGGTGGAAACCGATCAAAAAAGTAACAGAAGGTAACACTTTTCTTCAATCGTGCATCGTAGGACTGTCGATTTATGTAAGGTATTTAAATGGGTTACTGATTTTATTTAGCTGATTTCTAGAGTCGAACGCCATAACGATTTGCATCGGTAAGCCAAAAAGTGAGCCAGGGCTTATTGTGTAACATCAGAAGCCGATCTCACAGTCATCCAAAGTTTTGGATGTCATTTCTGTCCACAACTTTTAGTGGATATAGCGTATCGGCTCCTACGATATATTAATCATGCGCTGTGTGCGATGTGAGGAATCAAATCTTTGCCGGCTAATGTTTCACCGGAAATGCGTCTTACGACGCAGGCTTCAAGCAAAGCGTTACCAAAGTTCAAAAAAGGTCCTCCACCCTCCAGAGATTTTCATTTTCTTTCCAAAGTTTCTTCGGTGGTGTCCGAGTCGACCACGTGGAATCTCTTTGTAAGAGCGGTGTTGAATTTGCAGTACGCGGTGTACCATAGATGCTTTATATATTGAACGTGTATCAGAGTCCTATAGAGATGGAGAACTATTTAAAAAGAAAGCCTAGAGTTTATTTGATCTATTTATTTCTATAAAAACGTCTATAACGATGGCATGTTTGTGAAGCGTTATACATCATGTTGCCTTTGTAACCGTTTGAATAGAGTTGCTAGACGATTCGATGTCAAAGCTTTACCGCTCATCGCTCATTTTTAGATCGAACAATCCTTGCGCCGTATTGAAGAGGAAAAAAAAAGAAACGCTAATAGTTAAGCAGTGTGTTATTTGATGTCATTTTGGTTCACGTTGAGCTGTTTGCTTTGTGGCTTTGACCTATATTGCACTTTTTTAGAGGTCCGTCCAAGCTCACCGACCACGAGCTCTGCCAGGTTGTAAGCGACCCCTTTTATTTTCAAAAGAGCACAAAATCACGCGATCAAACGTGATCCACAAAAACACAAGCTTCTGTTAGATGAGATCACGCCATAGTCGTTGTACGTAGGAAAACTGTACCTTTATATAGTGTGCCATATAGTGGGCCATTCTTGGTGTTACTGTAGGAACATACGAAACCTGTATTCTATATGTACATTTAATACAATAGTACTTTTGGCGCCCCCTCAGGAATCGCTTTTGGAGAAATCCCCCCAAACACAGAACTGAAATCTACGACCTTGCCCATGTGGAGTGGCTTTGTAGCTCGCCAGAACAAAGAAACAAAGTTCTCACAGTGCACACGCCGTGTGAAAAATGGTCTTTAATTGTCTTTGAGTTGTCATTAATTAACTAGAGGCAAAGAAAAAGTCAATTTCTTGTTCATAAACATCAACAGCTTCGTTTCTCTTCTGCTGTACCGAATCTACAGAAGCCGTGGCCTGCACTGGCTCCACTGGCGTGATCCCACAACTGTTCTAGTGGTATTGGCTGTTTTAAAGTATCAGTTGTCGTGACCTTTTTCTTGTGGCTGTTGCGTAAAGATTCGTCTCCATATAACTCAAAGCAGTGGGTGAGCCGGTGTGATGGCGGTTTTTGTTTCTATTGATTGCACAGCAGATCCCTCAGAAGTGAACCCTAATGTGAAATTCTATTTATGATGAAGTGTGTGTGTGTGTGTGTGTGTGTGTGTGTGTGTGTGTGTGTGTGTGTGTGTGTGTGTGTGTGTGTGTGTGTGTGTGTGTGTGTGAGAGAGAGAGAGAGAGAGAGAGAGAGAGAGAGAGAGAGAGAGAGAGAGAGAGAGAGAGAGCGAGAGATCTTCCCATGAACAGACATTGTGGATTTGCACAGCCCTGCCTGGACTGCTATACAACACACACTGTATAGATCAATCTAAACAGCTTTAAGGACAGTTACCTATTGTTTTATATTCTTTAACATGATTGTTGTACATGTCCATATATTCTTCCTGGTTCTGTACTTTTTTAAAACTTGAAACTCACTTGCAACTGAATTCCAAGGGCAGCTCGATCAGGAAGGGGTTCAAATGTGCCATTATATAATGTACATCAAAACTACAACAGAAAAGAGAGAAACTAAATCAAGACAGTCAGATGTTTTTTTGCTGATTGGCAGATTTGTGTTTGTATTTGTAGACACGTTTCAACTGAAATGTAAAATTTGGATTCGTTTTGCCTGTCAGTCTTTAGTTCTTCACGGTTTCTGTTTATTTTATCTTGATCACTTGCTTCTCGTCGCTGACTTGTAGACTGGTTTTATAGTGTAGTTTTTCTTGTCATTATTTAAAAGAAATTTGTCCAAACTGGCTGTTGTGGACCGTTGCTGACTGTTTAAAATGTGTAGTTGGTTTTATATTCTATGCTCTTTTATTTGTTAGTTCCTATTCTAGTCTTTTTTTTTTTTGTTCTTGTTTTCTTGTACATTTAAAATTCCTTCAAATTAGTTTGGTTATTTGCTTTATAGGTCATGAAAGTTAATCATTCTTTTAGTTGAATTTCCCACGATTAATGTTTTTTCTTAGGTGACCTTAAATTTTTGTTAAAGGGTTTTATGTCATTTTCTACTCGGTTTCGAAATAGTTTTTCTTAAATCCAAAGGTACTGGTTGCTGACTTGAAGTCAGTGTATTAGGTTTTGTTTTTTTTTTTTTTCTTTCTCCTTTCCTTGGAATTGTTTTATTTTATATTTAGTTGCATTATTTGAAGGTTAGATTTTTATAGGTACTCCCAGATTTACAATGGGGATCCATTCTGACCTTAAACACGCTTCAAACACTTACATTAAACTACAGTTGAGCAAAGTTACACTAAAGTGACCATGGCTTTCCCTCACTTCGTTTCCGCTCGTCACTCCCGCCACGTAGCTCCCTACATTACATTGTAGGTTTGAGGCGATCATTTACAGGCATTACAACTAGCACTGTCGTTATTGTTTTAAACAAAGAAAAACATGGCGGCTTCGAGAAAAAAGAAATCCGATTTTGATGGAATTTGGTGAATTTGGAATACAAATTGAAAAATGTAAAGTAAAAAAGAAACGTAGCAATGTTGGTACTGGTTCAGGCTCTAAAAAAGCATTAAGCAGGTTTTATTTTGGTTTATTTTCAATCTTTGTTCTCAACTATCTTTTACTCAAATCTGTTTAATTCACAAATGTCAATCGACTGCCTTGACAAGTGCCCTTAAGAGTTCACTTCCAAGTGAGTTTTGAGTAATCTGTTCTTTTTGCTGTACGATGAAACACGCCGATATTATCGTCCGTGGTAACCGCTCACGCGCTACATACGCAGATCTGGCCGAAAAAGGCTGGAGTGTTCCTTTAACCTGTCGCTGTAACTTTGCTCATATCCCCGCAGTGAACAACTGTACTTTAAGCGTAGTTTTTGGCATTTGTAGACATGCATTACCTCAACATTTAAGCCTGTTAAGAACAAAGCGTCCAAACGATGGTCGCTCATTTCATCGCTTCGTATGGACCGCCGCCTCATTTGGACGCTCCTGTACAAAGCCTGTCATCGCCTGGCCTGAGTTTTGATCGTTGCCTCCATTAGTGGCTTTAGTAGCTTAGCCTGTTCTGTCATAGGTGCAGTATTCTGCAGAGTCGCTTCTTTCACAGTTTGCAACTTGTGAAATAAGAGTGATGCAAATGTTTACATTCCGAGTTTCATGCAATTTTATTCTGGGCGTGGCCTATGAAACAAAATAAAAAACACTTATGAATCAGTCTGTGTGTGTCTGTGTATTATGGTGTATGTATTATTTCATGTCCTTTATTTTATCCACTTCATCTATGACAGGATCATGAGAGAGCTGGCGCCTAGCAGGAACAACCGCAGGTCCGTCGTAGGGCACGCACATCGGCACACTCAAACGTACACACACACTAGGGCCACCTTAGCATCACCGATTATCCTAAAGTCTGTCTTTGAACCGTGGGACATGGAAAACCCAGAGAAAACCCATGCGTACATGGGGAGGACATGCAAACTCTACACAGAAAAGACCCAGACCATTTCAATTGGAATTGAACCCAGGACCTTCTCACTTTGCTATTTATTACATATTGACTTATTTTAGGGTTTTTTCAGAGGAAGCCAGTCTGTTGCAGGGCCGGCAAGGGTTGCTATTGCAGCACTGGTTTTCTCTTCCCCTGACGCAGCCAATCGTGCCTGTGTTTGATGACCTGGCTAGCTAGGGTGCTGGACATTGTAGGGAGCCTTAGAGAGCTCCATAGTTGTAGACTCTGTAGGGTAGTTATTCAAGTAGGGGCTAATGATACACGCCTTCGCCGGTCACAGGTGACCGAGGCTAATTTTGTAGAGGTGGCTAGAGTTACGAAGGCAACGTCAGATGTGGTAGCGTGCCCTAGCTCCATTCCAATGCAGTGGGTCACACTGTCCAAGTGGTGCTTTATAGATAATTAGACAGCCTTTGAGGGTAGGCCTGGCCTTTCAGGACGAGATGCTGTCCGTCCCACTCAAAAGGGTGCTGCTTTCATGTTCTGCAACGTTGTGTTGTGACTTGGGGCAGGGTTAGTTAGGGGCTGACTATTCAGAGCCAGGGTCAGGCAGCAGATGGTCAGGCTTAACCAACCATCAACGGTAGCCGTGCATCGTCACCTGGAACTCAAATTTTCGAAACTGTGTCTGTTACCCACATCTGTCCTAAATGTAATTGCACTCAAAGAGTCTGTTTTAATAATCTCATTAGTATAAACACTGATTTCTCCCATAGAAATAACAAAATTAAACTAAAGCTAGGCTTACCTAACATTAGATCACTTACAAAGCAGTGATTGAAAATGAAATGATCACTGATAAACACTTACATGCATGCTCTTCTCCTGGCTGAAGTCATTTTCAGCACCGTTGTCCTGATGGTAGGCGTAGCCACACTTTCCTTTAACGTGGTTACAGTCAAATGATTAATTCAGGATCAAATAGCAGAGCAATATGTATAATGTGTGGGTGCAACGTGCCAACCCTGTCCTGCTCATTGAGTGCGCTATTTCCAATTAAATTACTAAATTGCATTACCTTCAATTATTCATTTGCCTACCCTTTTCATATACCTCGATAATGTCCTAATGTTTGTCACTTCACCTCAGCTTACCCGTTGTAGCTTGTTTTTAATCTCTGGTTATTATTCTCTCTCTTTTTCTTTGTTGTTTTTTGTTTGTAAGTTGGTGTTTTTTGCTTGTAGGTCAGTGTTTACGTACTCTCTCCCTCTGTCTCGCTCAGTTTATTTATTCCTTGTTTTTAATGCGTTGTTATTATTCTGAATCTCTTTATCTTTGTTGTTTTGTTGTTTGTGTTTATCATTTGTTCATTGTTTTTTCTTTCTCTCTCTAATTCTCTGTTTTTTTATATCTTGTTTTTTGCCTCTGGTTGGTATTATTCCCTAACTCTCCTTTTATTTTTAGGTTTGTATTTATCATGGGGATGTTGGTATCCCTGTCGGTTAGCTCTGCCCTCTCTCGGGGGCTCAGATGTTCCGCTGTGATGATGAAGATCTGCTGGAGGACCTTACAGCTCTTGCTCAGCGGGATCTTCATCATCACACCAAACTACTGCTCTGGCAGTTACTCTCCTCTGTCTCCCTCTACCACAAAAACCATGTCCCTGCCTAAGTCTTGACCTCTTTAACCCAAACAAAAAATATGGAGAAAATCAAAGAAACCCAATTTTCAACCCCCCCAAAATAACAAAGGGGTTTAGGGTTTTTCCAGCGTCTGCGTCTTCGTGTGCGTGTCTGTGTGTGTAGTTGGACACTGAGCAGGCATGGAATGTCTAAGAATGACACTGATTTCAAACCAGTTTTATTTCTGTGAATTGCGTTGATTTTCCACAGGGGGCAGTATGGGCAGCGCTCTGCTTCCTCTCTCTGCAGATAAATACAGGTGAATCAGAAAAGAATCTGGAGAGTTTTGGCTTCTAAAACCAACGCCTTTGCTGATCATCCGTGCAAGAAGTGAAATATGGAGATATTGAACAGAACGAAACCAGCCTGCAAAAGATGCTTTATATCTGCACAGCCCAGTGGAGACAACAGTTCCAGCTTAACTTGTACTAAGAGCTCACAGAGCAGCAGGTTAGTGAATATGATGGATCACATTATTACATCATGCTCAGGTCCTCAAATACAAATCAGACGAGTCACATCTATTATGTGACAGAAGATCTTATTAACCATCTGACTTTGACAAATAAGTTAAGGGCAATACTAGCTGTTTAACTGGCTTTATGTTTATAATTTACTTATCAAGGTGGTAAACATCTGTATACATGAGCACCCAGGTAATGTTACATTTATCATCACTTCCAAACTCCTAAAAATCAGGCGTTCACATCACAGGTAGATCATCAATACCAATTATAAATACGATCAGTTCATATTTATTCAGCAGTGCTGGGAATGGGAATTGGCATGGACACTTATGTCAATAATTATTTCTGTTGCTAAAAATTAATTTTAAATGATGATTTAACCAGTGAGATCCAGCTGCAAATACAAAGTTAAGTAAACTGTCAAAAAAAAGAAAAATCTAACCATAAACCTAAGTATACAGAGGGACATCAGATTACTGCTCACTGTGTAAAAGCGTTATCTATTGTAATCAAATGATTTTCATTAACCCAATTATTAATGGTATTAATGACCTATTCATTGTCAAAATATTTTATAGGTTTTTTTTATTGTTAATAAAAAAAACAAATAATTTGAAGTTCCATTTTCTATCGTCTGTTATTCCATGACTTTTTTTGATGCTTTGTTTTTACCGTGGAATCATTTCAGTATCGGTATTGAGATATTTTAGGCAGGTATCGTACTGAAGTCATGGTTTTACATACTTTGACTACGCTGGTGTTAGACTTCTCCATCCGAGCATCACAGATAAGTATTGTACTGTAGTTGTGTAGTAGGAGGTACAGTAAGCCCTCAAATGCAAAGCTAAATCTTATTAAGTGTCTAAATGAACGTGACCTATTAATGTGTTCTTTTCTTCTATCTCTCAGCACTCGTCATTTTTTCGACACTCGGAGCGACTCTTATGCCTTCTCCAGCTGAAACATGGCAGCAGGTGTCAGTCTCACAACAGCTCCTGCTCAGTGCAGATCTCTGCTAAATCCGCTGTAAGCTTTCTCGTGATTTTTAAATATATTTATGTATTTAAATATATTTGTAATATATGTATATATATAATATAGTTCAAATCAGTCACCATGGGTCCTAAGAAGGTCAGTAATAACAGCCAAGCAAAGAGGAAACAGTGAGAACTACAATAATGCGTACGTTATGGTACGTGAGGTTAAATTCTTATTCATTTCTTGTAGTTATTGGTGTTGTTTTTTTATAAATAGAGCTTAAGCGTATGATACAACTCCAATAATGCATATAATGCCTCATACAGTGGTTTTTCTGGAGGGTCTGTATGTGTTTAATTCAATGTGTATTGAATTAAAAGTCTGCATCTGTTAATGTACATTTTATTTCAGTTTGCTTTGAGGTAAACATGGAGGATTGGAGAAAGAAAGCAGGTATGTTTGATTTTAAGGATATTCATATGAGCAGTGTTCCCTTTTTATATGATTAAATGCAGAATGGTGTTGTAGTTTCACAGTGAGGATCACGCTGGATAAAACTGCTGGTGGGAGATTTCTGTTTCCTACTAATTTGAATTGAAAGTGGTGTGTTAAAATGTGTGATAATGTACACAGTGTTTATATGTAAATGTTTCTTAAAAATGTGATGCGAATTACAAATAAAACAAAAACAGATGTACGCTTCTTGTTTTATGTTTGTGTTTCGTGGGAAAAAAATAAATAAGATAAAAGATTGGCTCCAAGGGTCATCAAAATGACTTTTAAAGGACTAAAGGTATCTAAACGTACAAAAGAGGAGCTGTTCATTAAGAGCGACCAAACATGAGGTCTTAAAAACATGAGGAAGCAGGCCAGTCAGTCATGAATTGTAAATGAGAGCGGCATTCTGGAGGATCTCCTGAGGCGTTCTGTTGTCTGGTTGATTGAGGAGGCTCTGATCAGGAGGTGGGTGGAAGTTATGCATAATCGGTTAGTAGGTGGGGATATTCATGAGGGGCGGACATCAAGGAGGCGCTGACTGAGGGGTGGAGCTCCGAAGGAGGCGTTAGACGAGGAGCAGTGGTCTGGAAGGGGAGGAGCTGAGTGTATTATATGGTATTTCTTTGAAGTGACCTATGAGCGGTATGATAAGAGCCTCATGAAACAGCATCAATAAGTGCTGGGTGTGGCGCCGTGTTGGAAATGAAAAGCGGGTGACGGGGAGGACTGGAGCTGAAGGTGGCGTCAAGTCTCATTGGGGGGCTGGACTGAGGCAACGTGACTAATGAAACTGTGTGTGATTGGTGAATTGAAGTGAATGTATGTGATGATGTGTGGTTTTGAGAGGAGGAGTCAGAGAGGAAGAGTCAGAGAGGGAGGCCTGAGGGAGTGGTTAATGATTTTTTTTTTATTTTTTTTTCATTTTTCAAAAATTTCTTATAACCCCCTGTTTCTTCCGTAAGCCCGGCTCGGATTCGAACCCCAGGACCCTGATGCTCTCTGCACCTGCGCTCTACCACTGAGCCACGGAGGCGTACAACATCTTATGAGTTTTTGGGTATCTTGACTTTAAATTTTAGGGCTTGATGACTAAAAAAACTATCCCGGACCAAGATTTGGAAGGCCAGGACCTTCAGCACCGAGACGGTGATGCTTGACACTAGAACCACGGAGGAAGGGTGAGATTTGTGGAATTTAAAGGGAGTATGAGATTTAAAGTAAGGAGTCCAGCAACACCCGGAGGCGTTTCTCAAAAGAGGTGGGGTCCGGTTAGAAAATGGACAGGGATTGGCTGTTTCAAAAGGGGCGGCAGGTTTGGCAGTTCGAGGTGGGCAGGCTTTGGGGCGGGTGGGAGGGAAAAACTTGGGGAAGGGTTTGGCTTGTTGTAGGAGGGGAATTGGGAAAGGGTTTGGCTTGTCGGGGGGAAGGGTTTGGTCTTACAGGGGGAAGGGGGACTGTTGGCTACGGCAGTGTTCTGGTTAAAGGGAGAGTTGAGCTGGATGTTAGTTGGTGATGGGATTCATGGGTTTGGCTGATAGACCTCACCTCACTCTACAGCATTTACTGATGAAATATTTGATTAAAGTTAGTAACATTTGTCATGTTTGGGCTTTTGTTACTCTGATAGTTCACATGAAATATTAACAAATCCAATCAGAACTTAATACTTAGAAAACATGAAATTGGTGACACAGATCAAGACCTTAGTTGTTTCCAGAACTAAGGCTGTTTTCGTATGGTACCCCTGAGACATGTGCTCAATCACATTACATCAGTGATCAGACGACGTAACAATATCGTTAACACTATAACACTCTTGAAGAACATCCAGGGCTTCACTTCAAAATGAACTGAAGTTTGAAAATACTCAGACCAGACAGTGTAGCATCAACAACCAGGTCAGGGTCAGAGTCACTTAAATCAACTTTCTTAAAAGAAGTTTGGCTGATCTTTCGGTACACAATACCACAAAACATTAGACAACAACACCTTAGAACCACCAAATATCACCCCAAACCTTCAACCATACACATGACCACAGTGCAACCCAAGACACACACCAACATCCTGAGTCCATTTCAATCAAAGCACTCCAATCACAACATACCACCAAAAACAACAATACCACTATAAAACCTCCAAACATCATGCAATAAACATCATCGCACAAAAGCCACCAAGTGTCACCCAATACCACTATAAAAATCATACAGCACCTCAAAAATACCCCTCTAAAAATCACCCAATATCACCCCACACATCCTAATACCACTATAAAACCACCAGCACCTCCCAATAAATTCAAATTGATTTATTTCTATCAAGGCAGCTTTATAAAAATCCAGGTCCAAAGCCCTAATTTAATGAGCCTGGGGTGACAGTAGGAAAGAGAAGGACCTTAGGATGACCAAGACTCAAAAAGGGTCCAAACCTCCTTGGGCAGCCAAAATGTTATATGTAAGATTTATACTAAGTTACTGCCCACTGATGTGGTCTGAGTAACCATATGAGGACTAGAACAATACCACCCAATTTAACCAAACACCACCAAATAACACCCAGTACCTCTCCCTCAAATGACCCAGCATCACCCAAAATAACCAAAAATTATAACACTTTCTAATACATGTTTAGCCAAACTAACCTAATATCACCAAATAGCATTCAATGCCCCTCACTATCACCCAGTATCATCACACTGTCACCTAACACCACCCTCATACCATCACTAACATCAACCATCACCTTAACAGCGCCCAGTGCCACCACAATACCACCCAATATCACTCTATCACCAACCCAAACCAGATCAACTCATACCCAAAATCACCTGCCCAGAATCATCATGTTATCACCTAACACTACTCCAATACCACCCTTAACCAACCAATAGTGCCAATTATCACCATGACAGCACCCAATGCCACCCAGTATTACTTTAATACGATCCCAAACAAGCCCAACTCCTACTCAAAATCACCTGCCCAGTGTCACTTCAGCACCTCCCAATAGCACTCTAAAACACAAAACAACCGCTGAACACAACCCACTCCCCCAAATGACCCAGCATCACCCGATCTGACCAAAACTGATATAACAATGATTGAATGGAAAAAAGTATAATGCATCCAATGCCACTCACTATCACCCACTATCATCACATTATCACCTAACACCACCCTCATACCAACCAATAACACCAACCACCACCTTCACAGCACCCAGTGCCACCACAATACCACCCAATATCACTCTAACACCAACCCAAACCAAAACAACTCCTGCTGCGCAGTATCACTGCAACAACTCCCAGTACTATCCAGCACCACTCAGTACCATAACCTGTCACCCAGTAATGAAATGAATGAACCTGTAAAGTGTTTCCCTTTCAGTTTCACATTAAACTCTAAGATCTGCTCTAAATGAATCCAATCACAAACCCTGTAAATCTCCTCTGCCATTCTCTATCACACATACACTATATAGTTCACTCTACAGCGAATGCTGCTCTATCAACCGTCTATTTACAAACTACAAACCCTGTAATGCACTAAAATCCTTCAAAAACCCCACCAAGGACATGCACGTTACTCACAATGCACTTTAGAGCCAGGAGACAGGAAGCACGGTGTGATTTGGGACGTTACCGGAGAGTGTTTATATACCGAGATCTCCGCTCTGTACCGTTCAGGTTTAATCTTCGAGTCATCATGTAGGTTTAACAATAAACGTTCGCTCAATTTCCAACTTATCCCTCAATACTGATGGACGACTCGAAACAAAAACACGTTCGAAGTGAAAGAGGTGTGTTTGTACCAAAAGCGTTGAAAGAAATTTCGCCAGCTCAAAATCCGTAGGAATTGGCGCCGTCTTGTGGACAAAACATTACAAAACATTAAATAAAAAAATTATACTCGTTGAGTAATGCATTTTATGTCCAGCAGACGGCGGCATGCCCAATATTTTGTCGAGTACTATATTCAGGTACCACTTTAACGCATACTGTTATCAATGCATGAATGAAATGATATATTATAAGATTTAATAATGATACACATTAAACTATTTATAACTCAAAATTCATTCCCGCCATAGATCTGGTTCAAACTTGGTGTGGCCACTCAGCAGATGAAATCTAGAATAGAATCAAGTTTTGAATGAATGATATGTTATGAGTTTTATTAAACTTAAAAGCACAGAAGCTCAGATCTATGTGCATGCTCTATATGCATTTATTCATAATTACACAGTGTAAAAAGACATTTGTTAGCAAAAACGTCTTAAAATATGGGATAAAAATATGTGGAACCATATTGGGAAACATATTTTAATCCCTACCTTATTCGCTGAAATATTGAACCTAATGAACTTAAGGGTGCGTTCGCAAAGCACTACCGTAATACCGGTAAAACAGGAGTTCGCGTCATTTAGGTGCGGATAGCTTGACCGCAGTCAGTGAATGGCAGGCAGCATATATTCCGTGGTTTATATATACGTAGAGTCGAATATGGTTTTAACTCCAAAGTGTGTATCAGCGTTAAACAAGCTATAGCTAACGTAAACAATTCATTATCATAGGAAGTGGTCAATACTGTTAGACATTGATTTGAATTATTTTCCATTGTGGAAACGTGTAGAAGGTTTTTTATGTTGCGGAAATGGCTACGTCTTCATTATTTTAGCGTTTCTTTTGCTCCTGTCAGAGCTCTGGTAACTCACTTTGAAATCTTGAAATAAAAATCTAAATAGTGCATCTTTAAGATCTTATTGAGGAGAATGTAACAAAACCAGCAAAATCAAAATAGTGAGACACTGGCAGTCAGTTTTAGATTAAGAAAAGTAAATATCATTTTAGTATATTATGAACGTCATTGTATATTTGGATATGTTTATCTCAAAAAGGAGTATGTATGGATCATTATTAAACATTATTTTAGCAAATATTTAATTAATAGAATAAATGTGTTCTGTTACAGACTCTGTTTTCTTAACATCCCCAACTACTTGTTCTGTTTTCTGTCCCAGGTTGTCTTCTGCTGCCAATTCAGGCTCTCCTCAAGCTGTTCTTCATTCATCATTTGCAGTTTCCATCTAAGATGTTCATCATGTATTAGTTCTTGCTCCACTCAAGCTGTTCTTCATTCATCAGTTGAAGTCGTCACACTAAGATGTTCTTGAGGTACCAGTTTGGGCTCTGCTTTAGCTGAGCATCAGTTGCAGTCTTGACACTGATGTTTGCTGTACCAGTTTGGGCCGCACCAAAGCTACTGGTTCGTCTCTAATGCTCTTCAAAATGTACCTGCTTTTCATACGAGACGCTACAGTGAGTGTGTTTGATTGGACTAAATAATGTAGATATTGTTTTTTGTGTTTTGTGTTTTCCGCTCATAATATTTAATCTTTATTTATGATATTATAATAAATATTTTTTAATTACTTTTTGGATTTTTCTGTAGTCTGTTATTGTATGGAATTTTATTTGTTTTTGTTTTCAAGATGTTCTCTCTGTTTTACTTGAATGTTCATATTTAGTCTTTGTGTATTAAACCGTTTGGTAAAATGTATTGATTATTGTTTTTTTCTCATGTGTATCATCAAGGCTGCCTGAGGAGGACGCGTCCCTTTTCGAGTGTCATTCCTCCCAAGGTTTGTTCCTTATCATATTTATGGAGTTTTTCTTTGCCATTGTTGCACTGGCTAGTTGTAAAGGTGCTTTTGAGACGATGCTGTGTTATAAAAACCAGTTATCTTAATAAATGAACAGTTTCCCAAAAGAGAACATAGATTTACATAGCAGGACCCGACCTGCTTTGGTGGCCTAGATGATGTGCGTATTTAATAAGTTTGTAGTTATAGTTTAAAGTTATAGTTAAAGTTATAGTTTAATTAAACAGAAGGTAAATAAATATTAATAGAGACAACATATCTGAAAATATAATAATTAATAATAACAATAGTGAAAATAGATCAAACAGCATTGAATAAATTCCAGAGCTGAGATCCGGTGACCTGAACATCCAGTATACTGAAGGACCCCGACCTCCAGATTTAAGAAACAGTTTTACCCCTTAGGGTATTTTTTGGATTTTTCTGATCCACATCAAATTCGTACCATATTTTAAAGAGGTCAAGATTTAGACAGGACCCAAGTTTGAAAGAATTATCTTGCTCCAAATTGAAGCTGACCCTTGTAGAAGGTCCATGGTTCCCCTATATCCTTATTAAATATACTGGACGTTCGGTATAAAAATAAAAAAAATTAAACAAAATATAAAAATGAACAAAATTTTCAGCGCACAAAAATCACAAAGGGGTACCTTAGGGTTTTTCCTGTGTGTGTGTGTGTGTGTGTGTGTGTGTGTGTGTGTGTGTGTGTGTGTGTGTGTGTGTGTACTTGGACGCCAGTCCTTTGAAGGGAAGGCAGTGAATGTCTAAGAATGACACTGATTTCAAATCAAAGCTTTATTTCTGTGAATTGCGTTGCTTTTCCACAGGGGGCAGTATGTGCAGTGCTTTGCATCTTGTACTTGAAGATAAATACAAGTGAATCAGAAAATAATCTGGAGAGTTTTGGCTTCTAAAACCAACGCCTTTGCTGATCATCCGTGCAAGAAGTGAAATATGGAGATATTGTAAGTCCATGAACAGAACGAAAACAGCCTGCAAAAGATGCTTTAAAGCTGCACAGCCCAGTGGAGACAACAGTTCCAGCTTAAGTTGTACTAAGAGCTCACAGAGCAGCAGGTTAGTGAATATGATAGATCACATTATTACATGCTCAGGTCCTCAAATACAAATCAGACGAGTCAGATCTATTATGTGACAGGAGATCTTATTAACCATCTGACTTTGATAAGGAAGTTAACGGCAATAATAACTGTTTAACTGGCTTTATGTTTATAATTTACTTACCGATGTGGTAAACATCTCTACATATGAGCACCCAGGTAATGTTACATTTATCATCACTTCCAAACTCCTAGAGATCAGGTGTTCACCATCACAGGTAGATCATCAATACCAATTATAAATACAATCAGTACTGGGCATGGGAATTATGGCATGCACATTTATGTCAATAACTATTTCTGTTGCTAGAAAATAATTTTAAATGATGATTTAACCGGTGAGATCCAGCTGCAAATACAAAGTTAACTAACCTGCCATAAAAAAAGAAAAAAAATTTAACTCCAGTAATGGATATAATGCCTTATATAGTGGACTTTCTGTTATCAATGCATGAATGAAATGATATATTAATGTATTAATGTATGTATAATAATGATATACATTAAAGTATTTGTAACTCAAAATTTCTGCCATAGATCTGGTTCAAACTTGGTGTGGCCACTCAGCAGGTGACATCTAGACTAGAATCAAGTTGGAATGAATGATATATTATGAGTTTTATTAAACTTAAAAGCACAGAAGCTCAGATCTATGTGCATGCTCTATATGCATTTATTCATAATTACACAGTGTAAAAAGACATTTGTTAGCAAAAACGTCTTAAAATATGGGATAAAAATATGTGGAACCATATTGGGAAACATATTTTAATC